>OY769906.1:15924398-16054221 GCA_963669185.1 Dyspetes luteomarginatus
AAACTATAGTCATCATATTGCAGCTCACTTGCAAGCGATCTCTCGTGTACATGTAATAATAAACGAGCATATCACCCGTATAAGAAATTCCAATACAACTTTTTTGTCCACGTGCAGTGTGAAAAATCACTGACTGTATTTAATACTTTTTTTTTCTTCTCGCGTTATATATATCTGCTGACTTGGCGTCTCACTGTCGGCGCATTATTCGTCAGGTGGATTCAATTAAACGTGCAATAATGAATGTAAGAAAATTGCATGTTCATATGTACGCGATTTCCCTTGAAACGTCGTCTTTTTCCTTGGAAAAATGAAAAAGTTGCGTGTATTTTTATTTACGTGATAATTTAGCGGAGATTTTATTTTTTATTATTTGGGAATGTTTGCTGCTGCAGTTGTCTCGAAAGTAATTTTGCATGATTAAATTTTGGTGGATTTTTTTTTTTTTTGTTTTCCAATTATCACTATTTATTTTATTTTCATTTTCGAATAAAAAATAATTTAACGTTTCGTTGATTTTTGTGAACATTATTTCTATCATGCCATTTTTTTTTTAATAACATTTTTATATAAATTTTTATTAAAAAAGAGGTACTTGGGTTTAAAAAAAAAAAATTTACTTATTTTCATAAAAGTTTAATTCTTGTTTTTCACAAAAATTTCTTCATTCGTTAAGAAAAATTTAGTCATTATTTATATTTTTTCGAATGCTTCTGTGGCTGGACCATTTTGACCCACGTTGCTATGTGCACGCGGCCAAAAACACGCATGTTACTCATGGACGCATGCATAAGAGCGCTAGATCTCTCTCTCTCTCTCTCTCTCTCTTGAGGGAGGAAGGAAAGGCGAAGCCCGGGAGTCGACGCGCCTCGCGGTCGGTCTGTCGTCTTTGATGTGGCCGCGCTCGCGCGCCCCCTGCACTCGAATCACCCCACTTCACCACCCTGGAATACCTTTGGTCTACTCTCTCGCGTTGCAACATGTGCCTTGATGTACGTATATATATATGCATACATATATATATATATATATATATATATATATATATAAGGAAAGTATTAAATGTTCATTTTTTTAAACCCAAAAAGTGCTTTTTTCACCGTTTGATTTGTATGGTATGGTTATCTATATATATATATATATAACAAATCAAACGGTGAAAAAAGCACTTTTTGGGTTTAAAAAAAATGAAAATTTAATACTTTCCGCAAACAATGATTAAGCAGTGGATTCGTGATTCGTAGGAAAAAATGTATTGATATAGAGATATAAAAAAAAATTTGGAATAAAGTTTGGTTTGTTCATTTTAGCAAAAAATTTATTCCTTCACAAAAGTGTATATAATTTTCCTACATCATGAGAAAATTCTTTCGTCTGTGCTCATTTCCTTCGTAATCGTTCAAGCTTTGAAATAATTTTTTTTGTTTTGTGAGCTACGACTTTTTTAATTTTTTATAAATTATTACATTCGACAAATTGTTCTTAGCAACAAAAAAAAATCATTAAAAAATATGTTTGAGAATTTTTTTGTACGAATTTTTTGATTTTTTGAAAATCGACTAGAGAAATCGTTATTAGTGAAAAACTTGGGCAGATACTTAGCTGAAGTTTTTCAATCAATTTTGTTGTTAGAATTGGACCAAAAATAATTGTTTTTACAAGATCTCTAACAATAAGTTTTCCTATGAAAGAATTTCTCCATTCTGTGCTCATTTTAACCTTTAATATGCCGTTTCATTCATGATTCTTTGACTTGAAAAAAATATTTTTACCAATTCGTAAAGTCGGACTGTCGATTGTTCCAAATTCATAATTTTTCTAAACGATTTTTAAAGTTTCCTCGTAGCCATAAAAACAAACAAAATGGAATTAACTCAACGCTGTTTTCTAAGTCCACTCACGGCGTTTTCAAAATCCTACAATTCTTCCTGAAATGGTAAACCAGAAACAAAGCTATGTTCACATGAAAAAAAAAAAAAAAAAAAAAAAAAAAAAACAGTTTTTGGTTTCTTACGAAGAAAAAAAAAAAAAAAATGTCCTCTTTATTTTTCTACCATATCCGATTGGAATTTTTCTTCGGATTACAAATCACACCGCGTTTCAATCGAAATCTTGAAAATCTCACGTAAAGAAGCAAAAGAAACAGAAAATTCTCTCACATTTTCTCCTTCACGAGATACATATATACATAACTCCTGTACTCAAGTATATGTAACAGTGGTATGATATCGGCAGAGGGCGCGTCGATCAAAGGGCTTCGGGCGTGTGACAGAAAGGCAAAATCCACGTCGATGGTCACGACGTGCACGGAATGTTAGGTTGTGGCAAAAAACGCAGCATCCGTCCCATTCTACCGGACCGTAAGTTCTCCAAGCTAATTCTCTCTCTCTCTCTCTCTCTCTCTCTCATTCTCTCTCTCTCTCTCTCTCTCTCTCTCGCTCATTCTCTCTCTCTCTCTCACTCTCTCTCTCTCTCTCATTCTCTCTCTCTCTCTCTCTCATTCTCTCTCTCTCTCTCATTCTCTCTCTCTCTCTCTCTCTCTCTCTCTCTCTCTCTCTCTCTCTACCTGTACCGCTGAAACCAGTTCACGCGCATATACATATATATTGAGGAGCCCTGATCCTTCAGGATCAGTACAGAAAGGTAGAGAGAAAGAAAGAGAAAGAGGATCTTTCGCGCGACCTGGTGGTGAGCACCTGTAGCACGCAAGCATTGCAGCGCGTCCCATCTGTCCGTCGGTCTTTCCCGTCGCATCGGTGATACGGAAAGAGAGTCAAAGGCTGTTTGCTCGGAAGCCTTTCTTGCAATGCAATCAATCGAGCCGCCTCCCTCATATATATATATATATATATATATATATATATATATATATATATATCTATATATAGGAGAAAAATTGTTTATATATATATATATATCTATATATATAGCAATAAAATTGTTACACATATAGGAGAAAAATTGTTTATATATATATATAAGGCAGTAAAATTATCATGTGTAAAGCAAATGAATTGTATTGAATAGCGCGTATATTGAAATGAAAGTAAGCAAAGAAGTGTAATTTAATAGAGCAGCAGAAAAAAATCTTAAAAAAATAATGGACCGTAAATGTGTGAGAAGGCCAGACATGAGTCAAGTGGAATTCCCATATAAAGATCATCAGATTAAATTGTGCATTCTTCGCTTTCTCGATCTCTCCTTTTATTTCTCGTTTGATGCGTTATTTTTTTCCAATTGATTGTTGACCTCGCAGTTGTCAATCTTCGTTCTCAACCCGCCGTTACGTTTGTCACGCTCCAAAAGTGAGCCTTCAGCAAAGATTTTTATCACCGAATCATCCGCTCAACTTTTTTTTTACCAACCGTTTTCCGAAGTCCTTTTATTTTATTTACGGAACAAATTGATCAAGGATGATTGATAATCGCGAATGATAAATCGTCGATATACGACAAATGTTCGATTGATGAGTTTGTATATGTCACACCGAGCTGCGAGATGACAACATATCGAATCATTTGACCACGTGACGTTACGAATTTATATGTAAATCTGAGAATTTGAAAATTTTATGTGTTTTTTGTTTGAAAATTTACATTTTATTAGACATGAAAAATAGTAAAGGAAACGAAATAAATGTGAAAGGCAGAAAAACATAATATTATGAATAAACTAATCATTAGTTTTAACGAGTAATTATTATTAATTGAAGTTGGGGTTGGGATATTAATTAAAGTTCATATCCGCATCATCCAGGATAATAATTGTACTGTGATAGCATTGAGCTAATAATAAATTGAATAAATAATAAAAAATAAGAAAAAAATATCATGTAGATTGAGTGCACCAGTCAATGGCCAGACCCCAGTAAATAACCACTTTACGCGAACTATATCTATATATGGTGATTTTAACACGGGAGGTCATTAACTGCTGCTGAATTTTAACGCGGTCATTCACTGGTGCACTTACCATATGTTTGAAATATTCGTAAATAAAAAACAATAAAATATCTAAAGAAAATTGATGAAAAAGATTTTTAAAATATGCAAAAATTATATTCTAGTTAGAGTAATTATTAATTATTGAAGTTGGCAAGTTTTTTTTTTTTTATCATTCATCAATAATGATGATAATAAATATAATTATTATAGGGTGGCGTATGAGAAGTAAGCAAATTATTTGAAGCTACTGTGAGCCAAAAGAACTTCTGGCAGTTCATCAACTAATATGAATCAACGAATCTTTCTTGTTGGTCAATTATTGTAAATCCACTTACCCAGCCCTCCGGCAATTCGTCGCTCCTCTCACAATCAGACTGACATTAAAAAAATTCTTCTTTCAATCTCGCGGTGTTTTGAGGCAGAAACCTCATCCCTGACCTTTCAACCTGACGTTTCTTCCTTACTTTTACTTTGAGATAAAAAAAATATTACGATATTTTTTGTGACATTCTACGCATCTTCCAACTCTGGAGGAACGTCCCGATTGATTTTTTCTCGATGGCAAGGCTGAAGTGTAAAAATGGTAAGAAAAACAATACTTTGCGTCAAATGAACGTGAGGAAATTTTCGAGGCTACAATATTCTAAAAAAAAAAACATAAAAAATATTCGAAAATAAATCGAAAGCGTGACATGGTGACGGAGAGTACGATTTACTCTCTAAGGGTACATTTCCTTGAGGATGGGGGAGGGGGAACTTTTCTACTTTGGACGCCCCATTGTCTCCTGAGAAGAATTTGGCATGGCAGGAAAGAGAGAGAGAGAGAGAGAAAAGCGAGAAGTATGCAGATCTCTACCTGCTGTGTGCAGCCGTTTTTTTAGCCGTTGCGAATGTCTTTTTTTTCCTTCGGAATTGCAACGTGTTCTCTTTTCAAACGTTTACTTATTTTATTGTCCAAAAAAAGAAACTTTTTTTTTTTTTCAAATTCCGTTCCCACAGGATTGTATAGACCGATCGATTACCATAGGTGCATGGTGGAGTGTGCATAGCTTGACGTCTCTATCGACCGGGAAATATGCTGGAGAATATCTCTGGTACCCTCACCGTTCCATTTATACAATTATCCGTTATACGCCTCATTATACTCCTCCCCATGCATTTTTCTCTGTGGGAGACAAATCTTTATCTTTTTATTCACAATTTTTTGTCCTTCCATTATATTTTCTACCACGTGTTGTGCAAAAGAAAAAAATATATTTCTAAGAATTTTGTATCTTCGAGATATTCTATGGTACGCAATTCTCCTGATTGTAATTGCGTAATATCCGCTGACCTCTGTAACGAGATGGGTGTCGAACGATCTTGGCAGAACGATAAAATATATATATATATATACGAGAGGATATAAGAAGAGATTTTTTCCATGGAGTACAATTTTGTCTTTTATTTATCACTCAGGCAATGAATAAAGATATTAAAATTAATTAAATTATTGAAATTAGTTAAATTATTAAAATTAGTTAAATTATTCGAGTTTACTGCAATCACTCAAAGTATTGAAAATACTGGAATTAGTTGAAACGCTAAAATGAGTAAAATGGGTGAAATTAAGGAAATCATTAAGATAACTGACATTAGCAAAATTAGTCGCTACTAAAATATAAGAATTAGTGAAATTACTGACATTAGCTACAATAACTTATCGTAACCACTACTCAAATGAGCCAGCATATGAATAAATTGCTTCAAAATTAATATCAATCAATTAAATTACGTTTAACTTTAATTAAGATCAAGTTTCACTTTGATTTTATTAAGATTAAATTTTATTTAATAAAAATAAATTAGCATCAATAAAAATATAATTTTCACACATTTAAAAATCTCGTCACGAATGTATCAGCAATTCTTTGGCATTTCCTCACTATCGCCCTTTCTGCGAAATAATTATTGTGTTTTCTTGTCTGTTTTATTTGACGAGAGAAAAAAAAAATATATATATATATATATATAATTATAATTTTCACGAGGATTCTGCAAATGTCTAGTCAATCGCGCATGTACTACGTTACAGAGAATTCTCGTGATTAAAAATTGTATAATGCCTGGCCGCATGTATATAACGAAGTCTTCACGAGGAGAGTCACTGATGGAAGAGAAATAAAAAAAAAATTTAACTTGAGGCTAAGAAGGGGGTAAAGAAGGGACAATTAGAATATTTTCTAGTACGTTGTGAAAGAGGATGGGCTTGGCTGACACTCTGACAGGCAACAGTCAAATGTTCCACGGTTGCCTGAGTACGCGCGCACCGAAGGTCTTGGACTTCTACGTACACCCTTTATATATATATATATATATGTATATATGTATGTATATATATAGATATGTATATATATATATATATATATATATATGTATATATGTGTATATATATATATATATATAATACGTCACGCCAATGGACACTCATATATAGACAGAACTTCTTCTGCTGCTCCCACATAACAAAACAGTTATACACGACAGTTATGACACTTCATTCATTCTTCTGAAAAAAAAAACAAAAAAATACGTTTTTTATTTTTTTTTTAATGTGAGTTTATGAGTTTTAGAAAAATAGTTGATAAATTCATGGTCAGTGAAAGACAAACATGTATAAAAGAAATGGTGTTAAAAGTAAGTCAATCAATGGTGCTGTAACTTGGCGAATTATGTTTAATTTTAAATGTTTTCGAAAATCTATTTTTTTTCGTCATATTTCGTTGTCCGAGGGGCCCAAATTGAGTTTTTCCCTCAACTCCTGCATGAAATCCGAAATTAATCCCGAGGACCCAAAAATTCTACGTGAAAATGTAAAAAAGTCAAAGTATCACATTTCTTTTGTTTATTTTTTACCCTCATTATTCTGGCATAATCAAACCACGAATCTCCGGGTGATCGAACCGTTTCCTTTCTTTATTCGGCTCATTTAATGATGAATTATGCGAGAATTTAAACACGTTATGGTATTATTATATAGTCTCTTGGAAAGATTTCAAGAGAGGAGCCACGCGTTTTATGTTTGTTGTATCATCTCGAGATAGAGCAATGGGAGGGGTAAATTAACTTGATTCGTGCGCCTTCACGGGTGATTATCAATTTATGATCAATTTATTATTATTGTTATTATTATTATTACAATTATTATTATTAGTATTATTATTATTATTGTTATTTTTATTATTATTATTATTATTATTATTGTTGATTTAAAACTATTATTACCATTATCGGAGTGAAACAAGTGACGCGTTCCGTTAAAAAGTGTTGAAAAAAGAAATAAATAAGAGTTCATATACTATATAAATGATCAACAAAATTTCAGCGTTCCAAGAGTCACATTATGTTCGATTCGATTCGACAGTATTAGATATAGTATAAGATTTTTTGTTTGTTTTTTTGTACATCTTTTTGTTTTGTTTTGTTTTTTTGTTTTTTTTTATCAATCCGGTTGACGCTCTCGCGCCCCGTGGGACTTTCGAATGAAGAAGTCCCGTCAGATCAGAGAGACTCGAGCCGCGCGCGCGGCCCAAGAGAGTCGCACAGGTGCAAAAGGAGAGTCTTGGAAGCAAACCGGAATCTCATTATTGGGAGACAAAGGTGAGTCGATCAATCATCGTCACGAAAAAAGAAAAAAAAAAAAAAAAAAAAAAAAATATCGAGGTATATGAAGGTACATAAAGGTATACGAGAATGCACGAAGGTATATAAAGGTATCTATATAATAGGCGCACATAGAGGTAAATGAATATACGTAATAATAACGTAGAAATGTGTGCCCTGCCTGGCACATATACGGACACTCTCATGGACCAGCACACGGGCACTTGCCGGGACTTTATCACTCACACGAAGACTTACGGTCACTCATCAGCAGCACCCATGGGCACGCAGCAGCAGTATTCACGGTCACTCAAAATTACTCACCTGTACTAAAAAATGAGGCAAATGAGAGTGTGAGTGCCCACTAATGGCTGGATGAGTGACTGGCCATACATATAAGTATCTGGGGATGCATGAGGGATCGAGTTAAGTGGGCATAAGAGTATCCGTGAACATTTTTTTCGTGGTGAGCCACTCGCTCCGGGACTTTAGACAGTCGAGTACTTTAATCATTCCGGGATTTTAGCCATTTCAGGACACTCTACAGTGCTTTTAGGACTGTAGCCACTTCGGGGCTGTGGTCACGTCGAGGCTCGGTATAGTCACTCCGTGACTTTAGTCACTCAGGTACTCTGACCATTCCGGTATTTTAGCCAGTCCGGGACGTCCGTCGCTTCAGCACTCCACCGTGCCTTCAGGGCTCTAGTCACTTCGGGTTTTTGCCCAATTTGGGGCTCGATGCAGTAACTCCGGGATTTTAGCCACTCGGATTTTTTGAAGTTCGAAATAATGCGAATTTTCGTTTGTTCGTATTTTCCAATATTTGACAATATTTATGTATTAAATAACGATGTGTACAATAAGTATAAATGAGGGTGTAATAAAACTTGTGAGGCTCTATGCATGAATGGGTTGGGCACATAAAGAGATGTAAAATTATATACAGATACGTACGTATAAAAAGGTATTATTTATAGGTATACATGTATATATATATATACTCGATATGTCGAGAATTCCCGAGCTCATCTTATTGCTAGCTCGAAAAGCGAAAACGCGGAACAAAATGCGTATCCGTGCGTCTTTTGTTCCCTCTCTCTTAGCCTCTTTCCGATACGCGGAGGATCTCTTTTGCCAGAGGGCGAATTTTCTCTTTTCTCCCGTAAATTCTTCTCCTCGCGTAAAAAAGAAATTCGATTCTTTTGCCAATTCGATGAGGCTCATTCAAGCACACACTTGCGTATAAACAATAGTGAGGGAGGGAAAGGGCTGGGGATGGCACACGCGAACGCGTTAAATTCGTAATTGGGATTATTACGAATTGTGTATGGCGCTGTGTTTGGATGTCTCGTGATAACAGACTGTACCGAGTGCTCGTCAACCCTCTCATCGTGGATGTCTCACGTCTTCGTGGGCGTCATAAAAATGTATCCGCAAGCTTTGCAAAATTTTTACCTCTTGGCCTCTTGGCGAATTTACGAATTATGATACGAAAGACCAAAAAAATTTCATACTGGCAATTACTTTTGTGGATTCGTTAAAAAAATATGGTTGAATATGGAAACTGAAGATTCTAAATGAAATAATTTAGTCATTGCTCTTATTTCTTCAATTGTTGAAGAAATGGAGATGTAGAAGAAAAGTATGCACTATAGTTTCATGACTAGAGTGGCGCGTTTAGTGGCAAAAATATTCCATGGGCTACGGCTCGTGTAAATTGTAATATTATATTCGTGTATAATATTATAGTGGCTTTGTATCCGCAAGGTTTGCAAAAATTTTACCTCTTGGCCTCTTGGCGAATTTACGAATTATGATACGAAAGATCAAAAAAATTTCATACTGGCAATTACTTTTGTGGATTCGTTAAAAAATTATGGTTGAATATGGAAACTGAAGATTCTAAATGAAATAATTTAGTCATTGCTCTTATTTCTTCAATTGTTGAAGAAATGGAGATGTAGAAGAAAAGTATGCACTATAGTTTCATGACTAGAGTGGCGCGTTTAGTGGCAAAAATATTCCATGGGCTTCGGCTCGTGTAAATTATAATATTATACTCGTGTATAATATTATAGTGGTTTTGGTGGGAGCTGCCACTATTACCACGACTAGAATAGTACTTTAGTGTGTGCTAGCTACATGCACGAGGGCTTTTGCACCCCCGAATAACTCCCAAGGCCACCACCGCATCGCGCTAGTCGCGAAATTGATAAGCGGGGAAACTGAGATATATACACAGGGAGAAGGATGTGGTGGAAACAGATATATATGTGTATATGTGTTGCTAGGCAATATGATACAAATTATCGCCGCAGATGGCGTTCACACACATTACGATGTTCATTCTAAGTAGATTGTGAATTAGCTCTACTGAAAATAGCGCTGCAATAAAAAATGGGCAACTGCGCAAATTCTACTCTTGCAGATAAATTCACGTGCTCGGTCATAAAGTGAGGTTAGGAGCTTATGCTGCTTACTTCGCGCTAATGGAGTCTCGCATATATAGCTATTTCTACAATACGCCCTCGTAAAAAGTGGTAGGTATTATGGTAAAATTCATGATCCATACGGCAAAATGTATCATTAATGTGGTAGAATCTATCATATATCATAGATTCTATTATATAATAGAATATATAACTTAGAATCTATCATATATCATAGATTCTACATGGTACATATTATCATATATGATAGATTCTACATGGTACATATTATCATATATGATAGATTCTACATGGTACATATTATCATATATCATAGATTCTACATGGTACAAATTATCATATACCATACATTCTACATGGTACAAATTTTCAGTTTTCATGGTAATTTTTATCCAAATATCACACGAGATCCCAATTCCTCTCAATAATATGGTGATTTTCTTATTACGGATTTCTTATCAGTTTTTTATCAGAGCATTATCAAAATCTCATCAAGGGCCTTATTGGAGTCTAATCAATGTTTTTTGTAACTCTTATCAGACCATTATCAACGCTTCATGAGCGTCTCATCAGCTCTTTACCTTGGTCTTATCAGACTCTTATCACGGCCTTTATCAATGTCTCATCAGACCTTTATCGCTGGCTTATCACATACTTATTTTTTTGTTCCGCATTATAAAAAAAAAAAATTGCACCCCTATATATCAACCTTTGTGTGGTCTCGGTTATGCATAAAGGTCGATGTATAAACGGAGAGAGAATAAAATTGAGAGGAAGCTACGAGAGTGCGATGATGTATGGCCGTATGTCACGCAAAAGTATATATACATATATGCCGATCAACCTGGAGAGAAATGTCCTATATATACAGTGGCACACGCGAAAGAGGAAGAGAGCACTGGCGTTAATCTCGGCGGCGTTGTGTGTCACCGGAGGTGGTCCCGACGATGATGGATGTTCGGGCACCACGGGGAAGTCCCCGCGCCTGGCCCAAAGCCAGCTAAAAGGGAGCAAGGAAGAGAGAGAGTAAGAGAGAGAGAGAGAGAGAGAGAATGGTTTGGTCAGGTAGCCGAAAGGTAGCCGACAAAACTCCACGGGGGGTTTTTCTCGCCCTCTCGCCTTTCTGATCCATCGCTGCTGTTCTTTGCTCTCCAACATACTCTCTCTTTTTTGCTCCGAAAACTTTTGATCCATAGCACACAGAGCAAATTAAAAAAAATATATTTATAAATTCACGAAACAATAATTGAATAATTGATAAGAATAAAGGATATCATAATTAGATATGATTTTGAATTTTTGTTAATAATTTTTTTGACATAATTATTGAAAGATTAGTTGCATAGTTCGTGGAATATTATGTGTGTAATGAAAGGCAATTTTCGGAGAGTTATTTATTGACACGAAGACGTCTGAAAAATTGAAGGAATTCTTTTCCAGAATAATCTTTCATTTGTATGTGTGTGTTTTTTTTTAAATCGATAGCATAGCGACCGATATATTTTTTTTTTATTATACAATTTATTTAACATTGCTGTTAATTCTTATTTTATTCGAGTTTAGCTAATTTTATTCTATCTGGATTTTTCGTAATCTTAGATTATGTGGATGATGAAGATATGCAGCTATTTTAATTATTGAATGAGAAAATATTATCGAAAAGAGTTATGAATAATTTCTTGTGCAGAATTAATTTTTTCGTGTTAGAAAATAGTGAACGACATTTTCCGAGACAGAGGTCAAATTTCTTTTTTCTTGTCTTTCTATAAACTTGAAAAGTAACACATCAGACGGGATTTTTATATCGAATAAGGAAAATATCGATAGAGACACGATAGAGACTTTGCGAGAGTTACTAATTAGCGGTCGTTAAGAGACGGTTTGATTAGAAAAAGAAGATATATCTCTTCGTGTTTCTCTCGTATATATATATATCGCCTCGAGCTAAACATTGCAACACGCATTATTTTTTTATTCACTGAGAAAGATCGAATGGAGTCAAGAATTCTATTAATTTATCTTTATCCAACTGCTTGAAATAAAAATAAAAATAATTATAAAAGCTCTTATTCTATAGAAATAATATATATCTAAATTTATATTTCATTGACATTAACAAAAAAAAAAGGTTATTCAAATGATCTCATTAAAATAAAATTCATTTATATATCTATTTCATTCAAATTATACTTTTCACAACCTTAATATGCCAATTTTTCTGGCTGTTTAACGTTTGCGGAATAAATAAAAATAGAAAATTAGAATAATTCAAGCAGCATAAATCACAAATCAATGAATTTTATTTCAATAATTTTACGCTTGATCCATCAGAGTTCCACTCTAAATTTCAAATTTATTATGTAAAATCGTATGTTTTTCGATAAAAAAATCTACCAAAAATATTAAACATGGCCGGCCCCAAAAACTACGATTTGTTTTCTCAATAAAATTATTTACGCCACATGTATGAGTTCAAGCCAAACAATTTTTTTTTTCGAGGTTTTCGGAAAGCTGAGACTTTTTTTACCTCATACGGAGCAGTTTTTGTTCTCACACTTTCATTCAAATATTGATAGATTCGCCAATTTTCTAAACAATTTGCAAAACTCATGACACGTGATATCACGCTCTGAAGAATTGGCCTCGCGAATAAAATCTCAAACAATTTTCAGATATTCTTTGTAACATGTACTGAGATATAAAAAAGTTCCAGTTCAATCGGAGGGCGTCAGGCTGTAAAGTGTTTCAGTTTTCAGTGGAATCGGCTATACGTGTTGTCGAACCACATAATAGTTTTCCTTTCAATGCTAATCCGCTACACAGGCACACACACACACACACACACACACACGCACACACATATATATATATATATATATATATATATATATATATACATACATACATACATACATACATATATACACATATATATATATATACATGTAAAGTATTCTGTACACAAGAATTTATATACGGTAAATTAGCATAAATTAAGAGAGTATCCGATGTTTTGGTTTGCATGTGTATGTAAATCGTATAAACAGTCATTAAGATAGTTGGGAGTGGCTCGCAGGGTCGTGCTCGCATCAAAGTTGCCTTTCGGGGAGAATATATATATGTGTGTACAGATCGTGGGAGAACATTTTCCGCTGGATAAAATATATATAGAATAGAGGAGAGACTCTCTTGAGACGTCCGGTACGAGCGAGAAACGATTCTATTCAATGGGCGAGGCCTCAGAGATAGAGAGAATTCTCTTTCTCCACTCGCTCTTTCTCACTCTCTCTCCCTCTCTCTCTCTCTCTCTATCTCTCTCTCTTGATCTGAAACGAGGCCCAAAACAGGTTGGTAGCTTCTTCGACGACAGGAAACGATTAATTCGATGTTCGCGTACTTGTCGCGATCGTTAACCCTGTACACACATATACGTGTGTAAATTTATCTATGAAAATCGTAGTTGCAATTAGTTTGCAAGATTGATGGCTAAATTTAATGAAAGGAGACAAGTGCTAATCATGAAACGGTAAATCAAAACATACGAAATACGCATAAATTTCTATAAAACGGAACGAGTTACACAAAGTGACGAGAAAAATTTGTTTCTTAAGATTTTTTTAGTCCACTTGTCTGTGAGTATTTTTGAGTGAAGAGATTCTTTGGAAATTGCTGAGTGCCTGTGAGTGCTGCGAGTTGCGTTATGGATAAATTATTTAGTGCCCTTGATGAGGCTGCACGTGATTCTATATTTTTGTTTGAGTGTCACAGAATTTTGTAAATGACAGATAATCTCTTTTCGAGTGTTTTTAAGTGCTGTGAGTGGTGATACGTTTTTTTAAGTGACCTTGAGTGCTGTGAGTCGCTATAATGTTTTGTTTGAGTCATTGAGTACTATGAGTGCATGTCTATTATGAAATTATGCTTGAGTGTCTTTGAGTGCTGCACGTGAAAACACGATTTTGTTTGAGTGCTTGTGAGTGCTACCAATTTCTTTCCGAGCGATCTTGTGCGAGTAAATGCCCCTGAGTTCCCCTGAGTGCTGTGAGTGATTCAACATTATATTTGAGTGCTCAAGAGCGCTGTGAGTGACTGTAAATTCTTATCTGAGTTTTCGTAAGTTCTAGAGAGGGAGGGGGTCGATTTATGCTTACTATACCTGCAAGTGTCTGCAAAATTGTGTTTCAGTGTCTGCTTTAAGTTCTGAAAATGTTTATAAGAGTGCTAAGAATGGCTATAAATTTATTTTTGAGTGCCATCAAGTGTTGGGTGTGTCATAATTGATTTTTAGACATCTGTTACTGTTACCAGTTAGTGAGAAATTTGGTTTCAAATGTTTTTGAGTGCTGCCAGGGATTTTGTCAATTTCACTCTGAGTGATAATCCTTAAATGCCTCTGAGTGTCTATGACATTGATTCCGAGTATTTATCTTTTTGAGTGCTGCCATCAGGAATGGATCCCATCGGTAGATGCACAAATCCCAAAGTTACTTCCGGCTCGTATTCCATACCTAGAAGAAAAAAACTCCTGTAAGATCTTTGGATTCTGCGAAGAGATAACGATTTTACGAAGCACGAGAATCTCTCGTGTAGATCGATATCTCGAATATATCCTCGTGTGAACGAGATCGGTACTGCGCGATAAATGAGATGAAGTGAAAAAAAAAAGAAAATAGAGAGACCGGCTTTGACTCCCGAACAAGATCATTACGACTGGTTAAACGTGCCGATTGGGCTTTTACGAAGCTTCCCTGGCTCTCTGCCTTACGTCCGCGTCCCTTCGATGACGAAGGATTTTCATCTTACATATATGTGTATATATATATATTTTTTCTATTCTTTTCCTCAACTATTAGGCTACGTTAAAAAAAAAAGAATTCTTGGCAAATTTTACGAAAATAAAAAATTTCTTGCGCTATCGATTGTCCATAAATTATATTACATTTCTGTCATTTCAATTGATTGTAATAATTATCGACGTAAATTACAAGAATAGCGAAAATTTTATTTAAAAAATCTTTGCCCAATTTTGAGGACGTCGAAGATTGAAAAAAAATGGTCTCACATTGGTGAGATTATTTATAAGGGTCAAAATTGTTTGACCCTAATAAATAATTGCCGATTTCAGTTATCGATTCTCCATAGAAACGGTTAATTTTGTCTTCATCAAAATCGTCTGTAATGAGTAACGATGGAGATGGTAAAAAATTGGAAAAACGTAACTGAAAATGTTAAGTAATTTTTATTGAAAAAAAAAAAAAGTAGTATGAACCGACTGCCAAGTTTGAAATGGGAAGAGGTGAAGTTATCTGAACGAGTCCCGCTCGTTATAGGCAACTATACATAATATTTTATACACACTTTGGAGTACCAAATATGAGAAGGGAGAGTTTCTCGTGCGTTGGGAATTTTCTCGTATGGGGTTGCCGGGCTGTCGTCGTGAGCGAGAGGGCGTTTCGTTCGTATCCGCAACGCGGATCATCCCCATGACAACCGTGTCCTGGTGCTCGTTGTATTTAGGCATATATATATAATATGGGCTCCCTTGATGAACCGACTTGCGGCCTCTCCGGCCGGAAATGCTTCACCAACGTCCCTATATATATCTCTCTCAATGTGTAGAAGGCACGAATTCAATTCGTGATCGATTCGACATAAATGCTATTTTAGATATATGCATAAATGTACAATAAACACGAAAAATTCTACTTCTCAATAAATTTTCGATTTTGTCATAGACCTCTTCCTCGTAGCGCCAAATAAATGAAATTGAATGAAAAAACAATTAAAAACTTTGACGACTCCGGATCGCTAAAAGTTTGATACCTACTTATAAATAAAATGAAAATGAACAAAAGTATGAAATAATTTTAAAAAAGTTTTCAGTCGAATAAGTCTAGTTTTATATTATATGTGAATGTCGGCATCACGATTAATCAGGCGACTTATTTTTCAGGTCGTCGTGGTCAATAACATCCGTCGTTGCTCAATTGCCGGTTAATAACACCCCTTCTTCTGTTGTTGGCAGTTAACAAACTCTTCCTTTTTTAGTTAGAGCTTAATACAATCCATCCTTCGTTAAGTCGTAAGTTAATAACATCATTGATCCTTCAATCGGCGATGAATAGCAACCTCTTCTTTTTCGGGTTGCGGTTAACAATGCACCTCCTTCTTCAATCGGCAGTTAATATTTCTCTTCCTTCAAATGGAGGTTAATGAAACTCTTCTTTTAATCGATAGTGAACAATTCTCCTCTTTCAATCGGCTGTGAAGTACAACCCTTTCGTCGTAATTCATAACATCCCTTATTTTTTATCCTGTAATTAATATCACGTTTCATTTGAACTAATAACCTTTGTCGGGTCGCGGTTAACAATGCACCTCCTTCTTCAATCGGCAGTTAGTACACTTCTTCTTCTTCAGCTGGAAGTTAATTAAACTCTTTTTTTAATCGGCGCTGGATTACGCTCCCCCCTTTTTCGCTACAGTTCATATCATCCCTTATTTTTCACTCGGTAATTTCAATAACACTTCTTCATTTTAAGATCGCAGGCAACAACCTCCTTCTTCATTCGGCAGGTAATATATTCCTTCTTCTTTAGTTGAAGGTTAATAAAGCTGTTCGTTTAATCGATGGTGAACACTACTTTTTCAATCGGCTGTGAAGTACAACCCTTCCGTCATAATTCATAACATCCCTTATTTTTTACTCTGTAGTTAATATCACGGTTCATTTGAACTAATAACCTTTTTCGGGTCACGGTTAACAATGCACCTCCTTCTTCAATCGGCAGTTAATACACTTCTTCTTCTTCAGCTGGAAGTTAATTAAACTCTTTTTTTAATCGGCGCTGGATTACGCTCCCCCCTTTTTCGCCACAGTTCATAGCATCCCTTATTTTTCACTCGGTAATTTCAATGACACTTCTTCATTTTAAGATCGCCTGCAACAACCTCCTTCTTCATTCGGCAGATAATACATTCCTTCTTCTTTAGTTGAAGGTTAATAAAGCTGTTCGTTTAATCGATGGTGAACACTTCTTTTTCAATCGGCTGTGAAGTACAACCCTTCCGTCATAATTCATAACATCCCTTATTTTTTATCCTGTAATTAATATCACGTTTCATTTGAACTAATAACCTTTGTCGGGTCGCGGTTAACAATGCACCTCCTTCTTCAATCGGCAGTTAGTACACTTCTTCTTCTTCAGCTGGAAGTTAATTAAACTCTTTTTTTAATCGGCGCTGGATTACGCTCCCCCCTTTTTCGCTACAGTTTATAGCATCCCTTATTTTTCACTCGGTAATTTCAATGACACTTCTTCATTTTAAGATCGCCTGCAACAACCTCCTTCTTCATTCGGCAGGTAATATATTCCTTCTTCTTTAGTTGAAGGTTAATAAAGCTGTTCGTTTAATCGATGGTGAACACTTCTTTTTCAATCGGCTGTGAAGTACAACCCTTCCGTCATAATTCATAACATCCCTTATTTTTTACTCTGTAGTTAATATCACGGTTCATTTGAACTAATAACCTTTTTCGGGTCACGGTTAACAATGCACCTCCTTCTTCAATCGGTAGTTAATACACTTCTTCTTCTTCAGCTGGAAGTTAATTAAACTCTTTTTTTAATCGGCGCTGGATTACGCTCCCCCCTTTTTCGCTACAGTTCATATCATCCCTTATTTTTCACTCGGTAATTTCAATAACACTTCTTCATTTTAAGATCGCGGGCAACAACCTCCTTCTTCATTCGGCAGGTAATATATTCCTTCTTCTTTAGTTGAAGGTTAATAAAGCTGTTCGTTTAATCGATGGTGAACACTTCTTTTTCAATCGGCTGTGAAGTACAACCCTTCCGTCATAATTCATAACATCCCTTATTTTTTACTCTGTAGTTAATATCACGGTTCATTTGAACTAATAACCTTTTTCGGGTCACGGTTAACAATGCACCTCCTTCTTCAATCGGTAGTTAATACACTTCTTCTTCTTCTCTATCTGGAGGTTAATGAAACTTCCTTTAATTGTCGCTGAATTATGCGCCCCCTTTTTCGCCGCAGTTAATAACATCTACTTTTCACTCGGTAATTAACAAGAACCTGACCTTTTTCGATCAGCAGTAACATTTTTTGTACGTTAACTGGAGGTTAATAAAATTCTTTTGTCAATCGGTAGTGGATCATATCCCCATTTATTTAATATTTATTTCAATCGGTAGTTAATACAAATCCTTTCCTCTCTTCCGCCTTAGTTCATAACTTCTCTTATTTTTCACTCGCTAATTAATAATACCCCTTCTTTTTCAACCACCAGTCAATAACAGCCCTGTTTTCTCATTCAGGGGTTAGTAACACCCTTTACCTCTCAGTCAGCAGTTACAATATAACAATTCCTTCCATGCCATTCAATGATTAACTTCAACTGCTTTCTTCGATCGACGGTTAAAAATGAATGAATCGGGAGATTCGATTTCCAAAATTTGACCCTAACTCCCTTCCCAAATCATTGTGCCTTGTCGCTCTCATAAATTTAGGTACACATAGTTCCAAATCATGATGGACGAGATCGCGACTGAGAGAGAGAGAGAGAGAGAGAGAGAGAGAGAGAGAGAGAGAGCAACGTATTTCGGCCCGCGTAAGGCAACTCGAGCACGCAAATGTATCGCAAATTGTCGCGATATACCGAGAGCTGCTTCAAGTGCTTTAATGCAGAACGCGAGGCTTCTCCTCGCGAGACGGAAAACGCGAGAGAGAGCACACCAGGATGGGTCTGAGTAGGAGGAAACTCTCAACCAGAACATCAGCCCGTGTACGAAGGGAGAAGTGCCATTTCGTCACTCTCCTTGTCCTGTAAACGCATACACGTATATATATTTTTTTATCTCTCAAATATAGAAATAAGTGAATCCAAGCACGTGTGGAATTTCCAAAGCTTCAACACGAATCTCTTCTCGCCTTACTCTCGTAGTTTCAGTCATGAACCGATCGCCTCATTTCTACCTTAATGGTTTTCGTAACTGTCGTCGTTGTGAGCCGACGAAGCGAAAGCGAGATAATAGAGCATGAGACCTTCGAATCCTGCACGTTGCCTCGAAGAGCATCCAAGATATATTTCCCGAGACTGAGAAATAGCAACGACAATTTTAGCAGCATCCATATTCACGATGTACTCCAGCCATATATAGTGCTCTTGCGGATGGTAAATTTGCGTGAACGGTGCAGTGGGATAAAAAGAATGAGAATTGTCCTGGAGTGCCTCCTCGCTCCCCCTTCCAGCGAAATTATATCAGAAGGGAACGAAAATTATATATATATATATATATATATATATATATATGTATATATAAAGGGGAGGAGAGAGCTGATAGAGAGAATATGAATTGAATTTTTTCACATACAGAGAAATAAGTATGGGCACAAAAAAATATGCTTCGATGAAATTATCAGTCTCGAGATGGGAACAGGGAATAGAAAGAATGAATTTTCAATATGTATGAGTTGATAAAAAAAAAAACGCAGAACCGTTGAAATATAATAAAAACGCTCTTCGATACAAATTATCACGTTCGAGGTAGAGATTGAATTTCTATATCTATATAACAAAAAAAAAAAATACATTTTTATATGAGCGATTGACTCATACCAGAAAGGTATGTCAGCACTCGATACGCCCTTTTGGCATTACAGGCCGTCAATTTGTAAATAGTATTTCGCGTGTGTCAGGACTTGGATGAAATAAATGAAAAAAAAGGAGAGAGAATTGTAAAAAAAAAAATGGCAGAATATATTCGTCGTTTGTGTGAGCCGAGTCCGTCGGACTCTGGCGTTCGTTTTTAACACACATGAGAGAGGTTGGAGGGCAACTAGAAGCGGCATAATGGCTCACCAGACGAGAGAGATCCGTGCTGGAGCCGCGGTCTTTTGGGATATGGAAGAATTTCCTCTTTCTCTCTCTCACTCTGGCCGTGTGTGTGAGTGTGTGTATGTGTGTGTGTGTGTGTGTGTGTGAGAGAGAGAGAGGGGAGACGTGAAGCGGGTGGCGCCCTCAAATCATCAGAATGGTGTGAGGGAGAGCCAAATGACGTTCGTCCATGCGGAAGTAACGCGATAATGCTCCCCTCCGTCGTGGAAAGGCCAGTCACCGTGATATCTGGACGCTTTGATGTCGACATTTCTCCTCCTCTTTCTCGTATTGCTCTCGGTTTTATATATATATATATATATATATATATACATATATATATATAGGTAGTGAAAGCACTCGGCAATTCCGAGAGACCTTCTTGCTTCCCAGCACATTGCGAGATAAACGTGACTTATTGTTAGCACGTAAAGGTATGAACAAAAAAAAAGAGGGTCGAAGACGTCTCGGAAGATTCACTTTTATAATTGACGAGCCGACAAACGTTTTATTTGGCTAGGAAAATGATTTTCAGTGCATGGAATCGAGTAAGGCAGAGACTCGCTGTTATCGGTGATGAAATACGTGAATTTTCATTTTCAACCCCTTGCGAATTATCGTTTTTTTAGGGCGTAAATGTTAGTTTTTTTATTGAAATTTTCGGCAAATTTTTTCTGGGATGTGAACGAAAGTGTTCTCACGTTTTTCGAGCTACAACAGAATGTGATCGGAAGACATGAAAAGTGTGACTCACTGTGTAAACGGAAAGAGTAATAAAATAAAGGAATGGAGATGAAAAAATAGAATTTAAGTATTTGGAGCAGAGTTAAATTGGGCAGAAAGTGGCTGTTGTCAGTGATAAGGTCTGCGAATTTTTATTTTACACCCTCCGTGAATAATCTTATTTTTTAGAGTACAAAAAGTCCTCACTTCATTCATCCGATTATCACAGCAGAAATTCGTTAGTGTTACTATTGAATTTTTTTTTTGGTTGGCGCATGACTGGAAATATTCTCACATTTTACAAAAGTCGAAAAATGTTATTCAGTCTAAGAATATTTGTTCTTAGTTAACAAGATGAGAAATGTAATTTTATCTGGCTACGAAAATTATTTATAGCGAAGTAAAGTTACAAGGCAGAAAGTGGCTGTTGTCAGTGATGAGGTCTGCGAATTTTCATTTTACACCCTCCGTGAATAATCTTATTTTTTAGAGTACAAAAAGTCCTCACTTCATTCATCCGATTATCACAGCAGAAATTCGTTAGTGTTACTATTGGATTTTTTTTTTCGTTGGCGCATGACTGAAAATATTCTCACATTTTACAAAAGTCGAAAAATGTTATTCAGTCTAAGAATATTTGTTCTTAGTTAACAAGATGAGAAATGTAATTTTATCTGGCTACGAAAATTATTTATAGCGGAGTAAAGTTACAAGGCAGAACGTGGCTGTTATCAGTGATAAGGTCTCCGAATTGTTATTTCACACTCCCTGTGAAAAATCTTCTTTTTTAGACTATACGAAAAGTTCTGACTTCATTCATCCGATTATCACAGCAGAAATTCGTTAGTGTTACTATTGGATTTTTTTTTTGGTTGGCGCATGACTAAAAATATTCTCACATTTTACAAAAGTCACAAATTGCGATAGGAAGACACGAAAAATGTTATTCAGTCTAAGAATATTTGTTCTTAGTTAACAAGATGAGAAATGTAATTTTATCTGGCTACGAAAATTATTTATAGCGGAGTAAAGTTACAAGGCAGAAAGTGGCTGTTGTCAGTGATGAGGTCTGCGAATTTTCATTTTACACCCTCCGTGAATAATCTTATTTTTTAGAGTACAAAAAGTCCTCATTCATTCATCCGATTATCACACCAGAAATTCGTTAGTGTTACTATTGGATTTTTTTTGGTTGACGCATGACTGGAAATTTCTCATATTTTACAAAAGTCGAAAAATGTTATTCAGTCTAAGAATATTTGTTCTTAGTTAACAAAATGAGAAATGTAATTTTATCTGGCTACGAAAATTATTTATAGCGAAGTAAAGTTACAAGGCAGAAAGTGGCTGTTGTCAGTGATGAGGTCTGCGAATTTTCATTTTACACCCTCCGTGAATAATCTTATTTTTTAGAGTACAAAAAGTCCTCACTTCATTCATCCGATTATCACAGCAGAAATTCGTTAGTGTTACTATTGGATTTTTTTTTTCGTTGGCGCATGACTGAAAATATTCTCACATTTTACAAAAGTCGAAAAATGTTATTCAGTCTAAGAATATTTGTTCTTAGTTAACAAGATGAGAAATGTAATTTTATCTGGCTACGAAAATTATTTATAGCGGAGTAAAGTTACAAGGCAGAAAGTGGCTGTTATCAGTGATAAGGTCTCCGAATAGTTATTTCACACTCCCGGTGAAAAATCTTCTTTTTTAGACTATACGAAAAGTCCTGACTTCATTCATCCGATTATCACAGCAGGAATTCGTTAGTGTTACTATTGGATTTTTTTTTTTTCGTTGGCACGTGACCGAAAATTTTCTCACGTTATACGAGCCACAGACTGTGATAATACTGCTAGACCAAGGCAAATGGCGTCACGAGAGTTACACGAGTAGCTCCTTTTGTAATAAGCGTGTCGTCTCGACGCTCCGTTAATCTTTCATTCATAGAAATCGTTCAGGCATCGGAGGTTAATTCTCGGGCTTTTATATGTACCGCTCGATGAATGTTGCACACGTGAATTACTTCCAATATACTTTTAAACTCGTGTACGAGCAACACGTCGCACTTCGTATTTCAAAGAGAGGGGTGGTCATGTTGACTAGACGTGATAATGAATGGGCGCGTTGGCGAACTCTCGATGAGCTTCACCGTTGATCTTTCCATGGGTTATCATTCTCCGACTTATCTAGCCGTGAGAAAACTATAAAATAGATCGGGGATGAAATTATTTTGGCGTTTTCATCGTCAAAGTAAAAAAACTCCACGGAAAGGTCCGTGTAAAAATCTGAAAAATTTATTAGGGTGGCTGGAGATGACATTCTTTGGCTTGACGTTTGTTGGAAAAGCAAAAGCTTAAAACTAGCTGTTGCATATTTTTTATCAGGAAAAGACATATTTCTCCAGCCTGGGGTATGTCGATAGGAAAACTTGGTAGGAAATTGGAAGGATGGGCAGAAAAAAAGTATGAATTGGTTCGATCGGGGCTATGAATCATACATATTTCGAAATGATGTGCTCTTCTTTCTCGGTTTAATAAAATAATAATGAGCTCTGGGAATCCAAAAGGTGAAATGTCCTCTCGAAGTTTAGTGTGCCATGAGCTGCCATTTTTTTTCGTACGGTTAAAGTAAGAGGGGTTTACCGAAAATCAACCAAGACAAACTCAGAAAGTTGGCGGCCTCGAGACTCAAAAAGCAAAATGCCCACTTCAAGTTTAGTGTGTCATGAGCCGCCATTTTTTTAAATGGTTAAAGTGAGAGAGATTTACTGAAAATCAACCAACGCAACGCAAAAACTTGAAGGTCACGATATCTAAACGGAGAAATGAGCTGCCATTTTTTTTGTACGATGAAAGTGTGAGAGATTTACTACAGATGAACCAATAGAAAGTCAGAAACTTGATGACATGACATTGGCTTGACGTTTGTTGGAAAAGCAAAAGCTTAAAACTAGCTGTTGCATTTTTTTTATCAGGAAAAGACATATTTTTCCAGTCTACGGTATGTCGATAGGAAAATTTGCTAGGAAATTGGAATGATGGACAGAAAAAAGTATGAATTTGTTCGATCGGGGCTATGAATCGTACATATTTCGAAACAATGTGCCAAACTCCTCTTGCTATTTAATAAAACAATAATAATATGAAATAACGTCCAGCCCCACCGGCTGTTCCCTTTTGTAAAATTCACGGAATGAGCTCTTGAAATCCAAAAGGCGAAATGTCCTCTCCAAGTTTAGTATGTCATGAGCTGCCATTTTTTTAAATCGTTAAAGTGAGAGAGATTTACTGAAAATCAACCAACGCAACGCAAAAACTTGAAGGTCACGATATCTAAACGGAGAAATGAGCTGCCATTTTTTTTTGTACAATGAAAGTGTGAGAGATTTACTACAGATGAACCAATAGAAAGTCAGAAACTTGATGACATGACATTGGCTTGACGTTTGTTGGAAAAGCAAAAGCTTAAAACTAGCTGTTGCATTTTTTTTATCAGGAAAAGACATATTTTTCCAGTCTACGGTATGTCGATAGGAAAATTTGCTAGGAAATTGGAATGATGGGCAGAAAAAAGTATGAATTTGTTCGATCGGGGCTATGAATCATAGATATTTCGAAATAATGTGCTAAACTCCTCTTGCTATTTAATAATACAATAATAATATGCAATAACGCCCAGCCCCACCAGCTGTTCCCTTTTGTAAAATTCACGGAATGAGCTCTTTAAATCCAAAAGGCGAAATGTCCTCTCCAAGTTTAGTATGCCATGAGCTGCCATTTTTTTAAATCGTTAAAGTGAGATAGAGATTTACTGAAAATGAACCAACGCAACGCAAAAACTTGAAGGTCACGATATCTAAACGGAGAAATGAGCTGCCATTTTTTTTTTGTACGATGAAAATGTGAGAGATTTACTACGGATGAACCAATAGAAAGTCAGAAACTTGATGACATGACATTGGCTTGACGTTTGTTGGAAAAGCAAAAGCTTAAAACTAGCTGTTGCATATTTTTCATCAGGAAAAGACATATTTTTCCAGCCTACGGTATGTCGATAGGAAAATTTGCTAGGAAATTGGAATGATGGGCAGAAAAAAGTATGAATTTGTTCGATCGGGGCTATGAATCATAGATATTTCGAAATAATGTGCTAAACTCCTCTTGCTATTTAATAATACAATAATAATATGCAATAACGTCCAGCCCCACCAGCTGTTCCCTTTTGTAAAATTCACGGAATGAGCTCTTGAAATCCAAAAGGTGAAATGTCCTCTCCAAGTTTAGTATGCCATGAGCTGCCATTTTTTTAAATCGTTAAAGTGAGAGAGATTTACTGAAAATCAACCAACGCAACGCAAAAACTTGAAGGTCACGATATCTAAACGGAGAAATGAGCTGCCATTTTTTTTGTACTATTAAAATGAGAAAGCTTTATTGAAAATAAACTAAACACAAAACCAGAAATTTGGAGATCCCGAGATCTAATCGGCGAATTCTCCTCTTCAAGTTTAGTATGTCATAAGCAGCCATTTTTTTTTGTACGGTTAAAATGAGAGAGATTTACTGCAGATGAACAAATAGAAAGTCAAAAATTTGATCAGGATACGTTATTTTGCTTAAGTTTTGATAGAACAATAAAAAATTCTAATTTAAATTGCATATTTTTGACTAACAAGGAAAATACCCGAGGCAAAATCGGGGGGGGGGGGGGAGCATCTCAGGTACTTTCCTTGTAAGTAATACTCATATTTTTGAACTCTGTCGTGTTAATATCAAAACCTGACGAAAATTTCAATACGCCGATTGCAATGAATGTTTTTTGGAAATGGTGAGTTCCCTCAAGTGGCCTCTCAGTCTTGGCGAAATGGAGTTCCTTCTTTTCAAGCCCATTAAATATTCCAGAAGTTCCTGAAATTCGACTCATGGAATGTTCTCTTCAAGATTGGCGTCCAAATAATTGCCAATGTAAAAAAGTTTCGTTAAAGATTGCGAACAACATAATCGAAAAATTTAATCAGGAAGTTTAGAGTTCAAGAAAATTTGTCGCCCGAATAGAAATACGGCCTGGATGTGATACGGCACAAAATGGTGTTCATTAATGAATAAATAAACAATAACGAAGAATGTTCCATGAATCAATTCTGGTTATCAAAATGGCCGACACTTAAACCTTTTGGACACAGCTCGATTCTTTTGCATCCCCCGCATAAAACGAATCCCGATACTATTTCGGCAAATACTTGCCGATCTGACGCGAATGGGACTTATTTATGTCATGAGGCATAACTAAGGTTCTTTTTCTTCTGGTCCAGTTTCGTTTAGAATCGAAAAGTGTTAAAACTTTTCGTCGCTAAAGAAAACCTTGCGCGTTCCTCCATTTTGTTGGCGTGTAGATACTCGAAGCGCTCAAGGGACTGGAATGGCGGCCCAAAGAGCGGCACATAAATCATTATAAAATCACATCAGTCCGAATGTTATCCAGAAAAAATGGCTCCGCTCGCTCCATCATCGGATTGGGTTCGTTCCATTGCAAAATTCACGGAATGGACAAACGAATTTTTAAATGAACATTTCGTGGTATCCATTTAAAGATTGGTTTGTTCCCCTCTTGATCCTTTTAAGGACGTAGCATCAAAATAGCAAGAGATTTCCTCGAGGGAATGAGCCGAGGTCGCTCCATCATCGGATTGGGTTCGTTCCATTGCAAAATTCACGGAATGGACAAACGAATTTTTAAATGAACATTTCGTGGTATCCATTTAAAGATTGTTTTGTCCCCCTCTTGATCCTTTAAGGACGTAGCATCAAAATAGTAAGAGATTTCCTCGAGGGAATGAGCCGAGGTCGCTCCATCATCGGATTGGGTTCGTTCCATTGCAAAATTCACGGAATGGACAAACGAATTTTTAAATGAACATTTCGTGGTATCCATTTAAAGATTGGTTTGTTCCCCTCTTGATCCTTTTAAGGACGTAGCATCAAAATAGCAAGAGATTTCCTCGAGGGAATGAGCCGAGGTCGCTCCATCATCGGATTGGGTTCGTTCCATTGCAAAATTCACGGAATGGACAAACCAATTTTTAAATGAACATTTCGTGGTATCCATTTAAAGATTGGTTTGTCCCCCTCTTGATCCTTTAAGAGCGTAGCATCAAAATAGTAAGAGATTTCCTCGAGGGAATGAGCCGAGGTCGCTCCATCATCGGATTGGGTTCGTTCCATTGCAAAATTCACGGAATGGACAAACCAATTTTTAAATGAACATTTCGTGGTATCCATTTAAAGATTGGTTTGTTCCCCTCTTGATCCTTTTAAGGACGTAGCATCAAAATAGCAAGAGATTTCCTCGAGGGAATGAGCCGAGGTCGCTCCATCATCGGATTGGGTTCGTTCCATTGCGAAATTCACGGAATGGACAAACCAATTTTTAAATGAACATTTCGTGGTATCCATTTAAAGATTGGTTTGTTCCCCTCTTGATCCTTTTAAGGACGTAGCATCAAAAAAGTAAGAGATTCCCTCGAGGGAATGAGCCCAGGTCGCTCTATCATCGGATTGGGTTCGTTCCATTGCAAAATTCACGGAATGGACAAACCAATTTTTAAATGAACATTTCGTGGTATCCATTTAAAGATTGGTTTGTCCCCCTCTTGATCCTTTAAGATCGTAGCATCAAAATAGTAAGAGATTTCCTCGAGGGAATGAGCCGAGGTCGCTCCATCATCGGTTTGGGTTCGTTCCATTGCAAAATTCACGGAATGGACAAACCAATTTTTAAATGAACATTTCGTGGTATCCATTTAAAGATTGTTTTGTCCTCCTCTTGATCCTTTTAAGGACGTAGCATCAAAAAAGTAAGAGATTTCCTCGAGGGAATGAGCCCAGGTCGCTCTATCATCGGATTGGGTTCGTTCCATTGCAACATTCACGGAATGGACAAACGAATTTTTAAATGAACATTTCGTGGTATCCATTTAAAGATTGGTTTGTCCCCCTC
Organism: Dyspetes luteomarginatus; assembly: GCA_963669185.1. NCBI lineage: Eukaryota > Metazoa > Arthropoda > Insecta > Hymenoptera > Ichneumonidae > Dyspetes > Dyspetes luteomarginatus. The sequence goes on from OY769906.1 coordinate 15,952,058, forward strand.
TTGATCCTTTAAGGACGTAGCATCAAAATAGCAAGAGATTTCCTCGAGGGAATGAGCCGAGGTCGCTCCAAGTTACGGTAGAACATCGGGACACAGTCACAGGTCGAAAGCCACATAGATACGTACAAACGCACACGAAGACATACAGACATGTGGATCAACGTGAACAAGATCGGCAGGGATATAGACAGAGAGCGTTGAAGTCGGCCAATGGGACCAGACAGCAAGGCAATGGCAATGCAGGCCAATCCTCCTCCGCACACACGGTCTGTCGCGTCCCTCGTATTTCTCATTTCTCACTCACTCTTCGTGTACAGGCTGAACCGAGGGGCTTGGTTCTTTCTCGCTCCCACCACCATTTTCTCCCCTTCAAAACGGTAATGACAATCATTACCGGAATGATTGCAGCTCGGTCAGCGCGCGGCAGAGCCGCCGTTTTGCTGCGCGCTCCGGTCCTCTATTGGGGGATGGATGGAAGCCACCTTTATAGAGTCGCTTTGGTCCTCGATGCGAGCGGATTGTGTCACATGCTTGTTCCCTCTGCTCTTGGCAAGCTCTTAACCTTAACGTTTTGCCCGAAAAAAAGCGAAAAAAAATATTCCCAATCCAGTCGGAATATTGCGCAAACGATCGAACAAGCTACAAGTTTAACAGTGACGAGGCATTTTGTGTGGCAACTTTATCGATACTTGACCGTTGGTGGTATACAAAAATTAGCATTAAAAAAAAACAGTGTCAAATGTGTGTAGAATGTGAGAGAAATATTTGCACGTGAGAGATAAAAAGAAAAAAAAAATCGCGCCATTGTAAAATTTGCGACAGCGAACACGCGCGCAGTCGTCAATCGATCCATTACACACAGTGCGTGCCATTCGTCGACTTTTTTAAAATATATTTTCCATTATTGTGGGCTTTTGTAGAGGGAATTCACTGTACCCTTTTGCTTATAAGCGAGTAACGATAAAAATACATCGAATGACGTATATACAAGAGAACAGGAGTAAAGTAATTTAGAGAGCAAGAGTCTCCTTAAAAGCCAACTCTGCTGTGCAATGACTTGAACATTTTGTTTTTTTTTTTTAAATATATGCAATTCTTTGGAGATCTTTTTTGCCTCTCTCTGCCTCACGTGTATGAGGCGCCGAACAGAGAATGCCAAGTAGAGATAACAATTACTGATATACATATATATAGTACGTTTTATCTTTTACGAGCGCAGTCACATGGCATGTGAGTGACTGAGAAAAAAAAAAACGTTCTCCATATTTGTGCGCGCTCGTGTGTATATATGTATGTGTGTGTGTGCGCGTCTGCGAGAGTGCGTGCGCGTGTGCGTGCGCTTTTTCGCTCTCCCAGCCGTAGCTACAGAGCCAAAGAGTTAACCAGAGCGAATTTCTGTGCTCTGTTGCTCTTGTCGTTTTTGTTGATGGCCGATGCCTGAGAGGATCGTAAAAAGCTCCACGGTAGCCTCTCGTTTTCTCCACAACTTGGTCGACTTGTGCGAGCAGCAAATTGTACGACTCCAGGGAGTCCGACAAATTTTGTACCGGCGATAAGAATCCTAGACGCATTTTCTTGTCGTCGTTTTCTGCATGTTCCATGCATATAAAATCGCGTGCCTAAAATCATAAGGGCGTATGCGCCGTCTGCGAGACGAAAATATACACCCTTATAGCTTTAGTTATGTGACATATATATATATAAATATATATATATATATGTTTATGAATGGACATGTGAATATGCTGTAGATATGGAGTTGCCAATTCACGCGGATCACTTTGCTTTTCGTAAATAAACCCCTCGCAAAATCTTCACGTTGCGAGAGGAGACGGAGATATAAAGAGAAAGAGAGAGAGAGGGAGAGGGAGAGAGAGAGAGAGAGAGAGAGAGAGAGAGAGAGAGAGAGAGAGAGAGAGAGGGAGAGAAGCCAGCTTAGTTGTTATCCGTTTGCTTCGAGAGTTACATCCCGCATTACGGTAAAACTTCTCTCCTAATAGCAGAGTACTCGCGAGCACGGAAGACGCGTCATCATTTTTGCGCTTTGTGCAGCTCTATGGGTTTTTTCAGTTTATTTCAAATACTTTTAGGATTTAATCGTTTTGTAAGAGAGAGAGAGAGAGAGAGGGAGAAACAAAGAAGACAGCCGAGTGAAGAACGTTATACATATACGGAGTAGATTTTCTTAGCCGAGATTTCGATGCTTATATTTTCCATCCCTTCGTAAATGTTCGAAATTTCTTTTTTTTTTCATTAACGAATAAATAATAATTAAAGAGCTGAAGACGTAAAGCTATGGAAAAATAAATCAGTGGGCGAGTAAAAAGAGTAAAAAAAATAAACAAATATAGAAAATGAATACTTCGATCTATAAGCTAATTCCCTTTAAGGATTTTAAGAGTGTATGCCATTCGGTGTCGGAAGCCATTTTGGTACCGATTTTCCATATAGCCAGCCCTCCCATAAATATCCTTCTCTCTCTCTCCCTCTCGGTCCCTCTTTCTATCTTTCTTTCTCTTCGAGAATATATCCTCACTGAAATTCTCACCTATATATGAGCACCTCGAGCAGGGAGCATTTTCATTTTGCTTCGCGAATGGAGGTAGAAAGACTTGAGCGAGAAATACGATTATATGTATATGGTAACCCTACAACTCTCTCGTAGTTCTCCCTTGCATTCTTTTATATCCTGCTAACAAACGCACGGTTACACGCACACGCACACGCACACGCACACGCACACGCACACGCACACGCACACGCACACGCACACGCACACGCACACGCACACGCACACGCACACGCACACGCACACGCACACGCACACGCACACGCACACGCTCACGCACATGTACACGCGCAGACGCACGAACACGTCCACGCACACGTACACGCGCAGCCGCACGCACACGCACACGTGCACGCGCAGACGCACACGCACACGCACACGCACACGCACACGCACACGCACACGCACACGCACACGCACACGCACACGTACACGCGCACACGCACACGCACACGCACACGCACACGCACACGCACACGCACACGCACACGCACACGCACACGCACACGTACACGCGCACACGCACACGCACACGCACACGCACACGCACACGCACACGCACACGCACACGCACACGCACACGCACACGCACAAGCACAAGCACACGCACACGCACACGCACAAGCACAAGCACAAGCACACGTACACGCGCAGACGCACGCACACGTGCGTGCACACACACACGTCCGTGCGCTCGCTCTTGGCAAGCGTCTCCTTGCAACCGGATGGAAAATATAATGATGGCGAGGAGAACTCGAGCGCTATAAAGCCTCTGAGAGTGAAAAAGAGAGAATCGAGACTTTCTCTGTTGCACTCACATGTTGAAAAGCCGCGATAAGGAGGGAGTGTCTACTCTGCCGCCATAATGATAGCCCTTGCGCTCGACTCTGACTTTTCTCTCTCTCTCTCTCTTGCTCGCTTGGGATACGAGACGTGTACATGAAACTTTACAGAGAAGGGCAAACAAAATAATAAGAAATAAAAAAAATACAATTTAATATAAAAAATTAAATTAGTAATTGATAAAATAATTATTATTGCAAAAGACGCATAATTTAAATTGAGAAAATGGTCGCTTTTCGAGCGTGAGCGAGAGAGCGATTGATAAATTAAAAAAAAAGAAAAGAAAATTCTAGGATAATAAATTTGATATTTTTCTTCATTCTGGGAGATTTTTTCGTCTGTAAATTTAAAATCGATACCAGTAAAAATGAATAAAGTGAAAAAAAAAACGTAAAGGGCACACCCTCGTATTATGTATATATATATATATGAATATGGTATATTGTAGCTGAGTGAGCGTGATGCAAAAGGATTTTACACACAAGAGAGAGAGAGAGAGAGAGAGAGAGAGAGAGAGAGAGAGAGAGAGAGAGAGAGAGAGAATTTATGTGCATTCTGGCTGCAGACTGAATGCAAGAGTGTGAGTTTAAAGGCTTGGGGATTGGCTGAGCCGGTTCAGTTTCATTAGCGCTCGAGCCTCGATTGGCCACGAGAACCCGTGCTTTTTATGTCCTCTTCGTCTTTTTGCCTTTACGGCATCGGGTAATGACGTGCTGTCGGTCTCTCTCTCTCTCTCTCTCTGTCTATATATATATATATATATATATATATGTATACATATATATACATACGTAAAGAGTGAACCATGAGCGATCTTGGGTGGTAGATATAGCTAATTCGAGCTCCCTGGTAAGCGAAATTTTGGGGTTATAATAAAATATAAAAAAATGTTAAGATTTTTTTTTTGGGATTTCGTATCAAAATATTATATGTAGATATGTACTATATCTAAGATAAATGTCCGAGAAAAAAAGTGAAATGGGGCATAGACAAATACCAAAAGGTTCAAAGCTTTGACTTTTTTACAATAAAAGATAAGATAATTGATAAATAAATCATCAATTACAAAATCACGGTTAAATGATTTAAGCCTCAATATGGCTCTTGGTTCTCTCTAAACTACAATTTAAAAATAATTTTTAATAAATCGTTCAAGCTAGATTTTCGTAAATTTTATTTGTTTCATTTGTACCCTGTAAATAAGATACAGAGTAGAAATTTTTTGTATTAATTAATAATTGCCACTCACGTTCAATTGAATATTGGCTGATTCGAGAGGGTGCCAAGTGGAAGATTTTTTTCAGCTCACTGTCATTCGATTTTTGTGACGGTTTTGTCGTCGCGGATGACCAGACGTTAATGGACGAAAATCAGTGATTGGGTACTCCACGATACACTAGTAATCGCTGGTAATCGAAATTTTGGGGTTATAAAAAAATATAAAAAAATGTTAAGATTTTTTTTTAGGATTTCGTATCAAAATATTATATGTAGATATGTACTAAATCTAAGATAAATGTCTGAGAAAAAAAGTGAAATGGGGCATAGACAAATCCTAAAAGGTTCAAAGCTTTGACTTTTTTACAATAAAAGATAAGATAATTGATAAATAAATCATCAATTACAAAATCACGGTTCAATGATTTAAGCCTCAATATGGCTCTTGGTTCTCTCTAAACTACAATTTAAAAATAATTTTTAATAAATCGTTCAAGCTAGATTTTCGTAAATTTTATTTGTTTCATCTGTACCGTGTAAATAAGATAAATATACAGAGTAGAAAATTTTTGTATTAATTAATAATTGCCACTCACATTCAATTAAATATTGGCTGATCTGAGAGGGTGCCAAGTGGAAGATTTTTTTCAGCTCACTCTCATTCGATTTTTGTGACGGTTTTGTCGTCGCGGATGGCCAGACGTTAATGGGCGAAAATCAGTGATTGGGTGCTCGACGATACACTAGACTAATGCACAAGATTCACGAGACTGACTTTTTTATTTTAGATTTTGATGAATCTGCAATATAAATTCATACATAGGGCACTCCACCTCGACTTGAGCATTGTCTGACCACTTAGAATTTGGTTGATTGTTTTTTATGATATGACGAGTATGGAGAATCCCCAATTAATGAAAGATTTACTTTCAGCCGAATATTTCGATTTAGCGATTTTTCAAATCGACACATTTATAATTTCCCTATCGATAAAAAAATTGTCTAATCTTTTTTTTTGCACGACCAAGGCCCTGAAATATTCATCATAAAAACTAATCGGGACGGTCGTCCATCGTACAAAAGTTGTCAATTTTTCTGTACAAAATTATCGTGACACTTTTTTTATACTGTTTATAATTTATAGTCACGAATTATTAAAGTTTTATGGAACAAAATTTTTTGAAAATTTCTAAGTTTGAAATGCACAGCATAAAAAAATTGAAACTAACTAACTGTCCACTAAGGCGATTAACAATGTAAAAAATAATTGATAAAATTTTAATGGATTTTTGGTTAAATTGGGCTGGAATGACCCATATGTATGATAACATGTATTATATAATGTGTATTGTACATAGTGTATAAGGGTACATGCATATCATATTGAGGGCTCAATCGTCAAAAAACAATTGTTTCCAGCGCATTAGTCACGCTGGGATCTCCGGGCTTTAACGTTCAAGTGTGCTTTTTTCGACGATGTTGCTCGTACGAGAGTCCTCGAGTTCGCCACCATGAGCTCTCTTTCTCTCAAATCATCCCCTACTCCTCCGTCATATATGTGTATAAAAGTCTCTCTCGTGGCTCGTCGGCCTACTCGAGAAAGCCTCATAGGGGTGCACTGTCGTCCATCCGACACTTGTGCATTGGTACTCGAGATTGATGTATATAAAATGTAAAATTTTCAAAAATCATTTAAAAAAATATATATATTTTGAAATGATTTTCTCGTTAACAAAAGAATAAATAAATAAATGAATAATGAATCTTGATTTAATTTTTATTTTATTAATGAATTAGTTATTCAATAAAATAATATTCAAATAAGTTTATCAATTGAGATTAAAACAAGGCAAATTATTGTTGATTGTATAATAATTTGTATTTTTAACTATGAGCATAAATAACAAATTATTTTTATTCAATTGGAAAGTAGGATTTTGGAGAATGCTGCTAAATATTCTGCCTTAATGAACTAAAAAAATAAATTACAAAAGAATTTTATTGAAATTAAGTAAATGTATTTTTTTCATGTTTGCTTCACGGACAAGATTAATTTAATAATTTTTATTAAAAAATAAATAACTGAAACATCAAATTAAATGTGAGCAAAAATTTCTCCTTAAAAATTTTCGTTAATAAATTTTTTTTCGAAAGAATTTCAATATACAACAAAAAAATGACTAACAACGTAGTGGAAAAATGTGTATAAATTCAAAAGTCAAATGACAATGGAGGATTCAGTAACGGGGGTAGTTTTCATGGTTGGTTTTGTCGTACAAAATGGCCATTGAAACATCACTATATACCGAGCGAGGAGATATGGATCGCGACGAGGAGCGGTCGCTCTGCCGCCAACAGGAACAGAGAGAGAGCATGAGGAAGAGACGAGAAAGAGGAAGAGGAGGGCTATATGGCTCGTCGCGCCGGAGGGTGCAGAGGCGAAGAGCGCACCCCCGGAGGACGGGGTTGGTGTCGTCATGGCAACAACGATCCCTCAGTAGCCCGAACCCTCCTACGTGTATACATATATATATTCTCGTGTGTCCCTTTAATTCCTGCAAGTAGCCAAAGACAAGATTTTCATCGACAAAATTATTCTCGATTAATCCATAGGAAATTATTTAAAAAATCACTAAATATGTCTTCGATAATTAAAAGAATAATTTACCAATCATCTAGAACATTATCTTGAGAACTAAAAGAGAAATCTAAATCATTTTTGTTACAAAAAATTTACTTCCACCATTCCAAGTATTACTTACACGACGAATTGAAAAAGAGTTTTAAAATGAGTATTTTGATAAATTCCGAAATAATTTAAAAATTATCTAGAGAGTCATGAACATTTGAGCGATAATCTGGGATTATTTTTATTTCAACGAATTTTCATTCACAATTATAATCATTATTTGAAAAGAAATTCGCAATTATACACTCATATACGCGTAATACGTTTATAATAAAAAATAGAGGTCATTGTTCGTACGATATCCGCAATAATAAATAAAATTATCTGCATAAAAAATTATCTAACCGCAAAAATCAATGAGAAAAAATTTGAAAAAATTCTATCCACGACCTTCCACCACAAAAATTATGAAACTCGTTTTTAAACTCAAATTATAAAAGGTAATAAGGCCTCCCACGAGACAACGAGATTGTCAGTTTACAGAGAGATGTATAGATTACGTGATTACAATTTAATGATAGTCTAATGAACACGACACGCTTTATCTCGGTTTGGCGACTCGCGAGGTAATTCCCAATTATCCAGCTAGTACATAGACGAGAAAATGAAGCAGAATAAACGGAAGGGTAAAAAAAAAGTGAGAGGGAGAGAGAATTCTATGATCTCTCATCCGCTCTCGGAGAGCTTTAACGAAGCGTTCCGAGTCGATTTAATTGGTGGCTCGTTCAAGCCTGACCTGGATAAATATTCACGAGCAGCGAGAACACAAAAAACTGTATAAATACATTTAAGACAAAATAACAAAAATAAACGATAAGTTGAAAATTGATGAAAAATAGCTAACAAAAAATTCATGTCGTTTTCCACTGGCGCTACGATCGCTCAATTGATACTCATCGATCTATCGGCGATGAGGGAAGAGATCAATCGCTGTAATAAAAAAACACACAATAAAATAAGTTTTCCAACGCCGAAAGAAATTCTTATAGTCTTTTATTTATTCAGTATAAATAAATTAGCTCTCTTCGTCGAATATTTTTTTTATTTTTACCTATCCTAGTAACCCTACACGCGTGTTATTCAACGTATCGCTTTCACATCCACGACTAGACGCTTTTTAATATTATTTTTTTTTTTTAATTTTATATACGATGCAATACATTATTATGCATGCGTATCGGAGCAAAGATAATATGAGCTCTCGAATATCTCGCATCATGATGAGAGAAGGATAAAAAAAATATAAAAAAAGAAGAGCAGGAAATTCCATGCAGGTCGCAAAAGCCGGGGGCTTCTCTCGTCTCAAGCGTATATATACAGGACTTTTAGTGTATTGATGAGTTGATCTATTCAATCCGACTCCATGCTCTTAATACTCGTGTGTAGTATTCAATATTTATTATTTAGAATTTAATAATCAATATATTCGATCGAACGAAATCGATCACAACTGGAAAGCATCCAGCTTCATAGGGTCAATTGTGTTGCCGGTATTCTTGCTCCAGGCATGCTGTCTGGGCTAATTTTTTATCTAGACATACTTGCGTCAGCCATTTTGGTTCCAGTCATACTTATTTCGGCCATTCTTTATCCAGACATCCTTTCTGCAGCCATTCTTGATTCAAACATACTTTTGCTGCGACATTTTTGTTCGAGACATCCTTGCTGCCGCTATTCTTTTTCCACACATCTTTGTTTTGGACCTTCTTATTGCGACCATTCTCGTTCCAGACCTCCTTGTTTTGGACCTTTTTTTGCTGCGGCCATTTTTGTTCCGGACATTGTTTCTGCGGCCATTCTTATTTCAGACATCCTTTTGCTGCACCATTCTTATTCCAGACATCCTTGCTGCGGCTTTCTTATTCCAGACATCCTTGCTGCGGCTATTCTTATTTCAGACATTCTTTTGTTACACCATTCTTGCTCGAGACATCCTTGCTGCGTGCATTCTTATTTCAGACATCCTTTTGTTGCACCATTCTTATTCCAGAGATCCTTGCTGCGGCTATTCTTATTTCAGACATCCTTGCTCCGGCCATTCTTATTTCAGACATCCTTGTGCTGCACCATTCTTGTTCCAGACATCCTTGCTGCGGCTATTCTTCTTTCAGACATCCTTGCTACGGCCATTCTTATTTCAGACATCCTTGTGCTGCACCATTCTTATTCCAGACATCTTTGCTGCGGCCATTTTCATTTTAGACATCCTTTTACTGTGCCATTCTTGTTCCAGACATCCGTACTGCGGCTATTCTTGCTCCAGACATCCTTGCTCCGGCCATTCTTGTTTCAGACATCCTTTTGTTGCGGCTATTCTTATTTCGGACATCCTTGCTACGGCCATTCTTATTTCAGGCATCCTTGTGCTGCACCATTCTTCTTCCAGACATCTTTGCTGCGGCCATTCTCATTTTAGACATCCTTTTACTGCGCCATTCTTGTTCCAGACATCCGTACTGCGGCCATTCTTATTTCAGACATCCTTGTGCTGCACCATTCTTGTTCCAGACATCCTTGCTGCGGCTATTCTTCTTTCAGACATCCTTGCTACGGCCATTCTTATTTCAGACATCCTTGTGCTGCACCATTCTTCTTCCAGACATCTTTGTTGCGTCCATTCTCATTTTAGACATCCTTTTACTGCGCCATTCTTGTTCCAGACATCCGTACTGCGGCCATTCTTATTTCAGACATCCTTGCTGCGGCCATTTTTGTTCCGGACATTCTTTCTGCGGCCATTCTCGTTGGATACTGGTTTATTCTAAACATCGTTGTTGCGAATATTTCATTAACAGCTTCCCACGTCTTGGATCCATAATCTGGAGACCCCAGAGGTGGCCTCAGACATCCTCACTCGCTCACATAGATAAACACGAATATTGAATATTTTATATTTAATCATAACCTCTGAAAAATCACATCTTCGTCCTCTGTATAAGCGGAAAATATACCTGAAAAAACACTTGTGCAATTTATATTTCCATGTTTAAAAAATTGGAACAAATTGACGTGTACTTTTTCCCCGAGTTACTACAGCAACATTTTTTTTGTGTAAATATATTTCTACCACCCTGATGTATTTTTCCATGCATATATCACGCTCCTTCTTTTGTTGTGTATCTTGTCTATCCCTTTTGGATATTGTAATACACCTCGTTCGTGGAGGACATTATCATAATATCGCTCGGTTCTGGTGATCCCTCGGTCATTTTAGCATTCAAAACAAGATCGAGGGCGATCCCCTCAATGATTCAGCCACTCTTTATACATATATATATATATCTACACTTATATATAGATATACACGATATCATCATGTTACTCTCCATCTCGCGTTTACACTAATGCTAGGTTTAAGGTGGACGACGACGCTGCTATAGACAGTCTTCTAAGATTATAATGAGACGCGACCACGATCGAATGGAAGTTGAAAGAAAAAAAAAAACTGAATCTTAGAGACGTTGCTGGAATTTTGAAATTTTGCGCTCTTGTGTGCATCTCTCGTCTTAAAATTGGTTTGCTCCTGTGTCTTCTCATGTCTGTCTCTCTCCCCCTCTCTCTCTTTTCTCTTTGATGACCGCATGCCTATCGAGGGACAACAACGAGAGGGGGACAGTGGTCGATTTTTCTAAATTTTTTTTCTTCTACACTCTCTCCGATCTTCCGCCTAATTATACTTTGGCATCCTGCCATTGGGAAAAACGCTTCGATCGGGGTGAAAGTCAGAAGAGCAAGCTATATACTTATAGATAAATTTTTGAATCTCTCGTTCCCTCTAGACGATTCCTTTTTGATTATCTCGCGCGCACAGCTTCGCCGATAGATATTTTTTTCTTTTTATTTTTTTTTTACTACGTGACACACAAAAATATAATTTAATCGCAATTTTTAACTTCTATTTAAAATTTTAATGAAGCTGTGGGTTTTTTCACATAAAAGTAAAGAAAAATAATTGTTCGTTTCGTTTCAATTTTATAATTTTTTACTTAATAATCCAGATCTAAATTTATTGACAGGAAAAAAATTACAATCTTCTCTGAATTATATTATTTCCAATTTTAAAAATGAAGAAAAAATATCATCGTAATTTTCATTTAATTTCAAGATTTTTAATTTTTTTATTCAACGACAAGAAAGTGGTGAGATTGTTTTATAGTATAATATGCATCTCATCTAGTGGAGAGAATCAACAGTTTTTTCGCGAAACGAGCTTTCAATTTCTCTCATCCCCCTTTCGACGTTACATGATGTCGTCGTCGTGGCGCTCAGGGTAGAAGTGCAGCCATTAGCGACTACGAGTACTTTAGGAGCTTCTGCACACCGCAGAAACCGCAAAGCACACATATATATATATATATATAATACGTAAATAGAGCTAGTGTGATATATATATAAATATAAATATATATATATATATATGAATATCTGAAAGACAAGCTGCATATATATACCCTTTTCAGGGGAGGAGATGAACAACCCTTACCCATATTTTATATGTGCTCCGTCAATTTCAAAAGTGTCTCTCACGGAATTGTCATCATTCAATGATTATTCTCGAGATTCGCAGCGAATCAAATTTATGTACCTATTCATTTTATTAAACAAAAAAAATGGTTTTGATGAAAATTTTGTACATCAGGTCTAAATGCTCAGATATGCACGATCAATGGGAAAAAAATACATCGATATAAAATCCTATCATTTTTTTTTTCATTTAGAAGAGTTCATGCTTTTTAGCCAAAATTAGTTGAATTGATAAAATGGCCGGAACTTTGCTTTTGCCCAAACAAACTTATCCTGCAGCTTATGCTTATTCGTTGCGTTTTCATTCAAGCAGTAAAATGATGCTTCTTTCATCAAGCCACATTTTTCACATTTAAAAAAAAAATTCAAGCTAGACTATCGATTTTCGCCATTTTTTCGTACCATTATATTTCAGTTTTTTCAAAAAAATTTCACAGCCACAAAAATGAAAATGACTAAAAAGGCGTTTTTTGAGTTTAACGCTTCGGTTTCAAAAATCTACAATCCAACCTAAATCTCGCCAACAAAAGAAAACTGCCACCTTAAAGGCAACGATTTTGCACCCTTGCCGGTTTCTTCAATACCAAGATCGGTTTTTGACTCATGCTCCTATTCAATGGGATTTTTTTTTCCTCATTCTGAAACACCCCCTATCTTTGTGGCAAACTAAACAATTGGACGTTGAAATTTCTAAAACCAAAAAAAAACGTCGAATTTAACGTTGGACTGAATATGAACGATGGAGAGAAAATGGCTATTTGATTAATGCGACGTCGTCATAGAGAATTTCTGGTTCTTGGAAAATGATCATTCTCCAGCGGTGATTTTTTGGCTGATGCTGGTGAAAAAATAAATATTTTTTTTTGTACTGCACAGCCATATATATAAATATATGCGAATATTCGGTAATCACATACATGCCGGCTGAGAGAAAACGTTGAGAACTCGCAGATATATGGCGTGGTGAATGAGAGAGAGAGAGAGAGAGAGAGAGAGAGAGAGAGGGAACCAAAGCTTTATTCCCAAGCGAATTCAGGATTAATGCGTTTTTAATAGTGACACGTCGTTTACGGTACTATATATTCATATATATATATATATATATATATATATATATATATATATATGTAGCTCTGCGATTTATGGTGCTATGGCTTCCGTCTGTCTTTTGCGCCATCGATGGGACACCCAACCACTTTGAGATATTTTTTTTTCAACAAAGAAATGTTCACATCAGTCGCTCCAGTTCCTCTGAAAATCGGATTTACCTGAAATTGGCATTTGTCTGTGAAATTTGTCGCAAAAAAGTACCTTGACCTAGGAGACTGGATATATGCTATTTTTATATTAAAAAATAATGTATCAATTTATTTTTATTATTTTCAAATGTAGTCTTTTTGTAAATAATTGCTTGCTAATAAAAATGTACTCAAATTAAAAAAATATTAACAGGAATTAATTTTACATGTTTTTCGTTTTATTTTACAAGTCTTGTGCCTAACATTTATTTTTTATGTCATCGATGCGATGTATCAAAATGAAGAAAATTCCAAATTTATTGCTCGAGTTCCCCTGAAAATCACATTTGCCTAGAATTGTCATTTTTGGTTAACATTTAAAAATTATTTATATTCAAATCTGTCCCATTGAAAAATAATCAATTAATTCATTTTTATCATTATTAAATGTAACTTTTCGCTAATGATTTCTGACCAGCAAGGATTTACCTAATTCTAAATACAAAATAACGACAATCAATCAATTTTATACTTATTTTTCGTTACATTTATTCATTGTTTTAATTAAAGAAAATTTTAATCATGAATTTTTAAATCCGTTTCCGATCCGTTCTCGATCCTAAAATCATCTTCACCGTATCTGCCATCGGTGCGGCAGTCGAGGGCGTACAAGAACATTGTTTTTTTTTTTTTTTTCTTTTTTACAAGAGTAACTAAGACTTTATTTTTACTTCTTTACACATCGTTTCCCAAGGTCTCGGACACGAAACTCTCCCTCACGGGATGAATAATCCAAGCCAAAATGGTGGGTGCTGGATAATGGATTGTCTGCCAAGATTATTGGCATTAGGATAGCACACGATTTTCGATTTTCTCTCGGTCAAGATTTTTCATGGATCACTATTATTTCTTATTAATCCTAATTTTTTTCCTACCCTTTTTTTCTCTATATTTTTCGATAGCCTTTGAGTTTTTTTTCGACGGGAGATCACAGTTGGGCAGCGACGTCCAACTCATCGATGGCGGCTCAAAAAAATATGATAATAAGAAGAAAAAAAAGAAATTGTAATTTGACGCCGAAATTTATATATCGAGGGGTTGGAGAAGCAGAATATGGGAAGTTTCAGCTCTCTTGCTTTTTCTCTTTCTCTCGCTCTCGGTACCTCCATAATATACACTAGTATGAGAATGCTCGCCTCGTGCCTTTTGTAATAATAATGATTAAAGCGACGAAACGGTCCATTTCGAGAGAAGAGGCGAGGGATTTTTCGAGCAACGTCGAGGTGGATTAAAAAAAGAAACAAACGGTAAAAATAAGGGGTGGAGGTAAAAATTTCGTACCAGCGAATGGGGTGCGATGGTGAAACGAATTTAGGTTCCCTTCGATGTCCTGTTATACGTATATCTATATACATATGTAGATAGCCCGACACACACACACACACACACACACATATATATATATATATGGGTGTGCGTGTCTGTGTAAGCACATATGCGATTGTCAGGTGCGATTTCAAAATGGCCTCGCTGCTCAATAACACTCTTGTTTCTCTGCCTTTCTGGCCACACATGAGACTTTTGGAAAGCAAAGGTGAATGTATGAATTAAATATAATCATGTAAGCTTCACATGCAGTTATTCGTGAAATGTCACTATTGCAAATTATCTTTTTGATAAAAAGAAGATGAAAAAAATAGGAAAAATTTGGAAAAGTGTAGGGAAAAAAAGTGTTGTGAGCTCGCAGAAAGTACCGGAAATCTCAGAGAAAAAAAGGTTCAGGTATTATTGGAAATCTTAGAAAATCATCCCCGAGATTCAAAGAAATTCTGGAAATTTTAAAAAATCCGATAAATTGCTAAAAAAGTTCAGGAAATATTGGAAAAAAATATCCACGAAATTGTCAAAATTCATGAAAAACAATCGTGGAATTTGATGTAAAGTGGAGTTGATTTTTATTTCTGGGTCAAGTTAGAGGGTCATAGATTTTCGTGAGCATATAAGTCAGTCCAATTTATTCATTGACGAAATGAGACGTTTCAGATTTTTATGCCATGATTTGTGGACATTGTGGCTGAGAAGTTATGCCTACGTACATAAAATAAACGGCAGCACGAGCATTGAATTTCCACCGCACTGACCACTCCATATACATATATATAGCACTATAATCGAGTCTACCGGGGACATCGAGCGGAAATAAACGACTCTCGAGTGGAGCCCAATGACCATTTTTTTCCTGTGAATTTGCGGTCTAATTCAATATTACGTGCACGATCAGAATTCCATTTGAAACAAAAAATAAAGTATCCTTAAAAAAACCGTTCAATTTAATTTCACTAATCAATTATCCTTGTACAAGTTTCCGCCTCTGATGATTTAATTTTGCTTATAGCTTTAAATTGAGATAAGACTATCAGCATTTTTTTGTTCGTGTCTAAATTAATTGAACTAAAATTTAAAAAATTCAGAACGATAATAGAATTCATTTATACATTTTTCTGTAAATTTGCGGTCTAATTCAATATTACGTGCACGACCAGAATTCCATTTGAAATAAAAAATTAAGTATCCTTAAAAAAAGTGTTCAAATTAATTTGCCTAATCAATTATCCTTGTACAAGTTTTCTCCTCTGATCATTTAATTTTGCTTATGACTTTAAATTGAGATAAGACTATCAGCATTTTTTTGTTCGTGTCTAAATTAATTGAACTAAAATTTAAAAAAATCAGAACGATAATAGAATTCATTTATACATTTTTCTGTAAATTTGCGGTCTAATTCAATATTACGTGCACGATCAGAATTCCATTTGAAATAAAAAATAAAGTATCCTTAAAAAAAGCGTTCAAATTAATTTGCCTAACCAATTATCCTTGTACAAGTTTTCTCCTCTGATCATTTAATTTTGCTTATGACTTTAAATTGAGATAAGACTATCAGCATTTTTTGTACGTGTCTAAATTAATTGAACTAAAATTTAAAAAATTCAGAACGATAATAGAATTCATTTATACATTTTTCTGTAAATTTGCGGTCTAATTCAATATTACGTGCACGATGAGAATTCCATTTGAAATAAAAAATTAAGTATCCTTAAAAAAAGCGTTCAAATTAATTTCCCTAATTAATTATCCTTGTACAAGTTTTCTCCTCTGATCATTTAATTTTGCTTATGACTTTAAATTGAGATAAGACTATCAGCATTTTTTTGTACGTGTCTAAATTAATTGAACTAAAATTTAAAAAATTCAGAACGATAATAGAATTCATTTATACATTTTTCTGTAAATTTGCGGTCTAATTCAATATTACGTGCACGATGAGAATTCTATTTGAAATAAAAAATTAAGTATCCTTAAAAAAAGCGTTCAAATTAATTTCCCTAATTAATTATCCTTGTACAAGTTTTCTCCTCTGATCATTTAATTTTGCTTATGACAATAAATTGAGATAAGACTATCAGCATTTTTTTGTTCGTGTCTAAATTAATTGAACTAAAATTTAAAAAATTCAGAACGATAATAGAATTCATTTATACATTTTTCTGTAAATTTGCGGTCTAATTCAATATTACGTGCACGACCAGAATTCCATTTCAAATAAAAAATTAGGTATCCTTAAAAAAAGCGTTCAAATTAATTTGCCTAATCAATTATCCTTGTACAATTTTTCTCCTCTGATCATTTAATTTTGCTTATGACTTTAAATTGAGATAAGACTATCAGCATTTTTTTGTTCGTGTCTAAATTAATTGAACTAAAATTTAAAAAATCCAGAACGATAATAGAATTCATTTATACATTATTTTGCAAGATTTTATTACTTGCTCGATTGTTATTTAACGTTATTTTTTTATTATTTGAAACATCTCATTTTTCTCTCATCCAGGAATTTTTCTACCCTCCGTCTTGTCCAAAAATATTTGCGGTCGCTGAGAGGCCCGAAAAAAATACAGAAGGGTGGCACAAAAAATGGTGGTCGAAGAAGTTCGATTATTAATTTTCGGTTTCGATTTTCGCGGTCTCTTGTGTTGTTTTCGGCACAGGTAATTTTTCTCCAAAGAGAGAGAGAGAGAGAGAGAGAGAGAGAGAGCAATCGAGGACGAGGCGGGTACACGAGGCGTATGAGGCGAGCCAATCGGCGAGTGGCTTGAAATCAGCTTGCGAGATCGCTCGAGCCAACTCGGGGACTTCCCTTCGCCGCTCTTTTTCTCGTCTCTCCTCGCTCTCCTCGTTCCCCTCTCGCCTCTTAACTTGAGGTTGAGGTGAGGTGAGTCGAGGTTGAGTTCGTTCTACGTGGTCACTCGTTAACATTCGACAAGAAGAGAAAGAGAGAGAGAGAGAGAGAGAGAGAGAGAGAGAGAGAAAGAGAGAGAGAGAGAAAGAGAGAGAGAGAGAGAGAGAGAATATAAAAAAATTCTCTCCTTTTTTTACTGCACACACGTTCACTTCGTTCTAGCGACGAGAGCACTCTTTCGAGCATACATCCAAGAGTGAGGAGAAGGAGGAGTTGGAGCTCTTCGATCCTGCTACGGCCTCGTTGCCTCGCTCTCAACTTCTTTTTTTTATTTTGCGTTTTTTTTTTTTTTTTTGCTTTTTACCTTTTTCCCCTTCTCGTATTCTCCGTTCCCTCTTCGATATAGGCTGCCTACGTTCGCCATCTTCGATTTCTTGAGCTCTCCCCCCCCGCCCCCCCCCCCACTTTTTAACTTGCCAATGTGGGCCCAGAGTTCGGTGTTGGGGTTGCTGGCATGTTTTAACAATGAAAAAAGATGCATTTTTTTGAATTTTTGAGAGAAAGTTGTTTTGGAAATGGGAACATAACTTTTTTGTCTAATCGAATCAAGTTGGATCTGGGTATTCTTTGGATTCGGGATTGTTTGAGCTTTGAAAGTGGTCTTGCTTAATTCTATTACAGTTTTTTGAAAATTTTATACGGAGGTTTCAAGTTAGAACGTCGTTTTTGACCAATTGGCGAATTTTTATTACAGTTTTTTGAAAAATTTATACGGAGGTTTCAAGTTAGAACGTCGTTTTTGACCAATTGGCAAATTTTTATTACAGTTTTTTGAAAAATTTATACGGAGGTTTCAAGTTAGAACGTCGTTTTTGACTGATTGGCGAATTTTTATCGAAAAGTTGATTCACAAAAGTGGATGTAATTTTTCTTTCCGATGGAATGAGTTCTCGTTTGATTGGCCATCGATTGAGCTTTGCAAAGAGGACTTGATTTATTCCGCACCGATTTTTTTTAAATTTTTAAATTGAATATTTTTTTTTTAATTTTAAGTTGAAGGATCCATTTTCCAAAAATGTTTTGTATTTATATCAAAAGCTAATTTGGTAAAATGACTACAACTTTGTTACCTTAGAGAATAGCGATTCCATTCTGTGTTTGTTGGTATAGTAACGGTTCGAGGTCAAAAATGCAGCTTTGTTTTATTAACTTACGATTCTCCAAAATATTATAACAAGTTATTTAAATCGGAGTTTCGATTTTCCCAATTTTCTGCATTTTCGTCCCTAGTTCGGTTGCTTAAAGTAACTCTACAACTTTGTTACCTTAGAGAATAGCGATTCCATTCTGAGTTTGTTGGTATAGTAACGGTTTGAGGTTAAAAATGCAGCTTTGTTTTATTAACTTACGACTCTCCAAAATATTATAACAAGTTATTTAAATCCGAGTTTCGATTTTCCCAATTTTCTGCATTTTCGTCCCTTTCGGTTGATTAAAGTAACTCTACAACTTTGTTACCTTAGAGAATAGCGATTCCATTCTGAGTTTGTTGGTATAGTAACGGTTTGAGGTTAAAAATGCAGCTTTGTTTTATTAACTTACGACTCTCCAAAATATTATAACAAGTTATTTAAATCCGAGTTTCGATTTTCCCAATTTTCTGCATTTTCGTCCCTTTCGGTTGATTAAAGTAACTCTACAACTTTGAATGACTACAACTTTGTTAACTTAGAGAATAGCGATTCCATTCTGTGTTTGTTGGTATAGTAACGGTTTGAGGTTAAAAATGCAGCTTTGTTTTATTAACTTACGACTCTCCAAAATATTATAACAAGTTGTTTAAATCGGAGTTTCGATTTTCCCAATTTTTTGCATTTTCGTCCCTAGTTCGGTTGATTAAAGTAACTCTACAACTTTAAATGACTACAACTTTGTTAACTTAGAGAATAGCGATTCCATTCTGTGTTTGTTGGTATAGTAACGGTTCGAGGTTAAAAATGCAGCTTTGTTTTATTAACTTACGACTCTCCAAAATATTATAACAAGTTGTTTAAATCGGAGTTTCGATTTTCCCAATTTTTTGCATTTTCGTCCCTAGTTCGGTTGATTAAAGTAACTCTACAACTTTAAATGACTACAACTTTGTTAACTTAGAGAATAGCGATTCCATTCTGTGTTTGTTGGTATAGTAACGGTTCGAGGTTAAAAATGCAGCTTTGTTTTATTAACTTACGATTCTCCAAAATATTATAACAAGTTATTTAAATCGGAGTTTCGATTTTCCCAATTTTCTGCATTTTCGTCCCTAGTTCGGTTGATTAAAGTAACTCTACAACTTTGAATGACTACAACTTTGTTAACTTAGAGAATAGCGATTCCATTCTGTGTTTGTTGGTATAGTAACGGTTCGAGGTTAAAAATGCAGCTTTGTTTTATTAACTTACGACTCTCCAAAATATTATAACAAGTTGTTTAAATCGGAGTTTCGATTTTCCCAATTTTTTGCATTTTCGTCCCTAGTTCGGTTGATTAAAGTAACTCTACAACTTTAAATGACTACAACTTTGTTACCTTAGAGAATAGCGATTCCATTCTGTGTTTGTTGGTATAGTAACGGTTTGAGGTTAAAAATGCAGCTTTGTTTTATTAACTTACGATTCTCCAAAATATTATAACAAGTTATTTAAATCGGAGTTTCGATTTTCCCAATTTTCTGCATTTTCGTCCCTAGTTCGGTTGATTAAAGTAACTCTACAACTTTGAATATTGTTAAAGTTGCCTTTCCGCTCGTTGACCATTCTTTTTTAAATCGTTCGAGCTTTGGTTCATTATACTACGATTTTTTTTCGAATTTTTAAACAACTTTTACAGTCGCTGCATTCATTTTTCCATATATTTGCATTATAAAAAATACTACAACTCTGCTTAACGATGACTTTCTGACTCCACCGTGTGACCATTTACTTCGTGATTGCTGAATCTCGAAAATAGAAATTAATTCATTCAGCAATAATTTTTGTAAAATAATTTTCACCCATTTGTAAAGTTGGGCTATAATTTTATCCAAATTTGTGTCTACCTGCGAAAAGCTAGTTAACTAAAACAACAATAACTTTATTCTCAGACGCAATAGACACTCTACTGTCCGCTCATTCACTTCGTGATCGTTCGAGGTTTAAAATGGAATTAATATTTATTATCTAGTCACGATTATTTGAACAATTTTTTCAAATTTTCAGAGTCAAACCATCGATAATTATTTTTTTTTGCTTTTTTTAAATATAAAAATACAATATTTATATAATTAATGATTATTGCATCATTTGATTAAAAAAAATATCGTATATATGTACACTATATTGTTGTTTGTCGTTCAATACAAGAGATCCCTCATTTTCCTTTCTTTTACAACGGTAATCGTCTTTTTAATAATTGAGCAAAAGGGCGATTGATTATCCCCATTATCGCTTAAGTTAAGTAAACGTTTGGGTGTCAAATGTGGATTTTTTTTTTTTTAACCAGACGATATTGGTAACAAAGAAAATAAAAACCAATCTTCTCGATGATCCACGTCAATAAAATTTTACCATGAAAAACTTCATCCGAACAAGCAATCTATAGCGACGAGAAAATGGGCAATCAATGTTTTCGCATTAAGATTAATTTTTTTTTTCTTTTTTACATAATCAAACGAGTGAGTGGCAGAGAAAACGAGCTACTGGGCGTTGGCGTGCCAGCGCGGGAAAAAAAAGCATCCCGAAGAGATCGTAAATACGTAGTAGTAGGAGAAAGCGTGTACTCGTTGATTTTTCTAGAAAATATCGATGCCTTTCGAATGCCATATAAATAAAATAACAGAAAGGCCGAAATAAAAATTACCATTAATACAGGAAATCAAAAATGCTCTCAAATAAAGACAAGAAAAGTTTACAAAAATATTTTTCACTTCAATAAAACATCTGAAAAAATTCTTAATAATATATTCGATGAATCAATTTTTTCTGGCCAGCAAAACCAGCAAAAAATCGTTCTCGATTGCCAAAAGGGACTGCTCAATAATGAATAATCAACTTTTGTCCTCTGCAGTATTTTCGCTAAGGATTAAGAAAAATTGGGATGACCTAATAAAGCTCGGAAGAGCAAAAGTCTTCCGAGTAATTATATCCAGAATAGGAAAAGAAACGAGACTGGAGAGAGCTATAGTTTGTTGCCCGGATAACTATTAAAAATAGTAATAAAAAAAAATAAACGAAAGTTGAATAGGTACATCGTGATATTGTACGTGGGATGTTATCTGAATAATCGCGATGGATCCTCATTTGGATTGTAAACGGCGCGCCCTCTGTCAGCAAAAATTACTATACAGACAAATATGTATATATATATATATATATATATGTGTGTGTGTGTATATATATATGTGTGTGTATATATATATGTGTGTGTATATATATATGTGTGTGTAGGGAGGCATTATTAAGGTAGTAAATAACGACGAGACTCATCCGTTATCCCTCGATGCTCGCGAGAGTGTCTTCCGATTGAGTCATCGTGTCATTAGAGTCATCATCACGTATACGAGAGAGAGACTCTTCTGCTCTCGGATCTACTGGCATTTGCCCACGCGTAATGTTGTCTCGGAGCAAAGAGACCCGCATTTATAGTCTGGCCCAGTCAAAACGTAATTAAAGTAATCAGCATGGAACATCGTCGATTCGTCGACATTTACCAATTATTTATTTGTATATATTTTATGAGAAAGCTTCGTGGTTACATTATCTCGTCCATAATTTTCACTGCATGAGTTACATAAAATATAGGATGATTAAATACACATGCGTAAACAGAATCATGGTGATAATAGTGATTAATGATAAGAATTGTGTGTGTGACAAAATAAATAATGGATTGATAAATGGCAGTATTCATTAGAGGCTTGTAGCAATTTATAGCACTGACAAGCACTTACGCTGATCACAAAGTGTATTTTAAAAGTGTCAAGAGAACCAAAATTTACTCAAATACTCTCAAGAATACTTAAAAACATTTAAATACATTTAAAAATAGCCTTAAAAACTTTTCAAATGAACTCAAATATATTCAAATATCCTTAAATGGGCTAAAATATACTCACGAATATGGAAATAAACTTTACAATACTCAAATACGTTCAAGTGTACCGAGGTGCACTCCCTTGAGCTTAAATATTATATAAAAAAAAGTCTCTAGTGTACATATAAATATACTCACATCGACTTAAAACACTTATGTCAAAATGCACGTGAAATAAACTAAAAAATACTGAAAAAGTGTAAAAAAGTACTAAAATATCTGAATTCACTCAAGTATAATCAAATATACATACTCAAAACTCAAATACGATCAAGTATACCGAGGTGCACTCCCTTGAGCTTAAATATTATATGAAAAAAAGTCTCTAATGTACATATAAATATACTCACATCGACTTAAAACACTTATGTCAAAATGCACGTGAAATAAACTAAAAACTACTGAAAAAGTGTAAAAAAGTACTAAAATATCTGAATTCACTCAAGTATAATCAAATATACATACTCAAAACTCAAATACGATCAAGTATACCGAGGTGCACTCCCTTGAGCTTAAATATTATATGAAAAAAAGTCTCTAATGTACATATAAATATACTCACATCGACTTAAAACACTTATGTCAAAATGCACGTGAAATAAACTAAAAACTACTGCAAAAGTGTAAAAAAGTACTAAAATATCTGAATTCACTCAAGTATAATCAAATATACATACTCAAAACTCAAATACGTTCAAGTGTACCGAGGTGCACTCCCTTGAGCTTAAATATTATATAAAAAAAAGTCTCTAATGTACATATAAATATACTCACATCGACTTAAAACACGTATGTCAAAATGCACGTGAAATAAACTAAAAAATACTGAAAAAGTGTAAAAAAGTACTAAAATATCTGAATTCACTCAAGTATAATCAAATATACATACTCAAAACTCAAATACGATCAAGTATACCGAGGTGCACTCCCTTGAGCTTAAATATTATATGAAAAAAAGTCTCTAATGTACATATAAATATACTCACATCGACTTAAAACACTTATGTCAAAATGCACGTGAAATAAACTAAAAACTACTGCAAAAGTGTAAAAAAGTACTAAAATATCTGAATTCACTCAAGTATAATCAAATATACATACTCAAAACTCAAATTTATTCAAATATATAAACGAAACACTGAGAAATCCTCAAATATAACCTGATGCACTCAAATTATGTCCTTATATACTTCAATACACATGAATGCACTTAAATTCCTTGATACTAAAATACACTTGAGTGTAGACGAATACACGTAAATGCAATTAAGTTAACTTCAACTCTATTCAAGTGCACTCGAGTATATTCAAATCCACTCAAATACAGCAAAAAAATACTATAACGAACGCAAATATGTATATTTAAATCTACGGAGAAATAATAAATTGCACTTAAATACACTCAGAAATTGTCAACGATGCTCACTAAAGAAAACGATTATAAAAATGTTTTTATTTGATTTAAAAAAATTGGTTGAAAGAGTGAGAGACACTTTGAACGAGATCAAGTCTGACCCATTTCGGTCCGTAACTACTGATTCGATCATTGATCATTGCTCTACGCGGCGGAGACGAAACTTCAGTTTCTTTCACACTTCTCGGTCACGAAAACCAATCGGAACTGGCAAAGCTCGAAACGTCCAAATACTCGCGAGGCACAATACGAAGATCGCGTGTTTGGACCACAATATATATATATATGTATATATATATATATATATATATATATATATATATATATATATGTATTCCACGAATTATCTAATCGTTCCAATTCGCGGTAGATCTTTTTGTAGCACTCGCTCTTTTCACTAGCGATGATTTTTATCGTGTGATTTTTTCACTTGGTTTATTCAAATGATGAATGAATATTTGTGTGCGAGACAAGAATAATGGAGAGAGAGGGGGGGGGGGGGCGAAGATAAAAAATGAGATCAAAAATTATCAAGTGCCGTCGCGCAAAATTTGAAAGATAATCGAACGAGGAGAGAGGATCGAGTTGATACGTCGACATCTCTGACAGTTCCAGATCTCGTTCTTCGTGACCATCGACGCAATAATGTCATTAAATCCTGATGCGATAGCAACTAAATAAAAATAAGAAACAAAAAAAAAATCTGCGACCAGCTCGTTTTCTCGAATTTTTAATGCAATTTTTTCGAATTTGCGAGAAAAAAAATCTTATTCGCAATACAGCGAATGAATACTTCAACGCAGAGCCTGGCAAAATATTTTTTTGATCGAAAAATTTGTTCATTTTTGGCGACAAAAATAATTGATTCACTAAGAATGCCTGTAACTTTACTTCCTGTCAGTTATGATCGTTCGCCATATGTTTATTATTTTCACAGCCGTTTTTTCATTGAAATATTAAAAATTTGTTTAAATACTCTTAAAGTTTACTCTATTTTTCGTTGAAAATTTAATTTTTTTATTTCCTTCTCTCTGTTTTTCAAAGCTCTGTCACGTCGGCTACAAAAGTCGTGATATCGGGTTGAATCAAATTCCATTTTCTGAGTTTGAGTATGAAGTTTTCAAAATCTACAATTAAACCTAAATCTCTTTAACTTAAGTAAAACCTCAACGTAGCAAAGTCATGGCTACTTGAAGATCGATATTTTTTGTTCTCTTCTTTCGGTTCCTTGGGGTTTCAAAATTTGTTTTTTTTTCCCTTTTCGTGCTACCTCGTGCGAATGAAAAATGTTCGCCTGTAATTAGCAACAATTTTTATCAAATAGACGAAAATTTAAAATCGCTAAAAAAAATGGGTTTAAAAAAAAATATTATTTCTATTTTCCATCATGACACCTTGAGATCTTCGGATAAAAACTTCTCGAGTCGGCCAAAAAACTTTGTTTTTATCTCGAACTGTGCATATATCATATGTACAAGGCCTTGATCGTGGCTCGGAAGTAAAAAATATATATATATATTTTTTTTTCATTCGTTTCCTCGCAATACGAAAGAGAGAGAAAGAGAGTGGGAGCGGTTAGTTAGTCCGTGCTGTTATATGATGCTCATAATTGCGGTTTATTGTCTCAATAAATATATACGAGAAGAGGTCGCGCGCGGTGTGGTAAAATGCCTGGTGAGTGAATGCTGCATACACATATATATATATATATGCACTTTTCCCGGGATTTGAAATCAAGCTGGTCAAACTTGACTAACCCCTGCTCCCCTTCACTTCATTTTGCGCGACTCACGCCTCTGTATCCAGGAGACTATAGAGTACAAGGGACGAGAAATTTTTACGAGCCCGCTTTAATATGGTTTATGGTCTTTTTATCCTCAGTATATACACCGGTGGCGCCTCCATCCGAGACTTGTGACAATTTTTCCTTGTGTCCTGTTTTTTTTTTTCATTAATTTATTCCGTTATTTATTTAAGAATTTATTCATTTATTTATTTACAATTGGAATGCCATTAATTTTCATTATTAAATTCAAAAGTTATCATCACAAAATTGATAAATATAAAAAATTCGAAGAAATTTCAAACTCAATTGCATGGTCCTCGAATTCTCGTTCTCACACACATCGAGGTTCGATAATTTTGTATCGACACTACAGGACGCAGATAATTACAGACATCTCGGATTCAATCGAGCATTTGCGTTAATGGAAAAAAATTCTAGAAGAAAAAACAATAATAATTGTAGAATTTTTATGAAATTAGAAAAAAAAGGAATGGCTCAAGGAGTCTCAATGTTCTCGACTATATTCTAACGTGTACGACGAGAGAGCTCGAAAGAGATGTGGGGAACGTAACTTTATTTTATTGCACTCGCACGATTTCCATACGTATACGTGGCAAAATATTATTCATCTTACAATTTTTTTTATATTTATTATATTTTTCTCCGGACTTTTCTTTACTTTTATATTCCGCGTTTTGCATAATGCACACATAAATTCCATCCATTGCCTGTGAAATAGAGAAGAGTTGAAATAATTTGCTTCCGAGATGGTGGAATTACAACTAATTAGACTACAATGTCGCTCATGCTGAAGCGAACATTCATCTACATATGTACGAGGCATTCCAGTCCAAATCAACAAGTCCATGACCCTGTGGAATTTTATCCCAAATTTTTCTCATGGTTCATACAACCCTTGAAGTCATGCGATTATTTTGTGCAGATTTTTTTCGTGTTTTTTAGAACTCAAATCATCGTAAAAAAAGCACCGAGTCCCGGCTCATTTTGGGATGTTGCTCATAAATTTTGACATTTACCACAGGTCTATTTACAATTTTTTCACATTTTTTAATTGCGTCAGTAAAACGACGCGATTAGTGAAACCGTCTCATGGTTTGTAATTTGAAAAATCGCTGGTCGAAAAATTTGAAACAATTATAAAAAATTCTAAAGTCAGATATCATCAATATCACAACATTGGAATGATTTTGACATGATGTGTTTGAGGACTTTCAAACATTTCTCTGAGGGTCTATGAAGTATTGAGCGTTTTTCGTGAACGTTTGGGCTATTTTGAGTGATTTCGCGATGGTCTATGAGTGTTTTAGAGCAGCTGAGTCTACGTGTCAGAGTTTACAAGTTTCTAAATATTTATTGTGATTTTCTGGCAGTACTTGAGGGTTTTTAAGTTT
The DNA here is from genome assembly GCA_963669185.1 of Dyspetes luteomarginatus. NCBI lineage: Eukaryota > Metazoa > Arthropoda > Insecta > Hymenoptera > Ichneumonidae > Dyspetes > Dyspetes luteomarginatus. Next base: position 15,979,103 of record OY769906.1, read on the forward strand.
GGCTCGATGTATTTGGTTGGTTGTCTGAGTGACTACGAATTCCTAACAGTTTGTGAATGGTTTTAATCGTTGGGGTGACTTTTTCAGTGATTTTGAGTGACACGTTTGCGTAGTTTTTTTTTTAGTATCTCAGGATTATTATTGTATTCTTGACTGCCTTAGACATGTACTCAATTTTGTATTCCTGGAGTACAAAAATAGTTCCTTGGAAATAAAAATTTAACGGCCAAATGTCAAGAATGAGCAAAAGAGCACTTGGCAGTTCTGGTTATGCCTGGTCTGTAGCGATATCGCCGATGACAGACGAGAAGGTGAATCCATATGTTGTCGTTGTACAACGCCTTAATTAACGTTCCGACGCATCCATGCGTTCAACATCAAAATGGTATTCAATTTTCGAATAATTCTTATCAATAATGTACGTTCGAGGCTGAAGTGACATTTCTTGCACCTCCAGGACAAACAAGAGAACGTAATTATTTTTTAAATTGTATGTTACCATCGGTTTGCTCGAGTGTTTTGTGCATTTGAGAGAAACGAACATTGAACAGTTAACCAAAAATTAGGTGAAGAGATATCAGTTGCCATTTAATCCTAAGCTCTATAATTGATTAATTAATTCATTCATTTATTTTAGTTATACATATTTTATTCATTGTTCAATCTAAGATTTTTTTTCGCCATTTTTTATCCTGTATACGTGACAAAAATCGGCTTGAAAAATTCTACTTAAATAAAAGTTAATAACTATTAATTATAATGATACAGTCGAGGGGGTTACATTGTATGTATATTGATATGACTCGGTCTCCAGTGGATAATTTTGCAAAGACGATTAACGAGTTTTCACCTCGTTCGTTCGCTCATCAGCAGATAGGGGAAAAACCGAAAACTAGTTTGGCCATTTTGCGTAACTTTTATGATAAACACACGCTCGTTGGGATCCTCCTAAAGTCGATAATATCGGCTCGTTTGTCGTGCAACGCATGTTATGTTTGCTAGATATCTTCAATACACACACATATATATATATATATATATATATGTGTGTGTGTTGCTCTAACGCGAGAAAGAGAGAAAAAAATGATAAAGAATAACATTCAGGAAAATTAGCGTGTCCGATATTAAGACGTCCGCTCGATATATCTTTCATTCTCGTGATAAAAAAGACGTTTGTTCCACTCACAAAAGTACAATGAAGAAAAAGACTAGAAAAAAAAAATTCCTTGCCTTACGTGACTCGACAAGAGCGCGTAAATTTTCACGATTACGGAAAGTCGTTTGAACGAACCCTAGCGTTTATAAGCGATAAAATTTAAACGGCAAAAAAAACTGGCAACACACCTACACACACTATATTATGTATATATATATATATATATATATTATTATATATACGAGGAAAAATTGCTCGGTCCGTTGACCCTTAATTATTAATGGACTCTCGTGACCTTTGGTAGTTCGAACGCGTCCATATAATCTCAGGATTTAGCAACTATCAAATTAATTTTATTTCGATTGCTGCCACTCTGGGATTCTGATGATTTCAGAATCGTCGTTACGCCGGGACTATAGCCACTCCGGCACTCTTGGCAGAGCAGCATTCTACAGTCACTCCGGGACTGAAGTCATTATAGAATTTCAATTACTATTGGAGTGAAGCCATTTGGCATTTTGGGGTTTCCGGGATTTTAGTCACTCCGGTTCTCTAGTCAGTCTGATATTCTTACGATTGCAGCATTCTTTAATCACTCCGAGATTTTAGTTACTATGAGACTACAGCCACTCTGGCTTCCCGGGAATCCTCGAATCGCCGTCACTCCGGGACTGTAGTCACTCCGGTATTTTAGCCACTACAAGTTACGATCGAACTCTGGCCACTCATCTGGTTTGTTAGGGTTGGGGTTGGGACGAATGGAAAGTTTGCTCAGGCGTTTGAATTTTTCTTCGTCTGGATGTTATGGGACAAATAAACAATCAAACAACATTCGAATATATATATATATATATATATATATATATATATATATATATATATATATATATAATATAAGTATCAAAGCTAAATGCAAATTCTCTTATAATTCATTGCCAAATAATTTTTCAACCAGAAATCATTTTTTGTTGTCGAACAAAATGATTTCCTTGAAGACTAATTTTTGTTTGGGTAGAACTTTCGTAGGTCGTGGTTTCTGCGAAGGAAGAGAGGTAGCTTTTCAGTATTGGAAAGATAATACACGAAAAAGGACCCTAAAATTATGTCCCGGTCTCGTTTCCCCGTAATGATAGTGTCGTGTGAGGGGAGTCGCGGAAGCGCGAGCACGAGGTTATATATAGATGAGAGGGACAAAAAGGAAGAGGTCGCTCAACACAGTAAAATACGAGCTCGCCTATATAGACAAGCAAAAATATGAAGAAAAAAAAGTAAAGAAATAACGTTATGTGTGTATATATATATTGTAGGGAATAGAGCATGACGTGAAGACAAAGAGAGATAGAGAAACTCGACGAAGAGATTGAAACTGACGAAACAAAATCCTCAGACAGTTTTTATTCATCTTTCTTATGGAATTTCGTGTTTCTACGACTTCGAGAATGAGAAACAAAAATCTCGTTTCATTCGTTCGTAAAAACTTGAGAGAAGGAAACGAAGAAATTTGGCGACAGATGGACCCGAGACGTATCTTTATCCTGAACTCGATAGTTTCTCATAGATTTTTATGTCTCTCAATGAGAGGTCACGAGACACGACCGAAGGCGACTGAAACATCAACTTCAGCTTCTCGAAACATACTTCGATGTATAACGCCCTCCTAATTGATTTTCGGCGGGATGCTTTGTTACGTTTTGTGTCCGAGAAAAGGTCTGAAAGATTGAAGGTGACACAAAATAGTTCGACAGATTTGGCGAAATGAAATAATATCATTAATTTGACGTAAACATTGAAAATAATAAAAAAGAATGGTAGCCGGAATTAAAAGTTTCATAAAACTCGTTGTGACATTTCGAAAACGGACTAAGTATTATCATTAATCATAATAAAATAAACCCCTGGCAGAATTACTTTGAAATATACGATTTCATAAAAACTGTTGTTAAAATTAAGATTCTATTGCATCTGTTATAAAACCTCCAGTCCTTATCATAACTATCATCCATTTTTAGCCTCTATTATAACTGTTATCAAATTTAAGATCTTATCAGATCTTCCATATTGGATACAAAATAGTATCAAAATTGCTATAAAATTATAACCCCCATCATATCTGCTGCCAAATTTAAAATCTAACTAAAATTGTTATTGATTAAAATACACCTAATTGTGCCTGTTATAAAATTTGAGAACTTCTTGGAACTCTGTAAGCCCTGATGAAATCAAGCATTAATCACATGGAATCTCGGCTTAAACCATTTATTAAATTACAGTCCTTGTCAGAATTGTTATAAAATTTACGATTTCATATGAATTCTTGTCAAATTTAAACTTCTATTAGAACTGTTATGGAACTTCGATCCATTATCAGAACTGTCGTCAAATTTAAGCTCAATCACGACTGTTATCAAATTTAAGATCTTATCAGATCTTCTATATTGGATACAAAACAGTATCAAAATTGCTATAAAATTATAACCTCCATCATATCTGCTGCCAAATTTAAAATCTGACTAAAATTGTTATTGATTAAAATACACCTAATTGAGCCTGTTATAAAATTTAAGAACTTCTCGGAACTCTGTGAGCCCTGATGAAATCAAGCATTAATCACATGGAATCTCGGCTTAAACCATTTATTAAATTAGAGTCCTTGTCAGAATTGTTATAAAATTTACGATTTCATATGAATTCTTGTCAAATTTAAACTTCTATTAGAACTGTTATGGAACTTCGATCCATTATCAGAACTGTCGTCAAATTTAAGCTCAATCACGACTGTTATCAATTTTAAGATGTTATCAGATCTTCTATATTGGATACAAAACATTATCAAAATTGCTATAAAATTAAAACCCTCATCAGGGCTGGTGCTAAATTTAAAATCTCACCAAAATTGTTATTGATTAAAATACACCTAATCGATCCTGTTACAGAATTCAAGGACGTCTCAGAACTCTGTAAGCCCTGATCAAATCAAGCTCCAATCACGGGTAAGGTCCGCTTAAAGAATTTATCAAAATACAGAATACAATAAAATTTAAGCTCCTAACAGAACTTATTAAATTGAATATCTTACCAGAACTATATTATCAAATGTGATCATTTATCAGAACTTCTAACAATTTTGAGCCCTTATCTAACTACCAGGACTATCCCTTATCAGGATTGATGTAAAGCCACAAATCTTATATAAGTTGTAGTACCCTGATCAGGATATTATCTAATTTAAACCCTTTCTTCGTTATCAAAATTCTTCTATAATTGGGACCTTTATCGGAATGTTGTCAATTTTCAACACTTTCTTCGTCATAAATTTTATATAATTGGGGCCCTAATCAGAATATTATCAAATTCAAGCACTCTTACAGGATTTTTATAAAATCTGATGTAAGGCCAAAGCTCTTGTGGCATATTAGATGATCAGAACTCTTATAAAATTTCGTCCCTTATAAATATAATTACCAAATTCATTTCCACATTAAAATATTGTCAAATTGAATCAGAATTCTTTTCCCAAACGCTTATCCAAAATCTTATTATACTTATCGATCAAAAACCCTTCTCAGATGTCTCGTAAATAAATAAAAAAAAAGTGTACATCAATAAAATTGAGCCAAATTTAGTATTGAAGATGTTAAATGAATTAGTCCAGCAAAACAACCAGGAATAATGCATGTCGACAGAATTAACAAACAGGGCGAAAGGGGGCGGCGAGGGGGGGGGGGGGATGAGCGCATATAAAACAATGTAAGAGCGTCGTACAGAGAGAATTCCCTTCGACGAAGTGATCCTTTCTTCCATTCTTGCTGCCGGGCGGCGAAAAATTTACGATCTCGACCTCGAAAGGTTTCGTATTCGCACACACGTACATACACTCTCACATACATATATAGACAATGACAGAGAAGCGAATCCGCGAGGACGACCGCAGAAGAATGTCAACTTCGGAACGTTCGTAGAGCGCTCTGGATTGCCATTGTGCGTGCGGCTGGACGATTGGAACTCAACGAGAAACTAAAGAGAGCCGTCTCTGGCGGAGTTTGGGTTTGGGTTTAAATGCACAGTGATTGGCCATTTAAACCGGCACAATGACAGTGATTGGCACACCTCTCATCCTATTTATAATGAATTTTGATATGGAGACTGCCAATAACTGTCTAGCTGCCTGATTTTTAGTTTTAAATTTGATCTTGAGCTCAATCTTGAGTTCAAATTAAAATATTGATACAGATGTTAGCTTGAATTTGGGCCCAAATCTGATTTTAACTTCAATTTATCTCAAGATCAAACTTGGCACTAAAAATTTGGGTCCATACAGACGTTTGAAGCGAATATTGGATCAACTTTAGATTTAATTTATATTTATATAATTTTTGTTCGTAAGTTTGATTTAAAAATTGAATTTAAATTCGAACCTAAATTAGACTTTAAGATTGTACTTGAGATTGAATTTGATATTGAAATTATCATCGCACTTCTGACTAAAATATTTGGGCCTCAGCACAACTGATAATCAACCCACGTGGCCAATGACTATACTTTATGGCCTGAACAAGCACGAAAGCGACCAACGATGCTGCGTTCTTTGCTGCTTCGACCGTTCGGAGAGTTCACCAACATCATTCGAGGAGAGGAATATATACTGGCCGACGGAGTGAGAGAGATAATCTAACGTAAAAAGTATATCAAACGAGCTGCCGCCGCGATCCTCACGATCCTCGTACGCTGGACTGCATTCACGGAAAGCGCGATTCTCTTTCAGTCGATCGAGTCTCTCTCTCTCTCTCTCTCTCTGGTTCTTTCTCTTATTTTTCTGGATCTGTGAGATCGAAAGGCCTTTTCCGTCATTGGGGATCGTTTTCGTTTTTATTTTATCAATAAAATTCATTAGGACATTCGTTGATTAAACGGATTCTATTTTTTTTTTAACGGATCTCAAAATTTGACTTTGCTGTTTCTAGTGAACGAGGACGAATAAATGCTAAAAACAATATATTTCTAACGGTTGTAAGAGAAATAAAAACGAACATAGCATAAGCAAGTAGATATAAGCATAAATTAAATAAAAATAACATAATAAAACTAGTGAAATAAATATATATTTCGGTTTGATTTTTAATTTATTCTCTAAACGTTAATCAGCGATTAATTTATCGAGAGGTACTTGTTTAACTCGCGATTTAATTGATTACGATCATGGAAATTTTCTTGCGTTAAATTTTTGCTATTGATCCTCAAAATGGTTCGTATGAAGTCGAGCAGTTGAATCGCCATAACGAAAATCAAATTATTTTGCAAATGTTAATGAAATACATACCTATGTATATGTAAAATATGAATATAGCATATTATATATTAATATATATGTTTATACATGCCCTTAATTTTACGTTAAATTTATATGTAAATAAATAAATAAATATGCAAATAAATAAATAAATATACAAATAAATAAATAAATATACAAATAAATAAATAAATATGCAAATAAATAAATAAATATACAAATAAATAAATAAATATGCAAATAAATAAAAATAAGAGCAAATTCACGATCAATGAAACACTCGAGTCTAATTTATTTAACGTGCAATCGTGGCAGTTCTTGTTGCCTGATTTATGGAACACCGAGTGTGCAAATCTGTGGGCTCGTTCAAGCCGAGCTATAACTTGGTACATATATTTACATCGTACCACCACTCTCTTGACGACCATATACATAGTGAACGTTGAAAGACCTCGCCCGCTTTCAAAATCCTTATAAATCTATATATGTATATATACACATACATACATAGATACATACATAAAAGTTGCTGTGAGAAACGTCAGCTTGGAGCAACGTCGTATAGATGGCGCCAGCTGGTTTCATTCCAACCAGAAACCCTTTTACGTGGCTGCACCCTTCAACGGACTAATAAAACTGACTGTCTAATGTGGCCAAATATACGTAAAAATATAAGTATAAAAAATATTTTCTTCAATATCAAAATGTCAAGGTTTTTTTTTAAAGATTTTGTTTTTCTTCTTCATTTTATTACTTCAACTACGTTGATAACAAAAATTAATCAAATTGAAACCTAATCATTTTTTTTTTAATTGCAATAAGAAAAATATTAATTTTTATCCAACAATTTTTATACTCGAGCAGAATAAAATGCATTTGGCGCATAAACCAACTCTTTTAGGACTATTTCAGCAAATCAAAAAACATAATAATAATTTTGATAGAAAGAAAATTTGCCTAAATTGACATTATTCTTTGCTCCTGGGTGAAATGATGACATAAATATATTTGAGAATAGGCGTGTAACGAACAACGAGAAAGTCTTGTAAAAGATTATGCCTGATTATGGCGTTCGAAATAAAAAAAAATAACTTTCTCTCGTCGTATATCTGATTCTTTGGATACACATCAGAGTAAGAGGAATCGGGAAAAGAGTAAAAGGTATACAATCACCCGCTGCACTTTTGGTGCACATATTCACCGTCGATTTAACGCCAACAGCATCACGCAAAAATATATGGTGAATTCTACCCTAAAACGACCCCCTAATAGTTGATCAATTGATTTTTATATCGTGTTTTTTACCTTAAAAGCTACCAAATGTTTGTTAAATCATTTTTTTTTTTTGAGCGAATGTTAAAACGATCTCAAACCAATTATCAACAAGACGAAAAGGTGGCCCAAATTTGTAAATCTTAATGATTTTTCAAATAATCAATTAACCACTATGAAAAAAATAATTTAAAAAAAATGTAAATTCTGCAGCATCTGTGTTAGGAATCTGTCAAGCTTGGGGGAATTTCAAAAATATTTCGTACCAAAAAATGTACTATAAAAATTTCCAAACCTTCGGTCCAATGTGAACTTAACGTCATTGATGGAGATCGGAATGATTTTTTTTTAAACTTTTCAAAATTCCTGTGAAGGCTTTTTCTGTATTTGCATTTGCATGTACGCTGAAAGGAAAAAAAATGTAAATTCTGCAGCATCTGTGTTAGGAATCTGTCAAGCTTGGGGGAATTTCAAAAAAAATTCCTACCAAAAAATGTACTATAAAAATTTCAAAACCTTCGGTCCAATGTGAACTTAACGTCATTAATGGAGATCGGAATGATTTTTTTTTTAAACTTTTCAAAATTCCTGTGAAGGCTTTTTCTGTATTTGCATTTGCATGTACGCTGAAAGGAAAAAAAATGTAAATTCTGCAGCATCTGTGTTGGGAATCTGTCAAGCTTGGGGGAATTTCAGAAATATTTTCTACCAAAAAATGTACTATAAAAATTTCCAAACCTTCGGTCCAATGTGAACTTAACGTCATTGATGGAGATCGGAATGATTTTTTTTTTAACTTTTCAAAATTCCTGTGAAGGCTTTTTCTGTATTTGCATTTGCATGTACGCTGAAAGGAAAAAAAATGTAAATTCTGCAGCATCTGTGTTAGGAATCTGTCAAGCTTGGGGGAATTTCGAAAATATTTTCTACCAAAAAATGTACTATAAAAATTTCCAAACCTTCGGTCCAATGTGAACTTAACGTCATTGATGGAGATCGGAATGATTTTTTTTTTAACTTTTCAAAATTCCTGTGAAGGCTTTTTTTGTATTTGCATTTCCATGTACGCTAAAAGGAAAAAAAAATGTAAAAATAGTCGAGGTGACGGGAATTTATGCGTGGGCAGCCCCATACATGAATAATACGTACTACAAATTCTCGGTGACGTCCCGCGTGTTCCTATTCATAACAATATAACGTGATATGCTCTATAATATATATTAAACGTATATATGTACTCTCGTATCATGCTGGAATGCGACAAAAGCCATCGTCGAGCACGTGTTCGTATATACATATATATAGTAAAAGCCAGTTACGATGTACGTAATAATGCCGGTAATCGGATGCGATCGACGCTCCCTCTGCTACCTTCTCTTTGACGAATTATCAGCATGCTATACCGATTTGTAGTTACACAGTGTATCAACCGCTCTATAAATTATGTAATTAAAGTATCCCGCGGTGCGCGATATGCACTATATCTATATATATATATTCATGGTTCCATGTAACGAGGCTTGTAAGCCTCCTGTTTTTCTCGTGTGTTCGAAAACAATTATTTGGTAAGTTGTAAGTTGGATAATGTAACAAAAAAAAAATTGATGCATTTGCTATAAATACATTCTCATCCATGTAAATAATTTGTTTGGATAAAACAAAATTGCATGCACTGCAAATTAATTTCTGGATTTTAAATATTTTTTCACTGGAACAGATTTTTTTTTATCGAACCTCGAAGTTCTACAAAAAATTATTGTAATCATTTTAGGCTAAATAATTTATGTGCGCAAAATTAAAAATATGTACATGTGGTAAAACTGTATTTTTATTACCTCAACTTTTTACGAGAGTTTTTTTTTTCATTCTTACGATGTGGCTTTTGAAAATAATTATTTGATGCATATTGTAGGATGGATAATTTGTCCAATAACAACAACAGCGGCTATTTTTTTTCATCGTATAAAAATGTTATAAAAATGATTGTTTCGTGGATTTTGGGCTAGATACAGCATCAAATAAGACAGAAAAATTGCGTATACTGAAGAATTCATTTTTGTTTCAATAGAATTTTTCAATAGAAAAATAATTTCCTTCCGTTGTAAATTCTGTGAAATAAAAAATATAGAGATACACTTGTAAGGAATTATTTTTCGATTAATTAAAAAAATATATATATATTTATATCTCACCTTTCCCATAGCTCGTACTATGTGTGTCTTTCGAAAACAATTATTCCATACATGGTGGACGAAATAATTTATTAAAAAAAAAAAAATTTGTATTAAAAATGCATTTTTGGAAGTAAATCTTTCTTAAAACATGCAACGAGACTGTCGCGTGACTGCGATGAATGAATTTGTCTGAGAATAATTTTTTTTTAATTCTCGTAGACGTCAATAACGAAGTTTTGCTCGCTGGCCACGAAACGTTAGTCACGACAGCGAATGAGACAGAGAGAGAGAGAGAGAGTACAGAGTAGTACAAGCGTCCCCTCGAACGTTTCTTCAATTCAATTGAATTCTATTCCGGCATTGCAGTTGATATCATTGAGGTCGCCACTTAAATCCTCATTGTCCTTTGTCGCTTTTATTGTTTCACCCTTCGAGGTATTATGTATATATATATATGCGAGTAGTGGGTACCCGATGAATGCACGTTTCCCTTTGACACATCTATGCATGTGCATATATATATATATATATATATACATATATATATATATATAAATATAAATATATATATATTTTTTCATACATTATATGGTGGTAAAATCGCTGATATCAACCATCTCGTTTGAGTGGTCACTGCCAAGCTCGGGTCAAACACGCATAATACATACTTAAAGTCAACAGTCAAACTATGTAACGGTTAAAGTACTGTAAATACTACGAGTATGGTATTTGTTAAAATATAATCAAAAGAAAAATAAATGTTGATATTAAATATGATTAAAGTATAAATAATAATGATACGAAAAATATAAAAAAAATACCGTAACACTGAAAGATTAATAATATTTTTTGACCACCTTTTATTTTATTTATAACATTGATTTAATGTTTAAAATGTTCTCTAAATAAAACATAAAACGATAAACGATATCAAATTTATACCGTGTATTAAATAGAACAAAATTGTAGGTTCATGCTTGATTCTCAAGTTATTTTTTTTTGTTCTGTGTCATTTTTTTAGAAGTGGCAAATTGACGTAATGACAAAGTGAATTGTAATTTCTTTAATTTCTACGTTATTATCTTTGACTTTTGGGGAATTTCGTAGGAAAACTATATATATATATACATCTATATATATATATATATAAAGCAAGAAGACGAGTAGAGGGGGAAACCGCGCTACTTGCAACCAGAACGAATTTCGCCGAGGGCTCTTGAGGGTTTTGCACAGTGGTCGGGGCCACTGTATGTGCTGACTGCCCTGGAGAACCCTCCGGGGTAGGTATGCGAGAGCAACTCGCGCGGCCTCGGCGGTGCAATGCGAAAAGAGTTCTGTGCCCGTTCTCTCGCGGCCCTCTCTCTCTCTCTCTCTCTCTCTCTCTCTCTCTCTCGCTTTCTCTCTCGCTCTCTCTCTTTTTCTCTGAAGCAAGCAAGAGAATTACATATGTATTACAATACATATATATGTACCTTAGAATATATATGCATACACATTTATATATGGGGCGTTACAGGAACATTTGACAGGGTTGCAAACTTTCGCCATTTTTGATTTATTTTTTATTCTGTAATGTTAAAGATTTTCTTTTTGTTGCCCTTTTCTTCAGACCCAACTCGAAATATGTGGGATTTTTGACTGAGTGCAACGATAAATCGATAATATATCTAAATTTTTGATATTATATTATAAGGAAGAATTGTCAACAAAAATTCTTCCTCAAATATTATTTGTTTTTCAATCGTTTTTACATTTGATTTTTTTTTTTATTGTACCAATCTTGGCGCTTTTTTTGTAACGACAATAATTTATTTCATTTCAAAGATTTTATCGAGAATATTTCAATAGAACTTTTTCATATGTCTCTTTAATAATTCTGAATGATTTACTAACGCAATAACTATCAATTATTTGGATGTTTTTGTTTTTATTGAATAGTGCCCATCATTCTTTTCCCATAACAAAAATAATTTCTCGCATATCGATTTTTTTTTCACCACCGATGTACTAAAATCTCGTTCAGTTTTTGGCGGGATCCCAAGGACTTTGTTTTTTATGAGCAATGCTTTTTTTGTTATTATGTTTTTATGACAGCGATTTTTTCATACAGTGAAGAAATTGGTGTGGAGTTTTGTTTTCTGATGAAGATGAATTTAAAAAAATGATTTGCTTCAGTATCCTGTTCATTTGGCCTGAAATACCCTATACATATTACATATATGGAGATATGTATATATATTACTTTTACATGGTGCAGTGAGTCGGGCTGGTACATGAAAACATGTATATGAAACATATAATGGGGCGGAGTGAAGTACGCGTCTCTCTTCGCGGGTTGCTACTATATGCTACACAGTGTATATATATATATATATATATATATATATATATATATATATATATATATATATATAATTCACCCCCACCCTCACTCTCGCCTCCTCGAAGTGGGCATTGTTGGCCCACATGCTCGTTCGAACAAACCGGGCTGATCGACTTCGTAGGAACAACACATGGGAACGAGGAGAGCCCCTGTATAGCTTTTTCTCTTCTCTTTTTTATTTTTATTCTTTTTAATTCATTTCTTCGTTTCTGGCTTCCCCTTCTCCTTCGCGCCTCCTTGAGGCTGAAGGGCTCAACGATTTCCCTCACACTTTTGCCTCTTTTTCTTGGGCTGTTTTCCAGGTACGTATTTTGTACGCATGTGGGGACTATTGGTTATCGTGAAATAGGCAAAAATGGCCGGAAAATAGTAATTTGTGGTTTCGGGACACTTTTAACCGATTTTTTTTGATAAATTTTCGATCAAACTTTTGGGTGTTCCGTGATGGGGAGAAATTTTTCAATCGAATAGACTCGTCGAACGTCGAAGAAGGAGAAAAATAATAATGACTCATTTTCATTTCATTGACTTGGTACCATCGAGATTTGAAGTGGTCTTGAAAAAATAAATTTTACGATAAAATGCTCGATTCGATTTTAAAACTCCGTCGAAGTGAAAACAGCTTGGAAAAATGTCGTTGCAATATAGACGCGAAATTTTACCGTTATTTTTTACTCAGCCAAAATTTGTCTTTTTACCGAATTGCAAAAAAAAAAAGTTATGAACAAAAATTGTACTTTTTGTACCCTGGTGATCGATATATTTCGTCCAGCTGATTGCAAATCTCCCAGCCAATTTTCCAAAAGTCTCTTCATAAAAAATCCTCTAATAACGTGTCTTTTCCCAGATAAACTTTATCTCTGGATTATATTATCTAACTTGTGAATTGCCAGATCCACGTATAGAGCTATGATCTTCGTTTTTATTCCCACGTTCGGTCTTTGGAATAAATTTTTTTTATTCACGTTTCAAACTCTTGGGATAATATTCTTTTTTCACCTATTGCAGATCGAGAGAAATTCTCGTCTGGCTATCATAATTCCCATCAAGATGTTTGTCTCTCCCTCCCCCACAGATTTATATATATATATATATATATATATATATATATAAATCTGTATAATCAATTACTTTTCTTCTTTCTTTATACGAGCTTATCATGTTTTTGGTCGATGTATGCCACGTTTATATATATTACATTAAATCTCCTAACTATTCCATTTGATTCTCATTGATACACCAAGAGATAGGACGAACACCCCCGTCGTCGTTGTCGTTGCCTTGTCGTCGTCTTGATCATCGAGAGAAAGAAAGAGGGAGAGAAATACATTCTGAATGAGTACGTAACGAGATGCACAGACCAATAGAGAGAGGGGCTCTGATGTGTCTCACACACGCTCGTAGGTGGCCACGGGGGTTGCCCTGATGCACGTGTCGTTCCTCAATGGACCAATCAAAGCTCACCCTCTTCTCGCGAGAGTTCACGCTGTGTGTGAGCTCACTGAGCGCCGACCTCTATATAGATATATCATCTATACAAATCCGTATTAGCCTAATACGATTCTCGTAATATGGAGTGTGTGCGCGTTTATCGCTCGAGATCATCGTGACGATCTCGTATCAACATATATGGGGCATTCCGTGCAAGCTTTCGTGCAACTCGCGTGTAAAAAAATAATAATTTCACTCTGCAAAGTGGCTCAAAACAATCGTCATTGTGACAGAATTTTTTGTTCTCTGCCAAGAAATAAAAAATAAATTATACAGCTGCTCAGAGCAAAATAAAAATAAAACAAAAAGAAATTGCTGTAAAAAAATGTGACCCTAAAGAAACAACAGTTTTCCTCTCTACTGTGGCGTAAAATGGTTTTTTGTCCTACCCGCCTTGAAAAAGCGTCTTTTCAAGCATGCGGAGGCGCAATATAGCCAGTTTCAGTCGGGTGCACACTTCGCGAGCGGGCGGACATAGAACTTTGCGCCCGCTTCAGCGGGCGCAAAGTGAGTTTTACAGGCCAAAACAGTAGAAGCGAATGTGGCGCCTTCTCAAGTCACAAATACCAATTACTTCATTAGTATCATGTCGGTATGGCACTCTGTGGCCAATTTGACAATATTGTTCCTGCTGCTTTCACGTATTTTATGAAATTATTACGTACACCGGTCACCCCTCACACATGCTTCGCATGCTTTGAAAAGTCTCCATTTCAAATGCAGAAGGCCAAAAAGTATTGTGCGCATCACGGGCGGAAAGCAATTTTGACTCATGTAATTGACAACTTCACACTCGTCAAAGTGGCTCAAAACAATCGTCATTGTGACAGAATTTTTTGTTCTTTGCGAAGAAATAAAAAATAAATTATACAGCTGCTCGGAGTAAAATAAAAATAAAACAAATTGCTGTAAAAAAATGTGACCCCAAAGAAACAACAGTTTTCCTCTCTACTGTGGCGTAAAATGGTTTTTTGTCCTACCCGCCTTGAAAAAGCGTCTTTTCAAGCTTGCGAAGGAGGCGCAATATAGCCAGTTTCAGTCGGGTGCACACTTCGCGAGCGGGCGGACATAGAACTTTGCGCCCGCTGAAGCGGGCGCAAAGTGAGTTTTACAGGCCAAAACAGTAGAAGCGAATGTGGCGCCTTCTCAAGTCACAAATACCAATTACTTCATTAGTATCATGTCGGTATGGCACTCTGTGGCCAATTTGACAATATTGTTCCTGCTGCTTTCACGTATTTTATGAAATTATTACGTACACCGGTCACCCCTTACACATGCTTCGCATGCTTTGAAAAGTCTCGATTTCAAATGCAGAAGGACAAAAAGTCCGCATCACGGGCGGAAAGCAATTTTGACTCATGTAATTGACAACTTCACACTCGTCAAAAACGCCTTTTCTTTCCGCCCTTGATGCACAATATACTATTTATGCAACTGGGAAAGATTGATATTTTTTCAAATAAAAATTTTCGCTTCTACGAATTGAATATGTAAAAAATATAAGTTTTCTATAAATCGGCTAAAAAATGATAAGCCAAAATTTTCGAAAAAAAAAAAATTTACGTCCGTGTTGGTCGAACTAGTACGAAATACCCCATATTATGATACTCTTATAACCCGCCAGTTTTACGACCACAGTAGTCGGATTCACTCACAATTAGAAATTAGTTCATCGCCTTGCAATCGTCATAATTCAAAAAATCATATTATTATTATTATTATTATTATTATTATTATTATTATGATTATGATTATGATTATCATTATCATTATCATTGTGATTATCATAATAATTATCATTATTATTATTATTATTATTATTATTATTATTAATAATAATAGTATTATTATTAGGAGTCTTGTCCAGCATGGAATGCACTTGATATGCTTTGTCGAGTTCTCTCATTGATCGTTTTTGTCTGGACGTTGTGAGAAGCTTTGCTCGACATGAATATTAGAGTTTGCCCAATTGACTGCATCTGTCTCTACAGACTGGTCACCGGCTGACCTCGGGGCCTTATCAAGAGCGTTGATGCAATAAAGTCTATAGCAAGTACAAGCGAGTGAGTTAATTTGTTGTGAGTTCCACTTAAAGAGACCGAAATCTCTGCTGGTTTTCTCCCCTTGTATGCTTTATTAAACAGTTTATTTATTTCATCTTGTGTCATCAACAGGGCACGAAAGGTCGATATGTCTAAATATTAAGATGTATGTCCATATTTAAAACTGTAAAAAGTGAGGTAAAAAAAGAGTTTATGAAATTTTTTAATGGAAATTGTCGATTTTCCAAAATAATTGTCGCAATGAAAAAATTTATATATAGGGTACAGAAAAAAAACAAAAATCTTCACAAATTGGCAAAAAATTAGTTGGCGTACTAAATCGGTAATTTTGCTACCTGAGATAGCAACAACTGTGCGGTTTGCTTATTTGTTTTTTTTTCTATTCTAAAAAGACACTCAATTCACTGACGCTACGATAAAACAAAAAAAAAAAACACCGTTTTTTTAAGTCCAACCATCAATTTGTTAAATTTTTGGGACTTGCCATTTTTTTGAATGGTTATCAAAATGTCCTCTTGGCCAAACAAATTTATATGTCAACACGAATCAAATTTCATTCTACGAATAAACTTACCGCGCTCTCAAAAGACTACAATTAATTTTGAATTCGTTAATAAACGGAAATGTATTTACAGCCACTCAAAAATTATATATTTTCCGATGTTTCTTATTTTTGAGGGACCAAAAAACTTTTCTTTTTTTTTTCTCTACTAAAAAATTATCTCTACTCTACGAAAAAATCGATTCGATGGAAAACTGGCAAAATTTATTTGAAATTCATTCTGGCTTTTTTTCATAAAATAAAAATATGCATATATAGAGAGGCCATTCCACTATTATTCTTTCATCATTCTGCTTACCGTTACACCGCAGCTTAAACGGCTGGTAAGAGAGGAGAGTAAAAAAATCTTTCGCGACGCAATCTGGACTTCCAGGTGGTTTATATATATATACATATATATATATATATATAATGCTGCGGGTGCAGTACCAGTGTCGTGGGGACAAAGGTCTCGCGGGAATGAACGTAAAACGGACGTAAGGACCACGCCCAACGTATCGTATGGCAATATTACAGAAAAGCGTAAGGGTTGTCGAAATCCGACAAACGTAAAACGTGGAACAGCCAGAGGGGTCGTTTTTTGGACGTTCCTACACAGCGAATAAAAGTAGCATATGGAAACGTTGCAACAATATTTTATACTTAAAAAAAATGAATCGTATAAAACACTTTTTGACTGAGTTAATATATTCGCGGTATGAGCACGTTTTACTCGCCCTTGCTATAAATTCTTAATTTATTGGCATATTTAATTAGAAACCAATTGATTGTAATACTTGAAAATTAATTTCAAAATAAATTTTCAAATTCATTTGAAAAAAAAGTTTGTATAGAATTTTTTTATTTTCTGGTTTTAACTGTTACTAATGAGAAGAACCCCTCCGATCCGCTTTGGGTGCCCGAGGTATGAGCTTTTAAAATAAACAGACTCGAGTTGAGTCAACCCCCCATAGTGAGAGATCCGAAAGAGAGAGAGAGGGAGGGAGAGAGAATTTAAAAGGTAAAATTTAAAAGCCGATTGGACAGCGGTCACGCGTGCGACCCCATGACCCACTCGAGAGACTCTTCGGTGAAAAGGGCTGGTGACACTAATCCGACAGTAACGCATCCACCGTGCTTTGTCTTTTCTTCGTCGTGCTCTTGGACGACTTGAGAGGTTTTTCTCTATCACGAGGCGGATCTTGAGAGTTCACGAATAATCCTTAAAAATAAAATTAAATCATTTATTATGAATTATTTTTGAAACTTTCATTTACAATTTACATTTTGTATTAATTTTCTTCTCATTATACCTATTTCAATTCATTAAAAAAAAAATTATTCCAATACATTTTTTTCGTTAATTGAATGAAAATGTAAGTTATATTGATTTTTTTAAGTGCATTTTCTTTCTTTCTGTTCCCGAAATAATTTCACCTTTTTCGAACTTCTTCCTCAAATCTTCTGAATTTTATCGAGAGAGTCAGACTCGAGCCTAGAATCTAATACATTCACAAAACGTTTACTCCCAAATCGATGGAAGTAAATCGTTCTTCATCAGAAATAAATGTGGAGATAAGGAATATTTTTTGTTGGTCTGATTTGTACGAAATTTCGTACAAATCGTGAATGATGTACAAAAATGAGACAATAAGAAGCGAAGATAGTTGATGGCTATGTACATCGAAGGAGCGAAAACTTTATTGTTTCGTTGTCTCCCTCATAATTCCGTTTTCTCTTATCGATAAAATGACAAAAAAAAAAAAATGATAGGCAAAGCTTATAGAATCGCTGGAAAATCGACTGACCAATTATCCAGCTGTGTTTATATTAAGCCTGGACATACAGGAGGGCGATTTCCCGCGATTCATTCGAAAGAACAATAATAAGCTATGAAATATTCAGGAAACATTTTCGCATGTATGGACAAATCTGGGAAGAGACGACAAACTTTTTTCTTCGAGCTCCTTTGACTCAATTTGGGAGAATAAAAAATATAAAGATTTAAAGAATCCAAAATTAAAGAAACATGCAGAGAAAAAAAATACTGAGTAGAAAATTTACAAAAAAAAATGAATATTCGTTTGTGTCGCGCCCCATTTTTTTCCACTGACGCCAAAAGAAATAAAAAAATTTTGATACACGTCAGACCAACGGAGAAAAAAAATTGTGGGAGGAATTTCACAGAAGACTATTTCATTTTTTTTAATTCATTGTCGTCAATGTCGTTTCTCGCTGACTCTCGCCGGTGGAGGCACGAGTGTGCCTCGGTATATTGTTGTGAATTTCCGGTAACCGGATATCACCAGACGGCCAGAGCGCGAAGGTGAGAGTGCAAGCGAGGGGGAAAGTACATTGAAATTAATTTCTAAAATATTCGCGACTACACGCCCATCTTGGAAGTCTCACGTGCCCCCTCGATGTACATACCACACCCCTGTACAACAACAATTTTCACTCAAGATTTTTTTCTCTGGACAAAAACGAAAAAAATAATAATTTGAGAAAAAGTTGTGGTAAAAAAAGGTAAAAAAAAAATAGTTTGTTGGAAGTTGAACAAACAAAAACGTGTATAAATTGTTTCGTATAATTTATTGCCCTATAATAATAATTATTATGGTATCCAGTGTGTATTTAATTATTTATTCATTAATTTATTTCTATGTTTATGTATTATTACGAGCAGATTATCTGGAATATCACCGTGTGCCTCGTCTTTATAAAATTTGCGATAGGGATCAGAGTCCGTTGGATATATATATAGAACGATATGAAGGGCTGCCTTCCATATATGGTGAAAGGTCCCACTCGGGGGCTACTCCGATAACGAAACTTTTTTTTGAGACACGCCCGGGATCAAGATTTCACCCTATCATCGACTCCTGTTTCATGACCCTCCAATATATATAATATATATATATATATATATATATGTGTAGGGTGTGCACGTCGAGTTAGTGCCACGTGCCAGTGGATTCTTTTCTCGAGGCGTCATATAAAGAGGCTTTTGTCCCTGGTGTGCATTGCCATACAGAAGGTCTCTTGTATAGAAATCAACCGATCACACTGAATTTATAAAAATTCCTGTGTGATTCCAAAAGAATTGGCAATAGACCTACAAACATGATTACATATTTTATCCGTCCATACATACATATATATTCACTAGCAGGTTCGCATACGATCAATAAGCTGCTAGTAAACATTTTTTGAGACTTCACAAGATTCTGTGAGTCTCTGTGAGTTTTTTGAGTACCAACAAGTATTTTTGTGTGCCTCCGAGTGCCTTTGAGTGGTCATCAGCACTCATTGTATTATTTAAGTGTCTGGTGAGTTTCTATGAATTCCCGCGAGTATCCAAAAGCCGAAACAGTATCGGGTAAGAATCACGTTTACATGGCGAAAGTTACACTGTATTGAAATGTAATTTACGCGAATGAGAAGAGTGTGTGACGAACTGTCCTTCAAGAATGGAACGTCAACGACTCTTACCTGCATAGATTGAAAACGTATACGCGAGTTTCAGCTATATACACGGCGCTCGCGCGTTCACCCCGTTAATACTTTAATGCTCTTAATGAGGGTCCATTATAATTACGCTAATGAAGCCAGAATCCCATCGGGGCTCAAAGGCCCCGATGGTTCCGTTGCACTTGTACGGGCGTTGAGCACAAGTTCTACTTCCGTTTTATGTCCCCGGCTTAAACGGCATTCTCTCTCTTCTATTACTGTCTCGTTCTGTCATTCCTCATCGCTTACACGTTCATTTCATTTCATACTCGTACTTACACACACATACACACACACATATATATCCAACTTTCTTGTGCAAAAGTATATTCGAGTTTGTGTGTTTGAATATGGACTAGATGAGCACTTGCAAGCATCTTAAAAGGATTTCTCCAGCTGGCATTCTTGCACTACTTAGGGACAAAGACAAAGACCACACAAGTATCTTCGACCCTCTTGGTCGCGCACGCTAACGTCATTTTTCGCAAACTGGAATTATCGAAGTGGCATAATATATAAGACCATGATTGATCGAACAGGTTCGAAGTGATGCGGGCCTGAACAAATATTTCATAAGGATGTAATAAGGATGCGGTCATTTGACGGCTAGACGGTTCAAGTCATGAATACAGTCTGACATTTTAATGTGTGATTAATTGTCTCATTCACAATCAATCATTTCTCTTCACGATAGTAAAATTTATTGCACGATAGTCACTTTTTTCCATAATCGTAGTTTATTCCCGATCGAACGACAAAGAACAATCGTTTCCTTCCTCCAACACCGAGACGTCAACGAGTCCAACGCCGGGACTCCAACCACTCTGGGGTTTAGTTAATCTGGGGCTGTGGACATTCCGGGATGTCAGCCAATACATAAATTTAGAAACTCTAGGATACTGTTCAGACCGGGATTGTAGCGAGTCCGGTACTGTAGACATTCCAAAAACCTTTAGCCAGTCCGGCACTCTAGTCAGGGTTTGGGAATTTTACAATTAGTCAATCCGGGACTCTAGTGGATTAAAATCTCTAGCGACACCGGCATTTTAGCCAATCTTGGGCCATAGCTGGTCCGAGGGTCACGCCAGGCCACTCCGTGACTGCAGACGTACCGGTATTCTAGCTACTTTGGCACTCCTGTCACTCCAAGATTTAATCAACTCCGGTACTCTAGCCACTTGGGCTCGTTAACCTTAGGAATAGGGCAGAGTTAGTTGCGGACTTTCAGTTTTCATGTGTTTTGTACGTGGAATTAAAAAAAAAAAACCAAAGAAAGAGTTTCCCATAATATACATGTAAGTTACATTTATATCCCAAGCCAAACGAATGATCAAACAAACAATTCCCATGTAGTATAAATTTATACTACGGGGGCTCTCCGTAATATGTACATATATAGCGCAAGAATGCTTGTCTCGTTGTCTGGCCTGCCGTGCGAAGGAATGACAATGGCCGAAAGGGCAAATTACATCTGCGTGTCAGAGGAGAGGCTTTCTGTTGCCTCAAAGAGTACACGTAACCTTGGCTAACGCCGGTTGCGACAGCTATAGCGAGCTGTACACACTCTCGCAAGTGTACACAAAACGTGTGAACGAATAGCATGGATCAAGGTGAGGTGGCCATACTCTTTGGAGGATGATTGTCCTGTTCACTCTGCTTCTTCCACACTCGATCAATGTTTCTCTGCTCTCAAAGGACTGGAGTAACCTAGTAGGACAAATTGCGTGCCAAGCAGCCTCTGTGGTTTTCTTTGCGAGTCGAACTTTTACGCTGTAAGTAAACGTGAATATCGCGTGGGTTCATTTTCATCTCGAGTTGTCTCGTTCCGTCTTTCGCCATCAGACTCGGTCCACGCTGCTCCGGCGACCTTCGCAACAATTACCAGCAATTAAAGTGGAGCGCATCTGTAGCAGGAAAGAGAAACATACATACACAGACACATACCGAGAGAGCGAGGCAGAGAGAGGGGGCGAAAAGTCTTGAAAGTTCATTCTGTCTTAATTCGGGGCCCTTAAAAATGATTATTTTAGGTTATCGCGTCAAATTGTCAAGAACTCAGTAGCTCGATAGATCACATCGACGTCAGATTCATTGGCTGGGGGACATCACGCCCTCGATGTTCATGCTATACGAGAGGCCTTTTTTCCCCCCGAAACCTGGCGCCCCGTTGAGTGGACGGAGAGTTCTCCTTTATGTCGGCGGGGGCTCCTCTCGAACGCTGCGCTGGGTCAAATCCCCCTTTCACGAGAACCATAAACAGGCCATTGTGGCGAGCCAAGCCAGCAAGAACGTAAATGTAAGAGGGCCAAATCCCCGGACGCGTTTAACGCGATCATCTCGAAAATCGGATTTGGTCCCATTGTGAAGATTGAAAGGGGATGACACCGTTGTACAGCGATGCTCTCTATGCTCTCCATGCTCTCGTCATGGGGTCTAAGCTACTTAGTAATGCATACCAACGAACGAGAAAACAAACGTCGTAAGAACATCACTCTGTGGCCGAATAGG
Organism: Dyspetes luteomarginatus; assembly: GCA_963669185.1. Classification (NCBI taxonomy): domain Eukaryota; kingdom Metazoa; phylum Arthropoda; class Insecta; order Hymenoptera; family Ichneumonidae; genus Dyspetes; species Dyspetes luteomarginatus. The sequence continues at coordinate 16,001,491 of OY769906.1, forward strand.
CAAACGTATGTTATTTAGTAGATGAAATTCTAGTTGTAGGAGGATTAAATAGTTTGGAGTGTTCAATGATTGATAATAAAATAAAATTGAACAGGCACATAGAAATTTCTACAATTGACTTGAACACTCACAGACACTCGAAACAACGAACCATCCACATGGGCACACTTAGAAGAAAGATTTAGTGGAATTGAATTAATGGATTTTTTTGAATTCTTTTAGTTGATTACAAAAAAATTATCGGTTTGATTTAATTAAACGAATATATTTAGGGGACTGCGAAATTAACAGTCGTAAGAACATCACCCTGTGGTCGAATAGGGAAATGTATGTTTTTTAGTAGATGATATTCTCGTCGGAGGAGAATTAAATAGTTTGGAATGTTCAATGATTTATAATAAAATAAAATTGAACAGGCACATAGAAATTTCGACAATTGACTTGAACACTCGCAGACACTCGAAACAACGAATCATCCACATGGGCACACTTAGAAGAAAGATTTAGTGGAATTAAATTAATGGATTTGTTTGAATTCTTTTAGTTGATACCAAAAAAATTATCGGTTTGATTTAATTAAACGAATATATTTAGGGGACTGCGAAATTAACAGTCGTAAGAACATCACCCTGTGGTCGAATAGGTAAATGTATGTTTTTTAGTAGATGATATTCTCGTCGTAGGAGGATTAAATAGTTTGGAGTGTTCAATGATTGATAATAAAATAAAATTGAACAGGCACATAGAAATTTCTACAATTGACTTGAACACTCGCAGACACTCGAAACAACGAATCATCCACATGGGCACACTTAGAAGAAAGATTTAGTGGAATTAAATTAATGGATTTGTTTGAATTCTTTTAGTTGATACCAAAAAAATTATCGGTTTGATTTAATTAAACGAATATATTTAGGGGACTGCGAAATTAACAGTCGTAAGAACATCACCCTGTGGTCGAATAGGTAAATGTATGTTTTTTAGTTGATGATATTCTCGTCGTAGGAGGATTAAATAGTTTGGAGTGTTCAATGATTGATAATAAAATAAAATTGAACAGGCACATAGAAATTTCTACAATTGACTTGAACACTCGCAGACACTCGAAACAACGAATCATCCACATGGGCACACTTAGAAGAAAGATTTAGTGGAATTAAATTAATGGATTTGTTTGAATTCTTTTAGTTGATACCAAAAAAATTATCGGTTTGATTTAATTAAACGAATATATTTAGGGGACTGCGAAATTAACAGTCGTAAGAACATCACCCTGTGGTCGAATAGGGAAATGTAGGTTTTTTAGTAGATGATATTCTCGTCGTAGGAGGATTAAACAGTTTGGAGTGTTCAATGATTGATAATAAAATAAAATTGAACAGGCACATAGAAATTTCTACAATTGACTTGAACACTCACAGACACTCGAAACAACGAACCATCCACATGGGCACACTTGGAAGAAAGATTTAGTGGAATTAAATTAATGGATTTGTTTGAATTCTTTTAGTTAATTCTAAAAAAATTATCATTTTGATATAATTAAACGAATATATTTATGCTTATGCATAAACAAGGTACACCGAACAAAAGATTTAGTTCAATTAAATATACAATTCATTTGGAATCAACTAAAGGTTTAGTAGGCTGAGATTCAAAATTAAATTTCGTTGATTCTACTGAATATTTTCTCTCGGTAGACTTACAGACACTGTCCCTGACAACAGGCACATGTATGCACCTCCCTTTTTTTACAAATATTTTTGACGTAAAATGATTGAGTTAGATGCATGCAGTTACGAGCCAGTTAATATGAACCAACTCATGAGTTGGTTCATATTAATCCAGTGAAAATACAAAATCAAGATAAACCACCCAAAGCCTGCAACTGGCGAGCTGATCGATCGCTAGTTTACATGGCAGATAAATCGGAATGATTTATTTTATTGCATTGCGATCGGTCAGTCACTTCCTAGTCGACCCAAACAACCAAAATCAAGTTTGTGGCCGAATTTTCGTTTCAATCCCCACGTAGATTCTTTGATTAGATAAAGTTTTTTCAACATTCGAACAACTCTCGATATCTTCAATAATTCTTCTTCTCAAATTCTAGATTTTCCCACCTCCATAACCGATACAAGAGTCACGCGGCGTCCTTACCCGGCCGGTATATAATAACTTCGGAGCCGGGAGCCGGCCAGTTTTCTATACACGCAAGCCAAAGTACCGTGAGGGCATCTCCGAGTGCTTCGATTCTTTTTATATTCTCGACGATGCAGTGGAGAAGAGAAGAGAAGAGTAAGAGAGCACATGATCACGCGGGAGAGAGTACTGGAGCGCCCAAAAAAAAAAAACAGCTTCACGACATCCGTCGTGCACTGTGGCACGATGAGGGAGAATGCACGAAAGAGAGACAGAAGAATGAGGGAAAAAAAAGGAATCGAGAGGGTGAGACGGAGCGTGGCCATTTTGTCTGCTTATTTCCACGCGGAGACACTCGATGTATGGGTGCCACGGTGCGTGTAATCGCTAATGCCCAAAACCCCCTATATGTACTCTATAATACACGACTGTATATATAGTATAGCCATGTTTTACAAGAGGTGGCCACACACAGTAGCAACGGGAACAGCAGAACAACGAGAGGGTGGATTGCCAATCCTCTGCCACGATCAACTCGATTTTACTTCACGACACCACTCAAATCACTGATGGATCCTTTCACATTTTTAAACTCGATATTTACTACTATATAGACATCATTTTGTATCACTCACCATGGCTTGCACTTATCCATAGTCATTTGTTTCCAGTCTATCCCCGAATGGCTCAATCATTTTATTGCTTCATTTCCCCACGGTGTCATCAACATGTCTTTCGTATTTTTAGAAGATTTTTTTTTAGACAAACCATCAATGTGGTCCGTGGAGTGGTATGCAACACGTATATTTCAGAATGGGAGATCACATAGTAGCAAAAAAAAAAATAGCAGAAGAGTGAGAGGGTGGAAAATCTGAACGATCTGAACTCGATTATACTTCACGACACCACTCAAACCGCTGATGGATCCTCACACATTTTTGAGTTGAGTATTCACTACTATCTAGACATTATTTTTGTGCCAGCTCGTATTTGCCCATAGGCATTTGTTTCCAATTCATCCCTGAATGAGCTCTTCAACATAATTTCATTGCCGTATTTTCCCAGCGTATTACCACACGTATCTGGACCTTTTTGCATCTTTTTGTTTGAAAAATCATCAATGCGGCTTGCAGAATCCAAGAGAGAGAAGGAGAGGAAGAGCGAGTGAGAGAGAAAGAGAGAGAGCGAGTGGAGGGAATAGTTGAAGCTGCCGGCAAATCCGTTCTATCCATGTCACCGGTTTTACGCTTGAGCAGATCGAGGACGGGCTCGGTGTCGCACAAGGTCGAGCCCGAAGAATGCTAGCTCACTGATTGGCAGTGGCTCTTTTCCATTCTACCCCCCTACCCCACCCCTTCCACCCCCCGGAGAAAATTCTATGATCATGTATGGATGCCACTTTCAGTCAGTGTAGTCTCATCTGCTTTTCCCCGCTCAAATGAGCAAATGTATAGCCTCATCTTTTGGAAATATAAAATGGTCCAGTTGCTTCTTCTCTCCCTCTCTTTCCCTCTCACTCGCTTTCGTGGTTGTCCACTCTGGCTATACCACTTTGTTCACGATGGGATATCCGGGGCTTTGAATTATACTGGGAAAAAGGCTAATCGTGGGAAGAAAATTTTGTCGCCAAGAGATTTGGTGTATCAGGCAGATGCGCGATGATTGCGCTCGTGGGTAGCGATGCGATCCAACTTCTGCATGTGTGTGTGTGTGTGTGTGTGTGTGTTGAGTCTGCCTATCTTGTTGGTTTTCATGCACACTGGATAAACATCCAAGCGTGATGGAGAAAAGAGGTTGGAAGGAAGAGCCGCGAGCGTGGAAAGCGTGGAAGAGATTGCCTCGCTAAACAAACACAAATACACGCGTACACACATGCTCACACACACGCGCACGCACTCACGCACGGGCACACACACACACACACACACACACACACACACACACACACACACACATACACACACACACACACACACACACACACACACACACACACACACACACACACACACACACACACACACACACACACACACACACACACACACACACACACACACACACACACACACACACACACACACACACACACACACACACACACACACACATACATACACCCAAACACAAACACACAAACACACAAATACACAAACACACAAACACACAAACACACAAACACACAAACACACAAACACACAAACACACAAACACACAAACAGACAAACACACAAACACACAAACACACAAACACACAAATACACAAACACACAAACACACAAACACACAAACCCACATACACGCATACCCACATCGCACATACACACACACGTACACACATACACACATACACACATACACGCATACACACAAACACACATACACAAACACACACGCACACAAACACGCATACACACCAAAAAAAACGCACACATGCTGACACGCACGAGCGCGTGTACGCGATACGCGGCGACCAACACAAACACGCAGAGAGACACATGCACATTGGCCGATGCCCATTGAGCAACCAGAGGAATAGAGGTACTCTCGTCTCTTGGTCCGCCGTCGGCCTCTGATTGTCCTTTATTGGGTTAAATTGAACTTCCTTCTCGTGATACGCGGCTCGCCATCAACTCACTCTACGGCGTACGAGAGAGTTGCCAGTTGCTTGCCTCTTAAACATCTGGGTTGGTACGGGGTGTCCCCAAAGTAGCCAGAGTCTTCGACACTCTTCATCTCCAGTGTGTATGTGTGTGTGTGTGTGTGTCTCCGCGCACACATGTCCAAAAAACTTTTGTAATACCAACAAGACGAGCTACGATTGATAGATTATCATCAAATGCCATTAACTGAGTTTCGCTTCATCGAATTCTGTTTTTGTTTGTGTGATAAAAGTGTCTGGGTCCTCTCATGATGGTTAGAAAATTGTCTGGCGAGTTGAAATGATTGTCCTAATGGCATCGTCGGACACCCCGTAAGTTGACGAGTCATGCCTTAGATGGATAGCCTCGTCAGCTCCGAAGAGTTTGGCGGTTTCTTGCGATGTCCATTTGCGCGAGGGAACAAAAAGAATGAGAGAGGAATTCAGAGCGGGTAAATACCGTGGGCGTCGCACGATTGGCCAAGAGAAAGAGAGAGAGAGTATCTCGCAGAAGACTGGAGAAATATGAGATGTAGCTGATGACGAAGCGTGGAACGTTCTCTCGAATGCAGCGCAATTTCCACGAAGTCATCACGCAATTGGGAGTGAAAAGTATCGGGACAAGAGAAACTTTATGTTTAATAAGGGCTTAGGTATGATGAAATTCCACCCTCAGAGACCGATTTAGGATGTATTACTCAACTTAAGAAACCCAAACTTAATGTGCTTAAAAATTATAAACATTTGCTATTTTCTGAGACAAATCAGACGAAACGTCGATGAACTTCCTGGTACGAGTAACCATTCCATTCTCCATCCATTTTCTTCATAGGGGTTTAATGTATGATAAAAGTGGTATTGATCTTTCTTTTGCAGCATTTTGAGCTCTATAAAAAAGGTCCTATGCATAGATAACTTTAGAGGATGTCTACGTGGCTATAATACACGATCATGGTCCAAGGCTGCTTCGTTTCGCGGTATTGAATCAAAAGAAGATGAACGGCTGATTTTCTTGAAAACGGTGATGCTTACGGATAATATGCATGAAATCTTTTTTGTAGAGAGTTTTATACTCTCCAAGAAAGCTTTTACGTAAAAATATCCTCGGATGAGCCATTAACGAGTTAGACGTTTATAAATATTTATGTTATTCATAACGATTGCTGATTTGGTCAAGTGGCACGCATTATTGTTATCAGCAGCTTAACATTTACGAAACCCGACCAAATTTCAAAGTGGACCTTGCAATGTCTAACAGGTATTTTCTTTTCAATACTAAGTCTCCATTGACTACGGGGTTTGGGCAGACCTAATTGAAATTTGGCAAAAGTTTTTCCCGCATGGGCCATTCACAGTCCCTTGAATTAACGAGCATGCATGACATGCAATGAGACAGGAAAGATGTTCGTTTATAATCGTGACATTGAAAACTTGCATAATGGTCGAAAATGAAACCCCAACCTCAGTAATCTTCCCTTAACGGTTAGTAGTTTAAATGCCAAACATAATCTTGAAGCGAAAAATGATCAATGTAAAGTCTATTGCAGAAGATCAATATGGATCTCGACCGCTTGGATAGCCAACTTAGAACGTCCGTATTTTCTAGTGGATATCAAAGTCTTCTTAACCGAACGGCATTGACGAAAAAAAGGGTTATCATCTTGCAAATAGCACATCAATAAAAAATTCGTGGTACCTAATTTTTTGATTATTCTATTCTGTACAAAAAAAAATGACGTGGTCGGTAAGATCAAAGAGTACATAAGAGACGATTTGTTGCGGGATAACCCTCGTTGATTAATTCTTCGCAAGGCTACTCGTAACCGAGCAGCCAAGAGAGGAAATTTCTATAGCTCTCCCTCTCGAGACTTGTAATTTCATTGCCAAGATCTTGCCGTTATTCTTTCTCGGTATCCTTCCTCGTTTAATTGGTCATCGTACCAGAAGAGTGTCGCGGCAGCGAAAGAAACGGTGGTCACATAAATAACATATGCTGGTGGCGAGGATGGAGATGGGGTTGAGGATCCCTGCTCGTTGAAATCGGCACTGATAAGAATGAATTATGCAGATGAATGTTGCTCGGCGATGTCGCCGATGTATCAAACCGCCTCAACTAGCTCATTCTCCTTCGTTATATGCTCATTGACGAGACCCGACGTGAGCCTACGTGACGAGCTCCGACCAGAAATCCGGGCTGTTCCCATGTTCTACTTGTAATATATCACAGGGCGAGAGTACAATATGCTTGAGGTTGAAACATAGACCAGAGAGAGAGAGAGAGAGAGAGAGAGAGACAGAGACAGAGAGAGAGAGAGAGAGGGAGAGAAAGATCGAAGAGCTGCGCGACCTTATGGGGTTAGAAGTGATTATTGTAGGATTCATTTCCTGTTTGTAAGTGTAAGATATTATATGATTCAAGTAGCACTTGAAGCATTTGAGTGGCTGTAAGTTCTTGTTTTAGGGCTGACGAGTCACTGAGTTTTTCTTTTCAAATCATTCTAAGTGTCTGATTGAGTGTTTGTAGGATTGTGAGTTTTTGTTTGGGTTTGTGTTTAAATGAGTGTGAGTGTCGGTTTAAGTCGTTGAATAGTTTAGTTTCTATTCAAGCACTTCGATTACTGCGAGTGCCTCTATTTGAGTGTTTGAATTACTGAGTTTCTATTTGAGTGGTTTGATTAGTACGAGGCAGTGTTTGAGCATTTAAATTATTAAGATTCTGTTGAACTATTAAAAAATTCGAATAACTCTGAGTGTCTATTTAAATGTTCAAATTGCTGATAATCCCTCCCCGAGACCTGAAATATCTGCAAGTGTTTGTTGACGTTGACTGTTTGAGGGTCTGATTGATTGACAATTTTACAAACTACCGTCATCAGCCAACCATGTCTCATCATTTCCGTATAATCAAGATCGCAGGATCAAAGGCATAAAATATGACGTCATGAGTTAAAAATACAAAAAAAAAAAGCAGTTCCTTGATTCTGAGTCATCGATCATCCCATACCTCGTATTTCGACACCTGCCATTGCAGGCCCCGGCCAAGAAAAGCCCAGAAGTAAAGTAACGGAGAATGTGAAGAGCCTGTAACACCCAGCCTGTATACGGGATTCGTAACGAACCCCGGGTAAACCGTGCCAAGGTGCCGATAGATCGTTAAACCAACGTACATATATATATATGCCGAGAGAGCCAAGACTAAACGCATCTCTGATCTCTCACAGTTCTCTGTGAGAGAGCGAACGAGCGAGCACACCAACTACAAGTCTGTTGCCGCTGGTAATTAACCCCGGTGAGTTAATAACCTCACGGTGAAGTTTGTGATGCTTGACGCGGGAGCTGAGAAAAGGTCTGGAATATACGCCGTGGAACCTTCGTTCCACGCTCTCTTCAGATCCGCCCCAGGACGATTGGACATGTCCTCGGGGACTTCGATGTTTCGCCTGTACGTTCAGGCTGCAAGAAAATATCGCCACACGGTGACGATGAAGGAGAACGCAGAGAGGAGGATATGAGCAAAAAGAACTACCGAGTTGCGCTGATCGCACTCGTTCGCGCTTAATGACACCGCGCGGCCAAAGTCTCTCGTCACACTGAGACACATCGTTGGTGGTGGCTGGAAAAAAAAAACCAGGCCTCCCTGCTAACGTTGATTCACAGCTGGATTTTGGCATTCGGTCTCGCAATGAGTGAAATTTTGAACCAAAGTCTGACGTCCGAGTCCTTCAGTTTGGCTCAAAGCGATGGAACATCCATGGATTTTCCCTAGCGGAGACTTGAGAGATACCAAAAAAACTTTCACTCATTTGGAAGATATTTTCATGCAAGTTAATAACATCAAGCTTCTTCGTCAATCTCCGAATGCACCAAATTATGGATGAATCAGAGAAGTTGCAATGAGTGAAAAAAGGATGGAAATCATGCCAAACAATCGCTGAAGATAGGGGGTGACTTCAGTACTTATATTTACAAGATATGAGATCCATTTCGAAATTTTCTTCAGTCAAAAATCTTCGTTTCGAAAAATCCGATCTTAGAGAATATTTGGAGGGGCTACAAGTGCATTATTGGAGGTCCTTGCTTGGATTAACACTCCGTTACTCACGTGAAAAAGTAATCCGTGAACCCTCACGTGGGGTGTACCCAACATGCCAACTTCAATTATATATTTTTTAATTCCAAATTGAACTTCTCCAACAAATTCGATTTGTTATTAATCTTAAGGCCCTCGGAAACATGATTCATTCGTATTTCACTCGAAAATCAATATTTTATAAAGAGATAAAGCGAGGAAAAATTGTATGTGTAATGCCAAAAATGAGAACGGTGGGGTATGCCCTACACCCTACGTGAGTAACGGAGGGTTAAGAAATTCGTCGACATTTTTTCTCCTAATCCTGCCTGAATGTTCTCTACCTCAGCCTCGGGAGCGATTCCAAAAGAGCTTCGTATTATTTATCCTTTGATCCATTGCAACTGAATAATTGGCTCAAACTTTTTCATATCCACCCCTGAATTTCTCCAAAGTGTGTGTATAGCGGCTGGCGGATGAATCAAAGAGGAATAATAATGAATCATAAAGTGACGGTTATCATGATGAACAATCGGTGTACACGACATGGGATGATTTTTATTGATGAATATTCTACAATACCAAACGACAATGGACCAGCGAAGATTCGTCGTGGTGGCCGAAATGAATCGTGAAGAGCAACACGGTAGTGGGTCTTCTCATTTATCTCATCGGTTCCCTCGTAAGTCCCCGCGTATAGATCAAGTTTGGCGCGAGCGCTCGGACTCCCGTCGTGTGTTTCAATCGGGTCCTCTTTCTCTCTATTCACTTGTGTAACAATTCTGTTTTGTCTCTCGCCGCGGAATATACAAAAGAGGAGCTGCTGTTGGTGAATTAAGAAAGGTGAAAAAAAAAAGTAATAATGAAAGAAAAGGAGAATACAAAGTCGAGGAGGAAGAAGAGGAAACGCTCTGGCTTGGAGAGAAGACTGAAGACAATCACGATTCGTATAGCGAGGTGTGAGATAAAGTATATTATATACATATACATATATACATATATATATATATATATATATATATATATATATATATATATATATATATATATAAACGAGAGCTTGGAAAGAGAGGCTCCCGGTCTGCCGACCTAATAAAGCAATTTGTCACGGTTGTCGTCCGAATGCCAGCCATACATTAACACACAATCTCGCAGCTCGCGAGAGAACGTTTCGTTCGCTCGTTTTGTCTTTTCTCTCCTGCTCTCACTTGGAAAGATTCTCTCGGGCTCATGTTGACGGGACCCTCTTTCAGTGTGGATATATTTTCTGTCTCGGGCTCGTCTTGGATGTCCTCTCGCTCTCCTTCCTGCAAGCTTTTATTGGCGTAGCGGAAAGTCGCCTGTGACTCCCGATTATACTTGCAGCGATGTCTCAAGGTGCAATCTTCTTGCAAAGGTGAGGCAGGCGATTTTTCTCGCAGAGTTGAGCCATGATAATTGATTTTATTTGATTCAAGTGAATTTTATTTCATGAGATTCTTATAATTGGGTTTTTTCGTCGTTTGTAATAAATTGATTCTTCGGTAAGATTTTTTTTTTTTTAATATAAAATATGTTTTGTAGAATCGGTTTTAGCCAATATACAGTAGTATTGGAATGAGAAAAATTGCGTAATAACGCTACGTACAGATGTTTTTAATAAATAATATGGAGGCTCGATCCTTACATAATTCAAAAGTTTCTTTTTTTTTTTTAACTGCGACATTTTATTAGGGTAGCAGAGAGTCGTCTGTGCACTCCCATATACATATATACTTATAGCGTGAGGTGTCATCTTCTCCCAGAATTGAATCATGATAATTCATTTTATCAATTCTTTCGAATGGAATTGCTTCTTTTGTTTCTTTGAAATAAATTGATTAATTAGTAAAGTTTTTTATGTAAAATATTTTTTACAATCGGTTCTAGCATATATACAGCAGAATTGGAATGAAAAAAAAAATGGTCTCATATGACAGAATTTTGGCATTGCATGTATGAAAAGTTTTGGAGTAACAAAATGTGCTATCGTTCTGAAAAAGAAGGAATTGAATTTTTCCAAGTGATTTTATTTTATTTGATTCAAGTGAATTTTATTTCATGAGATTTTTATAATTGGGTTTTTTCGTCGCTTGTAATGAATTGATTCTGCGGTAAGATTTTTTTTTTTTTATATAAAATATGTTTTGTAGAATCGGTTTTAGCCAATATACAGTAGTATTGGAATGAGAAAAATTGCGTAATAACGCTACGTACAGATGTTTTTAATAAATAATATGGAGGCTCGATCCTTACATAATTCAAAAGTTTCTTTTTTTTTTTTAACTGCGACATTTTATTAGGGTAGCAGAGAGTCGTCTGTGCACTCCCATATACATATATACTTATAGCGTGAGGTGTCATCTTCTCCCAGAATTGAATCATGATAATTCATTTTATCAATTCTTTCGAATGGAATTGCTTCTTTTGTTTCTTTGAAATAAATTGATTAATTAGTAAAGTTTTTTATGTAAAATATTTTTTACAATCGGTTCTAGCATATATACAGCAGAATTGGAATGAAAAAAAAAATGGTCTCATATGACAGAATTTTGGCATTGCATGTATGAAAAGTTTTGGAGTAACAAAATGTGCTATCGTTCTGAAAAAGAAGGAATTGAATTTTTCCAAGTGATTTTATTTTATTTGATTCAAGTGAATTTTATTTCATGAGATTTTTATAATTGGGTTTTTTCGTCGTTTGTAATAAATTGATTCTTCGGTAAAATTTTTTTTTTCTTATATAAAATATGTTTTGTAGAATCGGTTTTAGCCAATATACAGTAGTATTGGAATGAGAAAAATTGCGTAATAACGCTACGTACAGATGTTTTTAATAAATAATATGGAGGCTCGCTCCTTACATAATTCACAAGTTTCTTTTTTTTTTTAACTGCGACATTTTATTAGGGTTGCAGAGAGTCGTCCGTGCACTCCCATATACATATATACTTATAGCTTGAGGTCTCAACTTCTCCCAGAATTGAATCATGATAATTCATTTTATCAATTCTTTCGAATGGAATTGCTTCTTTTGTTTCTTTGAAATAAATTGATTAATTAGTAAAGTTTTTTATGTAAAATATTTTTTACAATCGGTTCTAGCATATATACAGCAGAATTGGAATGAAAAAAAAAATGGTCTCATATGACAGAATTTTGGCATTGCATGTATGAAAAGTTTTGGAGTAACAAAATGTGCTATCGTTCTGAAAAAGAAGGAATTGAATTTTTCCAAGTGATTTTATTTTATTTGATTCAAGTGAATTTTATTTCATGAGATTTTTATAATTGGGTTTTTTCGTCGTTTGTAATAAATTGATTCTTCGGTAAAATTTTTTTTTTCTTATATAAAATATGTTTTGTAGAATCGGTTTTAGCCAATATACAGTAGTATTGGAATGAGAAAAATTGCGTAATAACGCTACGTACAGATGTTTTTAATAAATAATATGGAGGCTCGATCCTTACATAATTCACAAGTTTCTTTTTTTTTTTAACTGCGACATTTTATTAGGGTAGCAGAGAGTCGTCTGTGCACTCCCATATACATATATACTTATAGCTTGAGGTCTCATCTTCTCCCAGGATTGAATCATCATAATTCATTTTATCAATTCTTTCGAATGGAATTGCTTGTTTTGTTTCTTTGAAATAAATTGATTAATCAGTAAAGTTTTTTATGTAAAATATTTTTTACAATCGGTTCTAGCATATATACAGCAGAATTGGAATGAAAAAAAAATGGTCTCATATGACTGAATTTTGGCATTGCATGTATGAAAAGTTTTGGAGTAACAAAATGTGCTATCGTTCTGAAAAAGAAGGAATTGAATTTTTCCAAGTGATCGTTACGTAAGAGTTCGACCTTATACGACAATAATTGCATGGGTTTGATCCCATAAGCTTGAAAATTCCAGTTTTGACGTCAAATAATCGTTCCAGATGGACTTTAAGAGAAATTAATTCTTCCTCCATTAAAATTACATCTCTATAAATCGTGTAAAATCTACACATTGTCACTGTAACTACGACTCTACATTCTATTGAACCGAGCCGGCGCGACGTTTCTACTGAAATAAATCCGACACATTTCGTATACAATTGATCAAGACTCATGGAAATTTCCGATCGATGCAACAAACAATTATCTCGAAATTACATCATTAAGTTACGTTCAATCTCGGTCCAACTCCATATTTGGAGTATTTAATAACGGCTGTCCTCGTTCTTCGCTTCTCTTACTCTCTCATCTCGTTCAATTTTCACACATTGAGCCCCGGGGATCGTTAACCCTTTGTGCTCGAGAAGTGTGACCATTAATGCTTGATTGGAAATCTTCTCACTCCCCTCTCTATGGAATTATTTCTCGTACGATGCTGCGCTGTCTCTCACGAAGATACGTCAGTAGAGACGGATACAGAGGGAAAGAACAGTGAAAAAAAAAAAAAATATATATATATATATATATATATGTATATAAATAATACGTATAGAGAAGAGAAACGAAAGTACGATGGAGAATAAGGGCGAAGTATCCCATCTGGTTTCGAAGCAAGAGCGGTGTGGACCACTCGGAGCGCATATCCATCAATCACGGATGTCCACGCACACCTCTCGCGACTATCTCGCCGGTAGCGGACCTCGAAACAACATCCGGAGAACGCGCGGCGTCACAGAAGAACTTCTTTGCCTTCTCTCTCTCTCTCTCTCTCTCTCTCTCGCTCTCTCTCTCTCTCTCTCTCTCTCTCTCTCTCTCTCTGCCACATTATATACATATAACACAGTTATGCTTCTCTTCCTCGCCTTCGGGCTTCTCGCGCAAAAACCTATAATAATCCTCAGCGTTGTTACTCTTGGATCAAACTTGAATTAAAAAAAAAAGATAATAGCCTTGCGTGTGACGAAATTTTGTATGAAAATAAAAAAATTCTCTTATATTATAATTTTCATCCATGCCCACGTAAAATGATTTGATGGGAGAATAAATCGAGTCAGAGATTTTATGCTGGACCGCGTGATAAAATTCGTTGATCCAGCATGGATTGAGATGAAATGATAAATGTGTAATAAGTGTCAATTTCAAAATGGCGTCACAAGCAGCGCTTCTATATATAAAAATAAAAAATCTGTACCAGCTTAAATTTCAGACGATACAAAAATTATTATTGACTATCAGTTTTACATGATAAAAAAATGTGTCAAAAAAATATGAAACGATAATATGAAACATGCCCAATTGTTGATCAACCCAATTATCTGGTTTTTTTTTTTTTTTACAACTCTTCGTTCACAAGTTTTACGATAATTTGTTGCACTCCGACAGTTCAGAGGTTCAAGGTCGGTACGATCGTTGGTCGTAGGGTCGAACGTCAATCGAAGCGATTGGTGACTACATCAGAATTAGCTCGAGTGTGTGTGTGTGTGTGTGTGTGAATTCGTACATTATTATCGTGTATATGCACTTCTCTCGTTTCTGTTCTCTTTTTCTCTCTTTTTCTCTTGGCTTTACCGACCACATGGTGAATTAAGGGGGTCTTGGCCCATTACCGATTTGACCTCAACTGACCCGACTGTGTGTATACCCAGAGCTGGTTGCGTGCCGCTTGATTCAATTAAACCTCCGCAACGTCGCGTATATATACGATCGAGATATGTTAGCCACGCGCTTGATGCTCCATATATATATGTATATATATATGTATATATATATATATATATATGTATATATATATATATGAAGCATGCGGGTATTTATTTTTCATAATTGTATAAAGTATTTTATATAAATTCGAACAATTTTATACCGTTGTCTATCGCAGTGTATCACTGTACATGCTGCTGTGGATCATTAAATACCTAAATATTGTGTCACTTAGTTACGTATTCGCACTGTGTTGTCCCACATTCTTGTCCAAATCACTGCACTCCCATTTATTTTTGTTCACTGCTGTACACTGAGAAAAAAATATTGTTGTATCTACTAAATCGACGCTCGCGGATGTTTAAACGAATTTTTCGTTGGCTTAACAAAATTTTCGTTGTCCTAACGATATTTTGGATTGAGTTAGCGTATTCATATTTTAGATTGGGTGGGACAACCCAAAATATAATTGGGGTGACTACAATTATATTTTGTATTTGCCAAATTAGTACATTCAGCAATATTTTTTTCTCAGTGTACATCGTTGCGTGGCAATTTCGTTAAAAAAAAAAAACAATATAAATAAATAAATGAAGGATAAGCAAAAATAACAGAGTTCAGTTGATAAGGGTCAGGTCGTGCTGGACGTGATCGAGACGTAACAGCGAATAATCGAAAAAAAAAAGTAAAAAATGAAAACCCAAAATGTATTTATTGATAAGTAGGGGAGAGCGGGGCAGTGTGGTCATGGGAGGCAAAGTGATCATCTCAAATATTTTCTACTTAAGCAATATTTAGAAGGCTGTATTTGCACCAGAGTTTCGGCTGAAGTAGATAGCTACCTACTTCGGCACAAATGCCACAGTCTTCTAAATATTGCTTAAGTAGAAAATATTTCAGATGATCACTTTACCTCGCATGACCACACAACCCCGTTCACCCCTATGTCCTTTCCACCCCTATATCCTTTCCATCTGAGCCCTGTGACTTTGCCAGAATGTGGCTGTTTCCTTGATTATTTTCATCGACAACAATATTTTTGTTCATTGTCATATATATATGTATATTGCTGTGCATTCTTGCATGTTGTTGTGTTACATATTATTGTGTATTGTCGTGAGTTGTTCTGTGTTGCTCTACATCGTTGTGTATTTTTGTTTGTCGTCGTGCGTTGTTCTGTGTTGTTGATCGTTGTGCATCGTTGTGTATTTTTGTTTATTGTCCTACGTTGTTTTTTGTTGTTGTTGATGGTTGTGCATTTTAATCGATTATTGACTATTGTCGAATGTTTTAGTGTGTTTTCCTATACTTTTTTGGATTATTCGGCATTGGTGCAGTGTATTTTTGCGTATTGTTGAGTGTTGTTGTATGTTTCTGCCCATTTATTTATTTATTATTTTACATTTCCGTTCATGGTTTTATATTATTTTATATTTTTCTTCATGGTTTTATATTGTTTTACATTTTCGTTCATTGTTTTATATTATTTTACATTTTTCTTCATGGTTTTATATTGTTTTACATTTTTGTTCATTGTTTTATATTATTTTACATTTTTCTTCATGGTTTTATATTGTTTTACATTTTCGTTCATTGTTTTATATTATTTTACATTTTTCTTCATAGTTTTATATTGTTTTACATTTTTACATTTTCGTTCATTGCTTTATATTATTTTACATTTTTCTTCATGGCTTTATATTGTTTTACATTATTGTGCATTATTCCATATTGTTATGCATTATTACTGTGCACATTATTCTACATATATTTTTATAAATTCCTGCACAATACAAAATCGGTACGACCGAATAAATCCGACCTATTTTTTTTTCATCTGTATCGCATTCGTTCGATTTTTTTTTTAACAAGGTAATATATAAGAACGACGTGAAATTCTTGGAAGAAGTCGGATCTTCGTTAGAGATCCTGTGTGCTAGCTCGCTTAATACCGCGAGGCAAAAGACATCCCGTAGGGCGAACCAAGCATCATTATCAACTAGACATATATATATGTGTGTGTGTGTGTGTGTATAAAATATAGAGAAGATACAAGCTGGCAACAACTTCCTCATCTCGTTCGCAGCGTGTGTAGCATTTGTAGCGTGGGTGGTCGCTCTCCATGCTCTCGTTATGGAGGGCAAAAGTTTAGCTCTCCACGCAATCCGTGGAGGAGCTTTTGCTTCACTCGTTAGCTTCTCTCGCTCCGTGACCTTCCAATTGAATCTGAACGTGGAATTTTCGTTTTGGACTGCTCCGGACGTATTTCTATCTGTGTGTGTGGGGACGGGTTGCGTGCGTGTGCGTGTGTGCGTGTAGAAATACACGCGGTGACCGGAAGCGAGAAATTAAACACCACTCTGCCACCTCCTTTCAATTCTTGCGTGTGTGTTCATTTTTGAAATGGGATAGTAAAATGTAGGGTATGCACTGTATTCGCTTACATGTACATGTCGTGTGGATGATACCGAGCTTTGACATTTATTGCTCATCATACACGAATCATTAGTGCATTAAATTCATGCGTAGTTCCGTTCGAACGTACATGTGGAAATATGAAATTTTCAATTAGTAATAACTTTGTTTCTACCCAACATATTTAGATTTAATTATAGTGTTTTGAAAAGGCGGCGAGTAGACTCAGAAAATGGCGTTTGGTTCATTTTGATATCACAACTTTTGTGGCCGTGATTGACCTTAAAAAATTGTCGAAATTTGAAAAAGTCGCTGAAAGAACGTTTAGCGTGCCTAAAATATTTAAAAATAATCACAATCTAATGAACCAAGCGTTCCTTTAGAGTTTCAACGATTACGAAAAAAATAAATAGGGGCTGAAGACGAAACTCTGTCTGGGCACAAAGCTATGAGCATATTTGGGTGAAACTATTTTTCAATGAAATGCGAAATTCGATTTTCATTTAATTGAAAAATAAGACCAAAGAACGAGAAAAAAAAATGTCAAATGAGCTTTTTAAGATTTGTCCATTATCCTCGATTCTTCTCGTTATGAGAGGAGAAAAAAAATTACTGAATTCGTGTGGATACACGTGCGAGAGTGCGGGAAAAGTCTACGGGGGTGGCTGAGCTCTGTATAGAGGGCGCTTAGATCTCGACAATGTCGCGCAAACGAGCAAGGACATAACCCAACCCTATTCATATGTGTATGGGAGTCTCGGCTGCGGGATTGCCACGCCCTTCTTGACTGCTGCGTAGAATCACAAATTAGCACACAGCCTGACCATCAACGAGCGCCCCATATCGTCAGCAACCCCCGGAGATCGAATCTCCTGAGCATGTTTCTCCCACCATCGACCCAAATATAAAGGGATTGAGACTCACCCACGGGTTGCTTATAACAAACGTTGGATATTGACCGGTTGCAACTTTAAAAAAAAAAAACGTTATCAAACTCGATAAAATTAACGTTATTGCTGACATTTTCGTTTCAGGCATTTTTCTTCTGGATATTTTCGTTGTAGGCGATTTTTTTGCCAATTGTCTTATTCTTTGTTTATTACGTAGACCTGCTTATTGAAGGGATAGTTATTGTTTGGGTCAGGGTCTTGTTGCAGATATCCTTCCTGTGGACATCCTTGTTGAAGACCTCTTGTGGAAGGACGTTCTCGTTGCGAACATCCTTCGTTACAGACGGCTTTGGTACACAGACATTTAGGTTTTCTAGACGTCCTTCATCCTTCATTACAGGCTGTTTTGGTCCAGATATCCTTTTTTAGATGTCCTTGTGGATGACATTTTGTGGACGTTCTCATTGTGAACATCCTTCGGTGCAGACTACTTTGGTCCAGACATACTGTTTCTAGATGGCCTTGTGGCCCGTTCTCGACATCCTTGTTGATGAAATCTTCCGAACGTTCTTATTGCAAGCATCCTTCATTGCAGGCTGTTTTGGTCCAGATATCCTTTTTTAGATGCTCTTGTGGATGACATTTTGTGGACGTTCTCATTGTGAACATCCTTCGGTGCAGAGTACTTTGGTCCAGACATACTGTTTCTAGATGGCCTTGTGGCGACAAACCCGTTCTCGACATCCTTATTGTTGATGACATTTTGTGAACGTTCTTATTACGAACATCCGTCATTGCAGGCTGTTTTGGTCCAGATATCCTTTTTTAGATGCCCTTGTGGATGACATTTTGTGGACGTTCGCATTGCGAACATACTTCGGTGCAGACTACTTTGGTCCAGACATACTTTTTATAGATGGCCATGAGGCGACAAACCCGTTCTTGACATCCTTATTGATGACATCTTCTGAACGTTCTTATTGCAAACATCCTTCATTGCAGGCTGTTTTGGTCCAGATATCCTTTTTAGATGCCCTTGTGGATGACATTTTGTGGACGTTCTCATTGCAAACATCCTTCATTGCAGGCTGTTTTGGTCCAGATATCCTTTTTTAGATGCCCTTGTGGATGACATTTCGTGGACGTTCTCATTGCGAACATCCTTCGATGCAGACTACTTTGGTCCAGATATACTTTTTCTAGATGGCCTTGTGGTGACAAACCTGTTCTCGACATCCTTGTTGATGAAATCTTCTGAACGTTCTTATTGCAAGCATCCTTCATTGCAAGCTGTTTTGGTCCAGATATCCTTTTTTAGATGCCCTTGTGGATTACATTTTGTGGACGTTCTCATTGTGACCATCTTTCGGTGCAGACTACTTTGGTCCAGGCATACATTTTCTAGATGCCCTTTGGATGACATTTTGTGGACGTTCTCATTGTGAACATCCTTCGGTGCAGACTACTTTGGTCCAGACATATTTTTTCTAGATGGCCTTGTGGTGACAAACCCGTTCTCGACATCCTTGTTGATGAAATCTTCTGAACGTTCTTATTGCAAGCATCCTTCATTGCAGGCTGTTTTGGTCCAGATATCCTTTTTTAGATGCCCTTGTGGATGGCATTTTGTGGACGTTGTCATTGCGAACATGCTTCGGTGCAGACTACTTTGGTCCAGACATACTTTTTCTAGATGGCCTTGTGGTGAGAACCCCGTTCTCGACATCCTTATTGTTGATGACATTTTGTCAACGTTCTTATTACGAACATCCGTCATTGCAAACTTCTTTGGTCCAGATATACTTTTTCTAGACGCCCTTGTGGATGACATTTTGTGGACGTTCTCATTGCGAACATACTTCGGTGCAGACTACTTTGGTCCAGACATACTTTTTCTAGACGGCCTTTTGGCAGACATCCCGTTCTATAAACCTCTTGTTGCAGGCTTAGCATACTATGTATTCCAT
Organism: Dyspetes luteomarginatus; assembly: GCA_963669185.1. Lineage (NCBI taxonomy): Eukaryota > Metazoa > Arthropoda > Insecta > Hymenoptera > Ichneumonidae > Dyspetes > Dyspetes luteomarginatus. The sequence continues at coordinate 16,021,277 of OY769906.1, forward strand.
TTTTATTTCCATATAGGTATGTATAGGTATATAAAATATTGTTGTGTATCTCTTCGGGCGTTGATCCCGGATGCGTTTGCCTCAATCAATGAGAATAAATTATCGATTATTAGGGGGCAAAGAACAAGAAAGTGAAAAAAAAATGCGTTCGCTAAATTAATTAAATTTCTTACGTAGCTCGAAAAAGAAACGCCGAGAAGCGAAATTGAAGGCTACATAAGAGAGAGAGAGAGAGAGAGACGGAGAAAGGCTACAAAAGGCTGCCGAACGTGAGAACGACAGACAAAGTGGATGAATAAAAATGACCGTCATTTTTCACTATCCTACTTTGCTTCTGGTTGGATGCTGTATCGGGATTTTTTTCTCTAATTCATTATTCAATAACCCGTTCTCTAGTCGATCATAATACGGCATATATACAGAGAGAAATTTGAAATATATATACATATATACACCTATAGTATATGTAGATATACAAGGAGATTTATGTATGTACGTGCATGTGACGGAACAAATTTCTGTGACTAAGTAGTGGCGATTAGGATCGATTATTAGTCGAGTATAATTGGCACAAGAGTGAAGCGTGAGTTATAGCAGATAAATTTATATCTCGACGGGATACCTTGCACCCTCTATTTAATTATCGTGGAAAGAGAGAATTTATGTGTATATTTGCATTGTGCAATTTAATTTTTTTTAATAAGTCAAAATTTAGTCAATGCTAATAATCAATAATTTATCAATAATAAGAATAGTTATGATAACAATAAAAATCATTAAAAAATGCATCATCATAATCGTAATAAACAATCGATTAATAATAATAATTGATAATATTTCAGCAGCACGTAAAAATTATTACTTTATAGTAGCAATTAATAATTCATTATAAGACTATATGTGTCGACATGAAATTGTTTTTTTTTAATTGTACAGTGTATAAAAGATGATTGAAATCGGTGAGAGATAGTGGGCCAAGACAAAAACTTCTGTCACGATGAATTTATATCAGTCATTTCCTTCGGTGAAACACCCACGCGTTTCTCAATTCCATACTGCGTTGACCCCATGATCTTTTTACTATGTGTGTCTCACGATGTGACGCCCAAGAAACGTGTCTAATGAACTTTATCCAAGACGGAAGTCCTGATGACGAGAAATAAATAAACAAAATTGAAATTGAAACTATTCTCTGTTTTTGAAGGGCCCCAAATGGGGCCTCTCTCTCTTACTTACACGCATACGCACACACAGTCTTGTCCGATTGGAGATTTTTTGCTGATTACGAATCACTCCTAGTTTCGGTCGAGATTTCAAAGAGGACGTGCGAAAATTGAAAAATTAACAAATATACTTTTTTCGTTTAAAAAAAAAAAAAAAAACAAAAAAAAAAATCCACAATGGTAATGAAGAAATATTGAGATTGCGGACCATTTATTGTATCACCGATGAATGGAACAGTGTCGTGTTTCCTTTTGAAAGATGAAGAAAAAAAAGAAAGAAAAAAAAAAAAGAAAAGCGAGAGGAGCCAAATAAACATCCACTCGAATGTAATCTCTTCGAGGGTTTCCCGCCCGAGTGAATGAGAGAAAGAGAAGAAGGCGCTTCTCTCGTCGGCGTCATGGGCACTCTTGTAAAGGGGCCTCACGGATTTTTTAAAGGGGGGGGGGGCTCTTCACGGCACTCTCGCTCCCTTTCGTCTTCGGTTGGAGAGCATTGTGTCCGTTTTATTGTGAAATTTCTCAGCCTTCTTGCAAGACCACGAGGTTCCCTTTTTCTTTTTCTTCTTTTTTTTTTTCAAGTTTACGTTTTACCAACCACATTTTTTTTTTTTTTTTCATTCATTCGATTCTACCTTTTTCCCTCCATGTACCAAACGACGCTTCCGTCATGCACGTGGGTGAAATACATTTAATGAAAAAAACTTTGATTTTTTGCAATAAATTTAAACATTGCATAATTTTTTATCAGTAAAAAATTATGAATAAATATCATTATTGAAATTAATTATTTTCTTTTTTCAATTCCTAGCATCGTGACATGATTTTGTTTAAATAAATGTCTTCACGAAAAAAGACCAAGATAGTTTTTTTCTGTTCAATATGAAAAAAAATTATCATTTGACATGTTGACTGTGTGAGATTTTTTTCATGAGACAGTTTTTTTTTCTACCAGTGAGAAAGTTTTTATTTTTGACATTTGGTTGGCGCAAAAAAAATTGTTTCAGATTTGGAAGGAAACTAGTTCAATTGCACAAATAAATGTTCTTCTATTTTTGATTCATTTTCACTTGATACGATAAATTTTGTTTATCTTATATAATAAAATTACTTCGTATCAAAATAGAATCCATATTGCATGGTTTTTTTTTCATGTTATTGGGAGCAAAGGCACTTTTCTTCGATTATGTAAAGTTTTGACTCGTTCAAGTTTTTTTTTTTTTTTTTCATTCATTCGATTCTACCTTTTTCCGTCCATGTACCAAACGACGTTTCCGTCATGCACGTGGGTGAAATAAATTTAATGAAAAAAACTTTGATTTTTTGCAATAAATTTAAACATTGCATAATTTTTTATCAGTAAAAAATTATGAATAAATATCATTATTGAAATTAATTATTTTCTTTTTTCAATTCCTAGCATCGTGACATGATTTTGTTTAAATAAATGTCTTCACGAAAAAAGACCAAGATAGTTTTTTTCTGTTCAATATGAAAAAAAATTATCATTTGACATGTTGACTGTGTGAGATTTTTTTCATGAGACAGTTTTTTTTTCTACCAGTGAGAAAGTTTTTATTTTTGACATTTGGTTGGCGCAAAAAAAATTGTTTCAGATTTGGAAGGAAACTAGTTCAATTGCACAAATAAATGTTCTTCTATTTTTGATTCATTTTCACTTCATACGATAAATTTTGTTTATCTTATTTAATAAAATTATTTCGTATCAAAATAGAATCCATATTGCATGGTTTTTTTTAATGTTATTGGGAGCAAAGGCACTTTTCTTCGATTATGTAAAGTTTTGACTCGTTCAAGTTTTTTTTTTTTTTTTCGATAGATATTAAATCGATTTTCACGTCGCGCTTGTTTTTATTTCCAAGTGACACATGTATCTCACGCGTGACTAACTTGCTGCTTTCGCGTTTCCAAGTGCAGATATATGTACATATATATATATATATATATATATACATGTGTATGTGCACATGCTGTTTATCCGTAAAAGTAGATCGTACGCGTGCTGGTAGACTCGAGTGGCAGGTGGTGTTCGCGCGAGTCAAGAAAAGAAAAAGAAGGAAACAACTGCGATGCATCGTCGAGAACGATCAAAGGAGAGCTTGCCCCTCTTCTTATATCCTATATCTTGTGTACTTTTATTACGAGATCTCGATTCTCCCAGTAATATAAAACTTTCTAAACAAAATTCACGATATGCATGCAATTACTTCTCAAACAAACACGATGACAGGCAAATCCATAATAAATTATCAAACAACTAAATACAGAATGACAATTTTTTTCCGTATAAAATACTCACCGCATATAAAAAATAACAATGTAATAATATAATTTTTTTTAAACAACATTCACGATATTTAGGTACTTATATATCTTAGCCAGGTAAATCCATATTGAATCATAAATCAACGAAATTAAATATGGAAATATTTTTTAGTGAAAAAAATATAGGAAAATAATAATGCAATACAATAAAATAATAGTGAAGTAATGTAAAATTTTTCAAACAAAATTCGCGTTATTTAGGGACTTACCTCTCAAAGAAAACAGAGCCAGTCAAATCCATGTTGAATTATAAATCAAAGAAATTGAATATGAAAATATTTTTTAGTAAAAAAATATAGGAAAAAAATAATACAATACAATAAAATAATAGTGAAGTAATGTATAATTTTTCAAACAAAATTTGTGATATTTAGGCACTTACCTCTCAAAGAAAACATATCCAGGCAAATTCATGTTCGATTATAAATCAAAGAAATTGAATAAGAAAATATTTTTTAGTGAAAAAAATAATACAATACAATAAAATAATAGTGAAGTAATGTAAAATTTTTCAAACAAAATTCGCGATATTAGGAACTTATCTCACAAAGAAAATACAGCCAGTCAAATCCATGTTGAATTATAAATCAACGAAATTGAATATGAAAATATTTATTAGTGAAAAAATATAGGAAAAAAATAATGCAATACAATAAAATAATAGTGAAGGAATGTAAAATTTTTCAAACAAAATTCGCGTTATTTAGGCACTTACCTCTCAAAGAAAACACAGCCAGGCAAATCCACATTGAACTATCAATCAACGGAATTAAATGTGAGATTTGTTTTCAGTTAAAACAAATGTAGAAACGAAATACAGGGAAAAAAAAAATATGATAAAATAATAAGGAATGAAAAATGATGGGAGGAGAATTGTATGAAAAAGTTGAGAGAATTGTTTTCTATGATTAAATTGAATTAATTAGTTATTATTCATATTTTATACAATAGTAATCATAATTAAGGTATTTTAGTTGTGTTTTTTTCTTCTCTATAGTATCTATGTTCGTACAAGGATGAGGACAGCGCATTGCGGAGATGGATGGACCAAGGACGAAGGAATTTTGGTATAATGGATGATAGGGGAGGGGAAAGTCTCGCTAATTAATACCATAATAGACGACGTTTTGCCTTTTTCGCGCGTGTAATTTTTTATTTGTGTCTCACGTAATTTTCGTATTACGTGTGTCGAGAAAAAAAATGATGCATTCGATCAAAATAAATTTGATTAGAAAAACAAATTCAAATCAAATTAAATTCAATTAAATTAATTTTTATTTAAACGGTGATTTTAATTGAATTCTAACTTTTATAAAATTTTATTTGACACCGAAATCTTTTATTTTGAGCGAATCAATTCATTTTTCTCGATGTGGGTATTTCTCTCTCTCTCTCTCTTTCTCTCTTTCTCGTGTACATGTAGATTTATATTTTTTTTTGTTTCTTTACAATCTTAGATCACGACATTATATTTTACACAGATCCACTTACGACTTAATCACTAAATTGTGTTTGTGGTCCCGGTGCATTAGAAAAACTTTTTTCTTTTTTATTATTTACAAGATTTGCGGAAAAGCTCAATGATGATTTTTTTTTTCTCATCGAGCATTCTCGTAACACCGAGGATAAAATATTGATTCTTCTCGGTTGGAATTTTTGCTCCGGGACTAGTAACGCTAGAAAAAATTCTACTCGGGCAAACCCCCGCGGGGTGTCCGTTTCTCTCTCTCTCTCTCTCAATTATTCATACAATTATGACATTTGAATTATTTTTTCTCTCTCGTTCTCTCTTAGAGAGGGTAATTCAGCTTCGTTATTTCGCATTGCGACTGCTGACGCTCAATTTTTTTTTTCCAATTATTTCGTTTAATTTCCAAATTTCTCCTTTGGATTTATCGCTTTCGGCGTGGCAATAAAAAGTAATTCTTGAGAATTTCCTCATTTTCATTATTCATATTCGGTGTAAAGTCATCGGCCAGAGTCATAAAATAAAATGTAGAAAATTGAGGGTTTGGATTTTCGTTGGTCGCCCACTCAAGACCACTTTCTTTTATCCACGATAAAAAAAATATAAAAAAATTGTTAAGAGAAGAAATTTTTGTTGATTTCGATTTATTTGAGACATTTTTTTGTTTTTTTTTTTTTTATTATTCGGTTTGTTTTTCAAAATGTTTTTTTTTATTGCACAATAAAGGAAAAAGAAACCAACCTTATTTCGGTCCTTGTGGGGTCTTATTCGGCTCGGATGTAACACTTGACATATTTTTGCAAGTTAATTTTTTTTTTTTTTCCTTCTTTCTCATTCTAATTTCTTCGTGGTGGTCGGATTTCCTCATTCAATGACGGCAACGACGAATAGCGACGTCGTACAAAATGCTGATTACATTTGCCGCCGATTGTTGAGCTACGGGGAGCGATTGCCTCTCGTTTTAGCTCACGAAAATGTCATTATAGGATTTCATTAAAATCGCAAACCGCCAGCGGCCGAGTGAGCGTTTTGTTTCACGACGTCTCGACGTCTCGTCATCTCAGTTTTTTATTTCTCTTGGCGACAGAGGGCGCTCGAGGAGGAGGAGGAGGAGGACAAATAGAGGGGAGAAGCAAAAAAAAAACGATCTTGTGCAACCATCACGACTTATTCGCAAATCTCACTCTCTCCCTCTCTCTCTTTCTCTTTCGCTCTCTCTCTCTCTCTCTCTCTCTCCCTCTCTCTCTTCTCTCTCTCTCTCGCTCTCCCTCTCTCTCTCTCTCTCTCTCTCTCTCTCTCTCTCTCTCGCTCTCTCTCTCCCTCTCTCTCTCCCTCTCTCTCTCTCTCTCTCTCTCTCTCTCTCTCTCTCTCTCTCTCTCTCTCTCTCTCTCTCTCCCTCTCTCTCTCCCTCTCTCTCTCCCTCTCTCTCTCTCTCTCTCTCTCTCTCTCTCTCTCTCTCTCTCTCTCTCTCTCTTTCTCTTCTCTCTCTCTCCCTCTCTCTCTCCCTCTCTCTCTCTCTCTCTCTCTCTCTCTCTCTCTCTCCCTCTCTCTCTTTCTCTTCTCTCTCTCTCTCTCTCTCTCTCTGGTGAGGAGAGAGAAACGTGTACAGCGTTATATACCGTCGCGATGGCAAAGTAGGTCGTGCCTGGTTGGCTAAGAGACGCTTCTACGTCCAAGAATCGCTCTCTCTCTCTCTCTCTCTCTCTCTCTCTCGAGTATCAGAAACGATCTTACAATTTTTCTAGTCTTGTATTTTATTTACAAATTTTCGCCAATTTTTCTAAACATCGAGAAAAAAAAAAGGATTTTTCCTCGAAATTTTTGGGCGAAATAATTTGTCTTTTGAATTTTTTTTTTGTTCCACATAAATTTGTCTAGAAAGACGTAAAAAAAAAATTTATCCTGGGAAAAAAACATGTTAGAAATTTTCTTTTCGAAGAAAAAAAAATTGTTTAATGTGATTTTTTTGAGCCACGATTTTTTTCTTTTTTCCCCATTTGTTTGTTTTATTTTGTTTTTGTTTTTGTTTTTTTTTTAATATTTTACGTAGTTCTCACAGCGTTTTCACAATCGGTGCAAGCGAATTCTCTCTCCATCTCTCCAGCTAGACATGCTGTATAAGCTTCTCGCGTCGCTTTCTTCGGGGTCGAGCTCTCCGTTGAAGCGATAACGACGACGACGATGATTGCGTTCTCCCGAATCTCGGGTTGGACTATCACATTTTCTTCGTTAGACCGCTGGCCATACTCTGTAACATTTTTTTTTGTTTTTTTTTTATTCCCCCAAACAGAGGAGAAAAACAAACGTTGGTGAAAATGAGAAAAAAAAAGATTGATTTTTCGAATTTTCGTATTATTTTTATTCCAATAGAATGCGAACGCGATATTTATTTATTTGTCTTTGAGAAAAAAAAAAAATACTAATGTAGAAATCGATTTTTCAATTTATTTTTCGTGCAATATTTATTGTATTGATTGTGAGCGAGAAAAATGCAATAATAATAATAATAATAATAATAATAATAATAATAATAATAATAATAAAACTCACGTGAGTAATCCTGGATTAGGATCGGCCTGGTACCACGAATATTGTGGCATGTATCCCGCGTGATGTGGCGGGGGTGGTGGCGGGGGCGGATGATGACCAGGCGTATGAGGATGATGATGAGTGTGTGGTGGTGCGTGAGGGTGTGGATGGTGCTTCATTTCGCCAGGCCATGACGGGGCTGGTGGGCTCTCGTTGTGCTGCGGCGACATTTCACTTCCGGGACTCGAACTTCCTGGGGTGTGTCCACCTCCACCACCGCCCATACCACCGAGGTAACCCGTCGTTGGACTTCCCGACACGGAACTGCCACCACCTGAATCATATAAAAAACGCAAAGCTTCCAATTCATAAATGTTTTTTTCGTCTTCGAGGAGATTTGTATTTTGTATAGGAGTAAAGTGGGATGGTAGCCCATAAACTTTTGGGCCTGTGATGCCCAAAATCTCAAGTTTTGTGCACTTGGGAAGAAATAAATTTCAAAAAGAAAAAGTGAAAATTTGTGCAACGATCTTGGTCACATTATCTCGTTTTATTTTTTTAATTTATTTGTGCGCAAAGTCTCTAAAAGTTAAGATGGCTACTGACCTTTCCCCTACTCGTATAGCAATGACGATTTTTCAGACGGAAATCGGGGACCTTTTTAGCACTCAAGATCGATCGAAGACTTTAAAAAGGTTACAGTGAAGAGTTCTCGAGTGCTTGTGAGTGACTCAAGTTCCATGGGTGACTTTGAATGGTCGTGCAAGTGGATAATATTAAATTTACCAATAATTTTGAGTGATCGTCTGAGTGCCTATGAGTACAAAGCTACGTATATCTAGCTCTGAGTGCTGTGAGTGCTTGCGGGGAAGAAAATTATTTAAAAATAATATCGTGTGCGATGAACTATCAGCGGCGTTTTAAGGCTCAAACGATTACGAAGAGAATATATTGATAAAGTTCAACCGAAATTTTATATCAAGAAGAAAGGTCATACAATATCAGAGCAATCCATCGAAAAAAAAGAAATCAAATTTTTATTTTTTAATGGCCGCCGAACGAGTACTGTGAGTATTATTCAGTGACGAGAAGCGATCTGGGTACTTCTGAATGTCCGAGTAAAAAATATATTTAATACTTATTGATAATCGCTTATTTTTTTATTTTTATATTTATATAAAAAACTTTACTGACCTCCTTGCATGAGGCCACCAGGTTGACCAGGCTGCGGCGATGGTCCACCAGGAAGGGCAGTTCCACCAGCAAGTAAACTAGCATGTTGTCCACCACCTCCTCCGCCACCTTGCTGAGCCGCTTTCATCATCTTCTTGTACTTGCTTCTCCTGTTCTGGAACCAGATTTTCACCTGCAACACGAAAAGAAAAATCATGACGAGACAGATCAGTTGACTTGTCAATCTGTATGTATATAAAAAATTGTTGTACGATATTTGAACAAAAAAATATATTTATATTTATCATCATAAATTTATATATAATTATATTATTATTCATTATAAAATGTATTAATATTTATTTTATACGTTCAAATTTTTTCCTCAAAGATTATTGGTTTAATGGGAGAATTCTTTCATCAGCATTTGCGGCACTTATAATAGCGATTAAATAATTCACGCTGATGTGTGGAAAGGACAGAAGTGGAGGAAAAAAAAATATATACGAGATGAACATCAGGACATGAAGGAGGATTTACAATCTCGTTTCGTAACAGGTGGTTTTTTTTTTCTTCATTTTTTTTTTTGTTCAAGATGGTCACGTATAGACGTAGGAGCTCTCGCGAGTGATTCTAGAGTCAGGCACGAGACGCATGTTTACGTAACTTCAACTGTGACGATCTTAGGTGCTCATTCTTCCACCCATGATATACACAATGAAAATAAAAATAAAAAAATGTTATATCTGCATGAAAATCAGTTTTGGCCATTTTTTATACAACATTTTTCCGTTCTGGTGAACAAATGACTAGCAGATTCGTAATCATCGAGAAAAAGGAATCGATGAAGCATTCTCATTTTTTTGAATAATTCATTTTGTATTTATTTGCAAAAAATTCTTTCGTTCACTAAAATGGCCATAATTTCGCTTTCCGATGAAGTAGCCGCTCCATTCTTTGTTCATTCTCTTCATCATCGTATAAGGCTTCAAATGCCGTTTTTTCATCGAGCTACATTTTTTTTCTGATTTTACATGAATTTTCAAAGTTTGCCATCGTTCTCGCAATTTTTTTCAATTTCAAATGTTCGTTATTGAATCTCACGCAACTCTCACGGCCATAAAAATTGACAAATCGAGGTGATTCAAGTGCCATTCTCTGAATACACGAGGCGTTTTCGACAAGTGAACCCAAATCGACCGAACCGGTGTAGTCATAAAAATTGTTTTTTTTTTTTATTCACATTTTTTAGTTTCTGGTAAGTCTAAAATGGATTTTTTTATCGTTTGGAATTCTATCCAATTGGAAATTTATCGCTGATTTCAAATCATAGGGTCTTTTTTCTGTAATTAAAAAAAAATCATGTGAAAATGCAAAACAAAATGTAAAATTTTACATTTTCTCTCTCTCTCTCCCTCTTTGTATATATATATCGTCTTCTCATATTCCCGAGGCTCATTCAGTGGGAGCGCGCGCGCAACCGTGTGTCAATCAAAAACCGTACGGTTACTTTAATTAACTAAGTCGGGGAGGTAGGAGAAGAGATGATCCGAGCCCAGCGGGGCCTCGAGAGAGAGAGATCTAGAGGGCGCCTATGTGTGCGAGTGTTTACGTGCGCACATGAAGGGCCCGGCGAAGATGCGATCCGCAGCTTCCCGTACATGTATATATATATATATATATATATATATATATATATATATCCACGGCAGTTGAAATCGTGGCGCGGCGTCACGTCAAAACGGGTTCATTAAAACTGCGCTTCGGGGCCGTGCCTGGTCTCGAATCCAGAGCTACAGTTCTAATTCTTCCCTGCAAAGAGGATCCCTTACTTTATTCCTAAAACTTTGGGTTATTCTTAAATTTCTCCGAGTTCAACTTCGTCAAGTACTAAAATATAAAGTTTGATGCAAAGTAATGAAAAAAAATATATTTTTAAGTTGAATATTAAATTTTACTCAAAGTTGGTCCTCTTTTTTAAGTTCTGCAACTGAAAGTTTTTATAAATTGTACTAAATGTTGAGAGCTTTGGAACTTGAAGAATTGAAAATCCGCGGAAAGTCATACGATTCCCGAACAAGGGTACAATTTGGCTCGTTCGGTCGCGGGTCCGTGCATCTTGTTCACGCGATCTCGTTTATTCGCACACGAGCGTTTCGCATTTGTGCGTTCCTCTATCTCGTCTTGGTGTTTTCTCTCGCGAATCGTTTGCCGCTATGCGTTATAGTCGAAGAGCGAGTGAGAGAGAGAGAGAGAGAGAGAGAGAGAGAGAGAGAGAGAGAGAGAGAGAAAGGGGGGGGGAGGGCAGGGAGAGAGAGAGAAAGGGGGGGGAGAGCAGGGAGAGAGAGAGCGAGTGAGAGAGAGAGAGAGAGAGAGAGAGAGAGAGAGAAAGGGGGGGGGAGAGCAGGGAGAGAGAGAGAAAGGGGGGGGAGAGCAGGGAGAGAGAGAGCGAGTGAGAGAGAGAGAGAGAGAGAGAGAAAGGGGGGGGGGGGGAGAGCAGGGAGAGAGAGAGCGAGTGAGAGAGAGAGAGAGAGAGAGAGAGAAGGGGGGGGGGGAGCAGGGAGCAAAGAGAGTCAAAGAGAGTTGGAGCTCGTCGCACGCGCGACTCCTTGCGGGAGGAGAAAGAACGCGACGAGCAGCGTGCCGGCGCGAATAAATCTCTCTCTAATTGCTCGGTGAAAAAAGCGAGATAGGTTGAGTACGGTATATGGCGCCCGACAAAGGCAGCATCGGAACCCGACTTCTCTCTTATAATGTGTATATATATATATATATATATATATATATATATATATATATATATATTTATATATATATATATATATTTATATATATATATATATATATATATTTATATTTATATATATTTATATGTATATATATATATATATATATATATATATATATATATATATTTATATGTATATATATATATTTATTGTGTGTATAGTATATAACGCATATTTCGTCTTCTGAGCTTTGTCTATAGACTGAAAGGAAGAAGCCGCGCTTCTTCCTGGCTAGTACCCACTTTGGAGGCGCCTTTTATCGATATTTACAACCGTGATAGAAATCATAAGATGTCTGATAGAAATTATCGAAACTTCATCGGGAGATACGTCAAGGAAAGAAGAAAAAAATGATTTTTTGTTTTTCGTTTATTTTTCCATAAAAATTGAGTAGCTTGTTTGTGAACTTGACAATTTGGCTGAAAATTTACAAGTTATGAAATAAAAAAATATTACTTGAGTCGAATAAAAAATTTGCGTAATTTATTGGACGAATGAAAAGAAATTTTACTAAATTTGATTGGAAAAAGTTTGATCGCAAAATCATTGCTCAATTTATTGAGCAAGTTTTCTTCATTTTACTAATAATCATGTTTGGCATAATTTTCTTCAACAAATTTTGCACAATTTAGAAGGAAAATTTTCTGATTATTATTATGAACCAAATGTGCTTTTATTTATTTAGCAAAAAAAGTGGTTTTTTTTTGTCAGTACACGTGAAAGATCGAAAGTGAATGAACTGACGTGAACCGGAACACGATTCTATATCTGGCTTTATGGCTACTCGATATGCCCTTTAGAATCCCGTGCTGGCTACGGTTTCGTATTCCGGTATTGTACAGAGAGTACCAGAGTTATACGTACGTGTATAGGAACTGCGTAGCTCGTACGATCCATAGAGTCGATGTTATAACCAGCGTAAGCCTTTCGTCGATATTCATGAAGGCGTGGGAGCGAAAAGCGAGAATTCACTCATAAAATAGCACGTATATATATATACACATATATATCCATTATATATTTATATATAGTCCTAGAATCTCCAATTTTCTTTTTCCTTATTTCCGCTACGTACGTATATAGACACCAGCGTGGTCTATTGGTCGATTGACGCAAGCTTACTTCATATTATATATATATATGTATATGTATATATAGGATATATATTTTATGGAGGAAGATATTATTTGAAGAACGTTTTTGTATGGGTACAAAATTTAAACTTTTACCGTAATAAATCGATTTTTTTTTATTTCAATCTCGCTATTCTTTCGTTTGGTAAAAGTCAAATTCGTGCAATCAGGGAAATTTTGTTCAAAATGTATGTAAAAAAAAATCATATTTAATGGTGCCTTGAAGAGTTTTTCGATTGATTTTTAAAAAATTGCAATATCGTTCTTTTTACTTCGTCATCGAAAGATTTTTACTTACAGATTTTTCGTACAAGAAAGAATACGAAGAATGGAGAGGGATGTTGGAATTTTAAAAATCGATATTCAACAAAATTTAAAAAATTTCAAGCCTTTGGGGCACTATTAAATATGAAAACTTTAAAAATGTTTATAATTTGAGGAATACGCGGTGGAACGAACGACGTCAAATGAAAAAAAGATCGGTTTTGGCGAAAATCTGTTTTTTTTTTTATTTGAATTTGATTAAAACTGAGTTTTTCCTTTTCTTTTACCTCATTCCAATTACGTATATATATAGACACTTGTGGTCTCGCTTGGTAGATCGACACGAGCAAGAGCTGACAATTCAAGACTTGGAGAATATTTTAGACAACGAGAACGAGAGAAAAAGAGGGAAATAGAAAGAGAGAGAGAGAGAGAGAGAGAGAGAGAGAGCTCTTGCAAAATATATGCAAATGGCCGGTGAAAACTTAGAACTACAGGACGGGCCACGCTATGCATATATGGAATATATAAATATATAAAGGAACTTATGGCCCCTCGGCCAAAACGTCTTTCATTTTTGTACACTTCTCTTTCGTCTTGTTGCACAATGGCGCAGTCGGAGAAGACTGATGGAGGAGGAAGCAAAAGCAGCTTGAAACTCATAGACACTCACAGAACATCATGATGACTCAAAAACCTTTCCAGATGCTCAAAAAGCCTTCGATGACACTCAAATTCAGTGGTAAACCCCCATTTACATTCACAGACACTGAATGAAGACCATCATGGGAATTCAAAAATCTTCAAAGACCGTCCAAGACACTCAAAAACCTTCATTAAACAAGTAAACCTCCATTTACATTCTCAGACACTGAATAAAGGTCATCATGGACATTCAAAAATCTTCAAAGACCGTCGAAGACACTCAAAAACCTTCACAGATGCTCAAAAAGTCTTCAACGGCACTCAAATTCAGTGGTAAACCTCCATTTACATTCACAGACACTGAATAAAGGTGATCATAGGCATTCAAAAATCTTCAAAGACCGTCGAAGACACTCAAAAACCTTCACAGATGCTCAAAAAACCTTCAGTGGCACTCAAATTCAGTAGTAAACCCCCATTTACATTCACAGACACTGAATAAAAGTCATCATGGACATTCAAAAATCTTCAAAGACCGTCGAAGACACTCAAAAACCTTCACAAATGCTCAAAAAGCCTTCAATGGCACTCAAATTCAGTAGTAAACCCCCATTTACATTCACAGACACTGAATAAAAGTCATCATGGACATTCAAAAATCTTCAAAGACCGTCCAAGACACTCAAAGACCTTCACAGATGCTCAAAAAGCCTTCAGCGGCACTCAAATTCAGTGGTAAACCTCCATTTACATTCTCAGACACTGAATAAAAGTCATCATGGACATTCAACAATCTTCAAAGACCGTCCAAGACACTCAAAAACCTTCACAGATGCTCAAAAAGCCTTCAATGGCACTCAAATTCAGTGGTAAGCCCTCGTTGACATTCACCGACACTCAATAAAGGTCATCACGGCCATTCAAAAATCTTCAAGGACCGTCGAAGACACTCAAAAATCTGCACAAACTCTTAAATGGCATTATATGCACACTTTAAATCGTCGACAATCACTTAGAAAGCCTTTCAATACACTTGGTAATACTTTCCGAGGTTCAAACACTCACAGAGACGCTAAAAAATGACCATGTACACTCAAAGAAACTCAAGATCTAGTATGAGCACTCACAGTAAGTTAGGAGACTCACGAAGAAATAGACAAAATAACCTCCCGGGTACTCATAGATCTTGAAAATTCATCGTTAGATTTTAACAACACCTCAAATACATGCAAATTTACTAAAAATGCACGGACACTAAAAATTCGAACACTTGAAAAAACACTCGACTGCCGCGGTATAGTCCCTTTGGGAACGACACAAACGCGGAAAAACCGTCACTGATTTTCGAAGCAACTCAAAATTCGTTCTTGAGGTTCACAGAGACACTTAAGAATATCTACAGACAATTAACAAGCAATTAAAGGCGTTCACAGACGCTCACAAATACCCTAAATTTATCACAGGCACTCAAGCTTCTTCACAGCAGTGACAAGCACTCAAAACTCGCTATGAACGTACTCACAGAATTGAACCAATTTGAGCGAGTGCCACGAGTTCCAAATGCAATTAATTGTGAACCATATTCGTGATAACAGAGATCGATGCCTCTGTGTGATAATAAACCTCAATCGCCTCTCGCGATCATGTAACGCTCTTCCGTCGGTCAGTCTCGTTTCTGCTGCTGTTTTGCTGCGGGTGCGTTTTCTTTTTATTTTATTTTATTTTTTCCATTCCTCGGGCTATGAGAACAGCTTTTCAGCTATCTTGGCGTCGTCGACGACATCAAGACGTCGAATAGACGTTATTTGCAGCATACTCGATGAGAACAGCCAAGGCAAAAGCCGATTTTGCCCGCCGGCTCTCTCTTCTCGATTTGCCCGAGCTTGGATATTAGAGGAAAGAAATAAAATGAGAATATCCATCGTCGAAAAACTCGCAAACGAGTTGAATCGACGAATCAAAGATTAAATATTCATGAGAATATTCTGTTGATCATCCAGGAACAACTTTTTTCATTATGACCCTCGTCCAATGAGACAAAAAAAATGTCGATAAAATTGCACTATCGTAAAAAAAATTGTCGATTTTTCTTATTTTTTTTTATAAAAAAATTCCGGTGTCTTATCGTGAACCAAATTACACGAATTTTTCTCGCACAGCCACGAACCTTGTAAGAGATAATGAGGACATGCCAGTTGAGTGTTTATCGCGTAGATAATTATATATGAATTAGCCCAAGTCGGAAAGAAAGAAGCGTCGTTTGAAAATGAAAAAAAAAATATCATTACAATTATTTATCGTGGAAAATAATTGGTCATTTGAGGCCTCGAACGAGGTGGCTCGAAAAATGTTCGAGGAAAACATGAAATTGCACTTTACTGCGGGCAATACGATATCTAGTGGGCAATGGTCAGTTGCGTCTGGCTTTCATCCGATGAATTACTGAATTTGTGTCGGGTTCATTGTGGCCATCAGGCTTTTGTGACAAATATTGCAATTCATGGAAACTGGCCAGAAAATTCGTGATCAGTGAGAAAAAAAAAATCATCGACGAAGGCACCTAAAATAAAATTTATAACTCGTATTTCATTTTTCTTTTTAATGCAAAAATAATTGGATTACCAAATTACACTTATCTATGCTTCCCGATGAACTTTGCCATTCCACCCTATGCTCATTTTTTTTCAATCTTTCAAGCTTTCAAATCTCACTCGATTTATTTAAAGTTTTTTTTTTCATATGGGGCGAGTGCACCAATGAATGAACCTCAGTGAATATTTTTTTGGGAAGTTTTAACGTTTTAAGAAAATAGTTGACTATGATACGTAAAAAAAAATTCTTTGCATTTTGCAAGAAAATAATAATAATTTTGCGGAAAATATCCCAATAATTGATTTTTTTATGGAAACGTCAGTCTTACTCCATTACGCCAATCGTAATGATCTTACCCCAGTCATAAATTCTCCCTCTTTACCCCGGTACGAGATTCCATTTAAAAAAATAAAAGAAAATCACTTTTTTTATTTATTTCTTCACAGTAATTTCCTACTAAGCACATAAATAAATATATATATATGTATACATGAATTATTTTATTAATTACGAGATTTATATATAAAAATCTCGTAATTTTATTTATGGATTTAATAGGAAAGTACTGTGAAGAAATAATTAAAAAAGTGATTTTCTTTTATTTTTTATTTTTTTAAATGGAATCTCGTACCGGAGTGAAGAGGGAGAAATTTATGATTGAGATAAGATCATTACGATTGGCGTAATGGGGTAAGACTGATGTTCCCATAACAAAATCAAATATTGGGATATTTTCCGCAAAATTATTATATATATATATATATATATATATATATATATATATATATATACATCGGTCTATCAATTTGAGTGATTAGTATACAGGATAGCCCAATGTGGTTATCGCATTATACAATCAACGATTACGGATTCTATGAGTTAATTTGAATTCTCGGTACGAGAGAAAAATCAGACAATCGTCGAGGGGCGAGAGCGAACGTAGGTAGGAACGTGTTCTGGTATCGAGGCTAGGAATCGACACGTTATTGAACCCTCAGGCAGCACACAGAAGAGACAGAAGAGCGACCCCCGTCGTTTCCTACTCAATGATCCAATCTTCTATATATATATAATTTTTATTTATACATATATATATAATTTTTATATATACATAATATACACGAGCAAGAGGCCTCTGTAGATCGTACGCACAGAGTAAGTAACCACGCGTATCGCGCAGCTTACACACACCAGAGGGTCCCCCGCCAAAAGCGTAACGAACTGATCAGTCATCAAGGAAACTTTTTCCACAGTCCACATCGTGTATTTATTTTAGACAAGTAAAATCGACAGTATCGATGTTTAATTTAAAAAAATATATATATATTTCAGAACTTTTGATACGAAATAACAAATGAAAATAATAAATTTTTCATTCAAGGCTAAAAAAAAAAATTCAATCGATAAAAAGTCTCGAATAAATTGATAAAAACTAAATATGACCGTTTGATGACAAATGCAGAATTTTTATGAAAAATTTATACGAGAACATTCAATAATTAATTGCGGGACCATCTGAGGATTTGGAAGGTCTCAGATTTTGGGAGGAATTTACATGCATCGTTAGAAAATTGGGTTAGAATTTAGGGATCAAGTTTGAAATGCTAAGGTACTAAAAAAAATGAAAGACTGAATGAAATCGTAATTTAAGTAATTCAATGCTCATTTAAATAACGCAATCGCAATCCGAATGATAAGATTTTTATTAAAGTAATAAAATCATGATTTAAATAATGAAATCGTTATAAAAGCACTAAAATTGTCATTGGCAATGTACAATCGTCATTCGAATTATACTTATTTTTTAAATAAATAGCACAACCATATTCCAACACCACGTAATGTGCAGCAAGCGTGCAATATTATTTGTATTTTTATTTTTCAATTGTTTCCCACTCTCGTACATCACACAATGCAATCGTATATGTACGTGCATGAACGTCGAACGTTCTCAAGTCGCGAATATTCCGACAAACGTTATTTTCATGTACGTCGAGTTTGTTATATATATATATATATACATAAAAGAGCCCTCGCTTGCTTCCTGTTCGGCATCGGTGATGCGCAGTGCCCACTTTAACAACGACGAAATTCCCCTGCGCGATCCCGACCAGCCGACTACCGGTGATTTCTTCCCCCTCCCTTCACTCTCTCGGTCATTCGCTTTTTCTCGTGCTCGCTTTTGTTATTTATTGCTACTTTCATCTATATATATATATATATACGTGTTGTTTTTTTTTCAAATCCTTTTCTTTGCTCTTCTCTCTCATTCGCTTTTTCCCTTTACTCCCTTGTATATATCGCGAGAAACATTCGCGGTTCGGTCAAACGCCTGGGCAAAGTCCTGGCAAGATGGAAAATAAACGAGCGAGGAAGAGACGAAGACGAAGTGGACGAAGTGAAGGTGGAGAGAAAGAAGAATAGTGACTGACAGGGACGAAGGAAGCTTATGAGGCAACGAAGCGCGCTTCCATGTCATGGTTTTGTGTATATATGTATATGGGGATGAGAAAAAAAAAGCTCTGATACTTGCGAGTCAGAGAGTACCGCGTGCTATTAACGAGATTCGTGAAAGGGAACGTGAAAAATCCGATTTAGAAAGAAAAAGGAATCAAAGATGACATTTTTTCATTGACTAATTGAAAAAAAAATATTGTCTCATTTAGTGAGACAGTTGAAGAAAAATTACCAAAATACCGTTGGCACTTCAATTTTTTTTATTCATTTGAAGAATTAGTTATTGTTCGGTTAGTATTTTTATTGGTGTACCGAAAACTTTTAGTGTCACTAAACAACGCGTACTATGATCTCTTTCATTTTCCATTTGTTTTATTAATCTATCGTGATTTTTGCAATATGTTTAATACCCCGATTTGTGAGATTTGGAAAAAATAACACGACTCGTACTTAAATCTTGACTGAGAAAAATGTTCGTGCCTCATTTTTTTTTGGAAAAACGTACACGATACAAAATACTCACAAAAGGTATCCTATGCAACATCGAAGAAAGAATTAAGATATCAGTGTTGTCGTCAATTTTTTATATAACAATTATTTTAAATAAAATTTAGTGACAGTTGAAGAAAAATTAACAAAATACCGTTAAAACTTCAATGTTTAAATTATTTGAAAAATTGATCATTGTTCATTTGGTACTTTGATTGGTGCATCAAAAACATTTTGTTTCTTCATTACAGTGACAAAATCAATACTGATATATCTTTCATTTTCCATTTATCGTATTAATCAATTGTGATTCATGCAGCATGTTGAGTGGCCCGATTAAGTGACATTTGGAGAAAAAATGATAAGACTTATAATTGATGCAGGAAAATGTTTCATTTCCTTGCAAAAAGATGTACATGATACAAAACACTCACAAAAATTATCCTATGCAACATATCAAACGGGAACTAATATATATATTACACCCAGCATAGATTGCGTGGGAAGACTTCCTGCTATATATTCATAAATCCACCAGCTGAATCTAAGCCTTTATACATACATATATACATTTATATATATATCCATATCGCGATGGTGAATGACGATAAGACGTCATGTGCGAAGAGGAGGCGAGAAAAAAAGAAGCTCAAAACGTAAGTGTTCCCGATCCTCGAGATTTCGAAGTGCGCTCACGTAAAACGGAACGCCACAACGGTTGACATCCGTGACGGGCAAAAATACACTCACACGCACACACACACACACACACACATATATATATATATACACCAATGGCGCCCGCTGTACAGGTTGACAGTAAACCAGTCGTGTGTGTATTTGAACGAGACGCGTGCGAAACAATCGGCGTATTATAAATTTAGTATTAGTACGGAAAAATCGCAAATACACACACACACACACACACAAATCCATTTTTTTAACCCCGTCACCGTTTCCTTTGTGCAACGATATCCCATTTGTTATTTTTGTACATATTCATAACGACTCTCTTGCGTAACGTTCCTCTCGGTATACACAGATCTCTCTCTATATATATATATATACACATATCGAGTCAACTTTTCTATCAGAGTGTAAAAGTACATCTTGCTTTTTTTTTCTTCTTTTTTCTTCAATTTTTTTTAGGCGGAAAAAATTGTCATTAAGGAGAAGAGGCGGAGGGGATAGGCAGCTTACACGTTTTTCTGGTACTCTGTTCGTCGTACGCGATAAAAATATAAATTTATTAATAATGACGAAATAATGGTTTCCGGCTATAGAAGTCGAGATATATATTTTATTATTTACGTGAACGTGAAACCCTCGTCGTAATACTCGTAAAATTTGTCTATATATATATATATATAGACAAATTTTACGAGTATATATATATATATATATATAGATACGTGTATATACATGCATAGATCACAACCCCATTTGTTCAGTGGTTAGTGACCAAGGGCCACGTGTGTGGCACACCCTAATCGCTAATTACCAAAGGTTTCATGATTCGAAAGACCATTGACGCTCCCAGCAAGACGATCGAAAGCTTCTGGACGTATGTATATTAGTGACAGTTTTTCTTTTTTTTTTTTTTTTTTTTCAGGACATTCGAGTAATTGAAAATCAATAAATTGCGATGTGCCCAATACAATATTTAGATTCTTGGATAATTTTCAAAGGTCTCCGGGTTGTGCTCGGTGTTTGTGATATTTCATAAATAATTTTGGAGAACCCAACCCAACCCAGTTAACGTAAAATTATTTCCAAGTGCGTGTTTGGTACCTTTGGATAATATGTAGTGTTTTTAGTAGAATATACAATAATTTTTTTTGCATTTTCCATGCCCTCAACATATCATTTCGTTATCGCATACGAAATTCTCATCAACAAAATCGTGAGATCCATCGATTTTCTCGTTAACTTTAGAGATTTCGATTATTTCCCATAATGCAAGCGCATGACAGAATGAGAAAGAGAGGGCGAATGGGAGAGGGAGCGAGCATGCTCGATTATTTTTCCCATGCACGTAGTTTTCTTTAAAAAAAAGAAAAATTAAGTCAGAGTCTCTCATAGATCCGAGAAAAGAGCCAAGTCAGACCATATATATATATATACTGCGTACTCCCGTTTCGTAGGTGGGTACCATCGTCACGTCACGGTGAGCGAACCCCATCGTTCGTGGCTTACTGGGACGAGATCGCGCGAGCGCAGCGTGCGCGCGCCCTCGAGAAGTTGAAGCTCTTCAGACAAGCTCTCTCATATATATATATATATATATATATATATATATATATATATATATATATAGAAATAGTCATGTTGGATGACAGAAAGAGGTAGAAAGAGAAATAGAAGAAGCACAGAGAAGACAAAAGGGGAAGAGGCGGTCGTGTCCTTCTTCTACTTCTTCTTGGTCTTCTTCTGCTACCCCTTTACTTCTTCTAGGCGATTGTGGCACTGCTGGGACACACGACAAAGTTGTAACCTGGCAGAGAAGAATGAGAGAGAGAGAGAGAGAGAGAGAGAGAGAGACAGACAGACAGAGAGAGAGAGACAGAGAGCAGCAAAAGGAGAATGTCGTGCCGTGCTCATCGAGGTGTAGTTCCTCGTCCCCTGTGTAGATGGCCGTTCCTCCTAGATAGCCGTGGTCAGCGTCCCACTAACTAAGCCACGGTCGCGCGTTCTCCTTGCCTGTTCGCTAAATTACCCCCCTTTTCTTCTCTCCATCCCGCTAACACGACTTTTTTTTGTAATTCCTCATATGTGTCCCACGGAATAAAAAAAAGTTGTCCCGTTCAGATACGAAATTTATATCGGTGTGCGTCAATAATTTCGTGTAAATATCTGTTTATGATTTTTTTGGTCAATCCTATAGCGTATCATTTGGATCAATTTGTATGAGAAAATGTACATTTTATAATCGGAAAAAAACTCTTCAGTAATCAAAGTAAAATGGCAATTTTTAAACTAAAAATTGTCATTCTAGTTAATTTTAAAATGCAAAAAAGACATTTCAGTGATATATAGAAACTAAAAAAAGGACATTTATCAATCGATGCAGAAACTAAAACAGTTAATTTGGCATTTTACTGAGTAAAAGTTTCGATAATAATAAGGATGAATTAAAATATTTTGGAGTGAGCTGAGCTAATTGTAAAATGTACACTTGGATAGAAAAAAAAAAGACGATTTTATTGATACACGAATTAAAATATTATTTTTAGAATTGGAAAAAACGATATTAGTGATGCACGTATTAAAATATTTATTTTACGGACAAATCCGAAATTTTTAACAACAATGAATTTCTAAAATGTACATCAGATTCTCGAAGCATTCATTCAATGTCAATGATGGAATTTTTTCAATGTAAATTGATACCTTTTATCATGTAATCGTGTAACTCAGCGTATTTACAACTTCGAGCTCAAAGGGAGACACGTTATTCTTCGTTAATTCTCAATTTAATTGCCAGTGAAAGAGAAAGCACTGAAGCTCAGTGAGTTAAATCGCATCGAGAGGGAAAAGATAAAAGAGTGAGATTGAAATATATGGTGGCGCTTTGTTGAGATCGGAGGCACCCGATGATTATAAATGAGAGCTACCCTCCTAACAATCTTTTTCTATCCTCATTGATGGGTAACTTTTATCAATGAAATATACATCGCGTAATATATATATATATAGTATATTATAAAGTACAGAAGCCATGTGTGGTGTCACGTCAGGCTCTCCATTCACGCTAATAAAGCGTGAACCCGATGGGGTCACACGCGGTAATCAACTCGTTAAGTGGGTTAAGGCTGTGACACTCGTTTTGTACTATATATAATACGTATAAATATACATTGTACGCATTATAGTATCATGGGACTTATTACATCAAGCCTCGACAGTACGCAGAGTCTCACATCGATCGAGAGCAATCGCGATGTCCGGGTTTGATTATCAATTCATTGCAATGACGAAATAAAGCGAAGAGAAAAAAGAAAAGATAAAAAAATATCGTTGTTTTGGATTTCAATTTAAAATTTCTTCAGTTTTCGTTAAAAATCTTGTCTGTTTTACGAAAGAGAGTAAATTTTTCAGCAGGTAATTCCTTGATTGATTTCGAATCGTAAAAGATTTTTTTTTTAATCATCATTTTAAGCCCTCAGAATCTAAAAGTGTACAAATATATTTCCCAAATAATTGTAACCATGCTTTAGTTTGTCTAATTTCGATTTAATTGTAGTATTTTGAAAACACTCAGTCAATTTTTGCTGCCCTGAGAGTATTTTGAAAATA
Organism: Dyspetes luteomarginatus; assembly: GCA_963669185.1. NCBI lineage: Eukaryota > Metazoa > Arthropoda > Insecta > Hymenoptera > Ichneumonidae > Dyspetes > Dyspetes luteomarginatus. The sequence continues at coordinate 16,044,678 of OY769906.1, forward strand.
TAAGAAAATGAACCAATTCGACGTGTTTGATGCAAAACATCTGTAACAGTTATTTAAATAATTATAGCCTGATGAATTAAGTGGCATTTTGAAGCTTGTTTGATGACAAACCGAACGAACACAGAGTGAAGTCTCAACTCCATCTGCATAACAGAGTTATGTACATTTTTCTAAAACAATAACTTGTAAGGAAAATTAAAAAAATAATATTAAAAAAATGATTTTCAAATAACTTTGTATGAATTTATTTTTTCCTCTGATTACGAATCCGCTAACCATTTTCTCAAATATTCAATAATTATCACAAAAAACTTAAGAATGTCAACAAAAAACGCCCCCAAAAAGTGTTTCTTTCAAGTTTTTTTGGACTTTACTCCATTGTGGCTGCAAATTATCATGAAAATTTTACGGTTTGGTGTCATTTAATCATTCTTTCTACAACCTCACTATAATTTGAGCTAAAAAAAATAAGCAAAAAAAAAATTATGACAAGTTTGGTCTACGTAGCGACGTAATAATCATTTTGCCTGCAAGAGGAAAGAGGAGCCAAACATTACGGTAAATTCTCCCCTGTCATTCTGTAGTGGACAGAATATAGACTCTCTGGTCTGGTTAACGACTCTCCGTGGAGTCCCCGGGGACGTCCGTTCCCATGGAAAACTGTCCGAGTCGTCCTTATCCACGTTCTCGTAGTGAGCATTGAATTATATCTATGTATATATAGTAACGCAATGTTATTGGGGCCCCGTTGTCAGTCTCGCTCGAGCGAGTTTTGCTCGAGCTACGAATCGCATCTGGCCAGGCCGCGGGGCCCGTTCTGGGCCTCGTCCAATTTTAACCACTCGATCGCGTGCAAAGAGTCACCACAGACGGTTAACAAAAAATGGCAGACGGTTAAAAAAAAAAAACATTAGGCAGGAAAATTAGACGTAACGAACGATTTTTCCCTCTCATATGAGTAAAAAATTGTTAAAGAATGTTCAGAATGTAAATAAATATATAAATCCTTGATTGTAAATTTTTCATTACTTGCCAAATCAAAGTTTCTTTTCGATAAACTTGCACCCAATTAATTGGCCATTGCCGCGAGATAATCCAAAATTCGCCTTACCTGTAACAAAAATGAATATCCAAATTATTATAATTATTGATTTTTAATGAAAATTCAATTAGCGTTCAAATATAAATGAGATGAAGCGATATCAATATAAAAACTTCAATGAGACAAAAAACGTAGATGACACATAATATAATTGATAATTGCCTATAAATTATTTTAAGAACAAATTATTTTTTATCTATTCTCAAATACTGACGATCAAATTGATTTTGTAGTTAATTTTACTATTAGGATTTTTCTCGCTTGAAATAATAAATGTCAGAATGTTTATTATTTCAAGCGAGCTACTGGATAAATTACATTGGAATTAAGATGTCAAGCTTTGGTCCGGTGAGCATCGTTTTTGTAAAAACATCCGAGCACCTTTTACGGATACGCTTACTAATTTATGGGAAAATTGTACATCATTTATAAGCAATTTCTTATTTTTATTTTTAACATATTTTTTTTATTAAAAAAAAAAAACAAATTCACGCACTATTCAATTGTATTTGAATTCTGATATTTTTATAGTTATTGTACATATTGCGAGATCCGTAGCTCGCGATCTTTCCGCAGCCGCACCTCGACGCTGCTTCGCGCTTCGACGATCTCCTCGTACACGCATTTTCATAAGATTTTTCCGCGACTTTTACGGAAATCGAGAACCTGGGAGAATTCCTCCTTGTACACGAATACGAGAAGAGATTTCTCGTGTCTTTTGCGGTTTTTTTTTTTTTTTTTCACAAGGCATTATTATCTTATCCCCTCCCCGTATGTATGAAAAAGATATATTTATATATATATATGTATGTATATATATCCTTGTGATATATGTAGACATAATGCAGATGGTATAGTCTGGATGAGCCACAACCTTGCGAGACGCGAATACGTAACGGTTGGCAACACGTCTATGTCTCTTTTGTTGGGTCTTTTTTTTCTTCACACTATTGCCATGAATTGTACGCATGAGGCCCGCTCTCGCTGATGCGGCTGTGCTCGCAACAGTCACAATACCGAGGCGACGAGACGAAATATGTATGTGCCAAAAAGGAGTAGTAGAATTTTGTAGTAGAGACGGTAAAATATGACGATTTGTCATGAACAAAAGCATATCTGCATGATAATAAAGTGTGTAACCGTATAAGAGAGACACCCAAACGCTTGAGGATACTCAAACACAACCATAGGAAGAAACAAGAAAACCCAGAAGTTACGTGGGACAGCAGAGGCTCGTTAGTAACAAGAACATATTTGGAACAGCCAAAACTTGACATTGTTAAAAAGAACTTACTTTCAAAATGCAAGACTATTTAGTGACAGTCAGAAATAACTTGGGACAGTTAGAATACGCAAGTGCCAGCAACAGTTTAGTAGGGACAACCAGGAGTTGGTCGTGCCAGCGAGAACTTATTTGAGACATGCAAGACTGGTTATTGATACTGAGCTACATTACTTGTGGTACCTGAGTGACAGCAAGAACTCACTTGGGACATTCACCGCTGGTTAAAGACAATGAGAACTTGCTTGGGATATTCAATACTGGTTAGAGACAGTAAGAACTCACTTGGGACATTCAATACTGGTTACTGACGGCGAGAACTCACTCGGGACATTCAACAGTTATTAGGGGCAGCGATAACTCACTTGGGACATTCAACGCTCTTTGGAGACAGCGAGAACTCACTTGGGACATTCGATGCTGGTTAGACACAACGAAAACTCGTTTCGGACATTCAACGCTGGTTAGGGACAGCGAGAACTCACTCGGGACATTCAACACTGGTTAGGGACCACGAGAACTCATACGTGACATTCAACACTGGTTAGGGACAGCGAGAACTCACTTGGGACATTCAATGCTGGTTAGGCACAATGAAAACTCGTTTCGGACATTCAACGCTGGTCAGGGACAGCGAGAACTCACTTGGGACATTCAACACTGGATAGGGACAGTGAGAACTCACTTGGGACATTGAACCCTGGTTAGTGTCAGTGAGAACTTACTCCGGACTCGCGAATGAGATGGACGAAGCTAATATCGACCATCTAAAATAAATTGCACACTGAAAAAATGACTGTCCCATTTCAACACTTATCCCGCTGTAACGGCACCATCGACCATTAAAGGGCTTAGGTGGCGAAAAAAAACTCTTTCCCTACATTCATATTTAGTGTACGGTCAGCGAGACCTGAGTAAAAAGACATTTTCCACGCGAATGAATGCCATTTTGCTATCGCGCTAGCTCTCTCTTTCTTCCTTTTGGGACTTTTGGTAACGGCGAAAAATTCCAGTATTAAAAGACATATCTATGCAAACCAAATTACTTTTCTCGTCAACTCCGTCAATCCTGACAAGTCGAACTAATTCTGCTGTTATTAAAAAAAAAACTGCCAACATCATTGGCTAGAATTTTATGTTTGATGTTTGATTCTATGACTACAAATTATAACTCAATATCGATTAGTTAATATTCGAGCTAATATTTTATTCGTAAATTTGGAAAATTACGAAATATTGAAAAACTATAATCCTATAATTACAAAAATTATTACGCTCTTCATTAAAAAAATAAACACTCATTAGCATTGACCTAAATAAAATGTTTCATCAAGATAATTTAATCTTAAATTAATGATTCGGTAGATAAATTTTAGTGAATATTTTCTATAAAGTAACCAAAAATTATTTAAAAAATTAAAAATGTTGGCAATATATTAAAATATTGTAATAGTATAATAATTATATTAGTAGTTAACGTGTTTCTCATAAAAAATCGTAACATATGAAAGGTGTGGAAGCGAAACAATTCGTGAGGTAAAAACGGATCGAGGGTCTCACCAGGTGTATCTAGTTCTCTTGTAAACTGCATGTAACATCCATATGAAATAGTCACGAATATAACTCGAGTCACTTCCTGGATAATGCATCGAGCCAAAAATCACGTTGTCCCACGACCAAAGAGAAAGAGAGGGAGGGAGAGAGACAAGACTCACGAGGTTGATCACAGAAGCGTGACGTAAATTCGTCGTTAAGGAGGCGAAGGAAACGTCGCGTTCCAGTGACCGAGCCTTCACTCTCTGTGGGCCCTCTCTGACTTTTATATTCTCGGTATAGTTTAAATATATATGTATATATAGTCAACCCTCTCTGCGCGCATTTATATCGCGATCTCAACTTCTTCTTCTTCTTCTTCGTTGTTTTTTTTTTCATCATCGTCTTCGCGAATGCACGCCGCTCAGTATAACATTTTTATACGCGTTCTCGAGTTGCGTACATTAACCGACAGGAACGCGAAGGACGTTGCAAAAAGGTAACGGTGCATCCTCGTTCGATACATGTACATTATATTCGATGTGTACATATTTATAATGTAGTCAAGCTGTCCGTGAGCAGTGAATAGTTCACGATCTCGTAAATCTGACATCTCAAAGAACAATCGAATGTTTAAGTGCGTTTGAGTGTCTATGGAGACGTTTGAGTGTTTTTCTGTCGTGTTTGAGCTTCTGCAAGGATGTTTCCAATTAATTGGGATAGGTAATTTACTTCTGGGGTAATTAAATTACTTGTAGGACAATGAATGGATTTATGGGATAACTGGGATACCTTGTGGGACGACAAATCGATCGGTGGGACAAGTAATCGATCGATGGGATCGCGAATGGATTTTATGGGATAGCAAATTGATCTATGGGACAACTAACTAATCCATGGGACAGTAGAATTCTCAATGGATTTATTCATTGATATATTGGGACAACTAATTATTCCGTAGAACAACTAAATAATCGATGGGACAAACAACTGATTTATACAAAAAGTCACTTATTCACGGGACAATTTCATGACTTCCGGGAGAAATAGCTTATTTTAGGATAAAAAATTGGACAACCTGGGACAACTAGCCATGGATGGGACAACAACTTGACTTGTGGGATAACTGAAGTAAGCTGCAAAACAACTAATGATCTAACGGAGCAGCTATTCAACCTCCGTGACAATAAATTAAATTATATATTTTTTCTCACAGTCGGAAATATGTAAATCGACGAAAATTATCATTTTTTATCCGCTATCCTTATAAAAAATTTCCATAAAAATATTATTGGATTGAAAACTAATGAAAATTTGATGCTAATTCGCCTTTTCCAGAACATAAAGAGAAACTTATTTCATTTTATTTTATTATGTGCGAGGGAAAAGAAAAAATTTGCCTTAAAGGGTTAATTATATTGGATGCTTTTCTTCTCGTTCCGTCCACTTTGGTCGATGTGTTTTTTTCTTCCTCTCCCCGGGAAAAATTAACGAGACGCATAGTCATAACAATGATGCGCTTAGATGATTTGTCTCTTGGGCGGTTGTTGAAACAAGCCTATAGAATCGAATTTACAAAGCGTAACAGAACGGAAGCAAAGTGTCGTCCGTGACGTGTCGTGAGCGGGCTAGATAAGAGGATCCTTTCTCTCTCTCTCTCTCTCTTTCTCTGTCGAGGATTCTTTGAGAATCTACCACGCGAAACTTGGTCGTCGTTTTCGACGCTCATAAGCTTTTCTCCGTTAGGTCCATTGTTTACGAAAATTGTTGGAAATCGTTCGCTGTTACGAGAAGAGAGAGCATTTTTGTTTTCTCTATTTTGCTGCGTCTACCAATCCGTAACTCGGACAATTTTTTGCCTCTTGTCTTCGTAACGGGTTAAAGTATATTTCCGCACGCATGCTCACTCGGTTAAAACATACATACGAGCTTTTTTCATATACTGTCCAGAGACACGAAAAGGTTTTGAAAAAAAAAAAACAAGTAATTTGCAACTTTATTCGTTAAAAGAAGAAAAAAATCATTGAATGTATTCAATAATAAAATTCACCAAATGTTTTATTGACTAAAAAATTAATTCGATTCTTCTGATATTTAAATAAAAAAAACTTTCATCTTATTTCTCATTTTATTTGAAATATTTTAACATATTCCGAAATTCCGAGTCATTCCATTCAATTTTTTTTTAACATAATTTCACTTTTCGCGTTAATAATAATATGGAAAAAAAAAAAAATGTCAGTGGGTCGCATCCTGACGTGTGTACTCGGCCTTATATTAAACAGGCGATTCTCGCGCTAAACTTGCGAGAGTTTAATCAAGACTAGTGATCGCGGTTTCTTCTCTCTCTCTCTTTCTGCTCTTTCTTTATATATATATATATATATATATATATATATTTGCCTGGCTGCTGCCGCATGGCACCTACTCGAGTACCAACAATCGTGCCGTCTCTTTTTCTCCCTCACCATCAGGTCCATTGTTTTCGTGTTTGGCAGCAAGGTGAGATTATGTAACGCCAAAGAAGACGAAGAAAAAGAAGAAGAAGGTAAGAGAGAAGATCCGTATCTGGCGTTGGGATCACCGACGTACGGCTAAGTACGCGCTATATGCGGTACCTCGAGCCCATATACGTACATTTCGCGAACATTATAAATATGTATGGGGCCTTCCAGGCCGAATCAACAGGCCCGAATGAACCGCATTTTTTTCTTTTTTTTTCCTCTCGTTATATTTTACGACGAAATAAAAAAAAACTCCACACCAATTTTCCGATCAAAAGAAATCCTTGGATTTTTTAAAAATCGCTTAATTTTTTAAATTTCCTTAAATTTATGACAGTTTTTTTTTTCTCGACACAAGAGTAAGGATATGAATTAAAAAATAATTTTGAATTGTTCAATTTCAAAATTACTTTTTTCGATCTAAAATAATGATAAATTTTCAAATAATAATCATTTTTTTTTTGTAACATTTAAACTGGAAATACGACCACTTTCAGGATAATTTTAACAATTTTTTCGACAAACAATTTATTGTAAAAATTTCAAAATAATTGATTAAAAAAAATATTGCTTATTCAAAACTTTGTTAGAGCTAGTTGGAATTTATTTGAGTCTGGAAATTAGTGTGGAGTCTTTTTTGCATTAGCCTGCAGCATATTAAAAAGGAAAGTAGTACAAATTGGATGGTGCACCCTCGATTTGGCCTGTAATGTCCCATATGTGTGGCTAAGTATCGTCGGCTATTCATCAGGAGTTTCGCCATGATTCGTCAGCATAAGACTCATCTTGCCATCCCAGGCGAGTTCTATACGTCATATAAATTCCACATGTACGTTCTCAATCGCATAAAAGACGAAACAAAAAATAAAAAAAATTATGTTTTATTTGGATCCGCGTGACGTTTTAGTATCGGATCCAAAACTAATTCATTTTTTCCACTGACCACAAATCTACAAACCATTTTCTCAAACCAAGCAAAATTTTCTTAATTATCGTCTAAAGACCATTTAATTTTTTTTTATTATCCACAAATCAGTCACTTTACTCGACGCCTCGGAGATGACTGCTGTCCTGAATTTATCGTCTTCGAAGCGGAGGCGAAAAAACAGCCATTGATGCGAAGCAGAACTGTGTACGGGTCTCGTGTAGCTCCCTGGGAAACGGTTAATAGAACGAATTACGCTAATAAAAGGTAACAAACGGCCAGCCGTTTTCACGGTAGAATAACAATGCGGGGGCTTCGCGAGACCGCTCGCGCCATCCTCAATATATATATATATATATATATATATGTGTGTCCCCTATTTGAATATTTCCCTAATGCCGTGCCCCCGGGCCGGACATGCTCGCGCTTTTTCGTACGCTTCAATGCGTTCGCCCTTTGCTCGCTGTTCGTCTGTCATCCGGGCTCCCTTCTGCCACATCATTTACAGACATATATATATGTTTGTATCTTCCCTCGAATTTGGCACTAATTCCATGTACCAATATTCACCCCATTTCCAAAATCGACGTTCCAGCTTACTTGGGACAGCCAAAAGAATCGTTGATAACAATCAAAACTTACTTAGATCAGTCAAGAATTGTGCTTAGCTCGACACGAACATATTTGGGACAATCAACACTTATTCAGGACACAAAAACTAACTTGGGACAAAAAAATACTTATGAGTGACAACGAAAACTTACACAAGACAAAGAAAACTTTTTTTAAATATCCAAAGTTACTTGGGACAATAAAAACTTGCGAGTGGCATTAAGTACTAGCATGGGACAATTGTGAAACTTTTCTCAGCGGATAACTAATGTTTACTCGAAACAATAAAAAGCCTCGATTGGGATGATCGGAACTTATCTGAAACACTGAAACTCACTTGGGACAATAGTAACTAATTATTGTCAATTTATTGGTAAGAAAACCCTGCTAATTATTCCTTGAACTAACTTGGGACAGACAAAATTTGTTAATGCATACTAAAATTGACATACTAGAGTCATCCAGAACTAACTTGAGACACATGCGGCTTGAAAGTGCCAGCCGAAACTAACTTGGGACAGGGTCTTTTTTGTCACTAATAACTCACAGTATTTACTAAGAGCAATCGAAAGCTTCGTACAGGGGTGACGAAAACTGACCTGGAATATACCTACTAACTTGGGACACCTAAAAGACTAATTGTCCCACACTAAATTTTCAATTAAAAATTTAAAATTAAATTATAGAAATACCGATAATATCTTGGCCTTTATCGATTTTTGCATCTAAATCAATGTTTAATCACAAAATTACTTCACTCGTCCCTTTCATTTTTTTGATTTTTCATCTTTCCCACAGAAGAAGCAACAACAAAAGTATACATATATATATAATATATTCCATGTGAATGTGCTTTTTCACCGTCCAATTTCTCCGCTTCTCATGAGATGATTCGTCTCACCTCGCGAAAATGCTTCAAGAGAGAAGATTTATCTCGAAGAAGAGCATGACTGCTAGGGCAGAACAAAAGTGCGCGTAGCCTCAAGATCATAAAGTTTTCTCATAACTTAGAAAAACGGACGTGGAGCAGCCCATGCTGCAGTACGAGAAACAAAGAGAGAGAGAGAGAGATAGAGGGAGCAGTAAAAGCATAAACGCGAGATCGACGATTTTCATGCAACAGTCGCTGAAAACGACAGAAAAAATAAATATATATATATATCTACCATTCAAGTATAGCTATATACATATATATATATGTATATACCTTATAAGTATACCTTGCGATTATATATCTATATATACCTATAAAATATCTCTGTATAGAGATATTTGTGTATACCTATATAAATAAATATAGTGCTAGAGGCCAGCAATGTAAGGTATAAAATGGCCAAGAGTGTAAGGAAAAATACGCAACGTTGTACTCGTATCTGGCCCTCTCACAACTCGCGTAGTAAAACCGAAATTATCCACGAGAACTTCTCCTCTCTGTGAGATGCGAGAGCAGAGAGTTCTGATATACAAGTCTATATGCAGTCATTGTTATTTTTTTTTCCCTTTCGTACGGTGAGTCAATAGTTATTTTCATTTTATATTTTTTAAATATATTTTTTGTCTCTTCTTTCCTATTTTAATTTTTTTTT
>OY769906.1:16059421-16064421 GCA_963669185.1 Dyspetes luteomarginatus
TCACTCAAAAACTTATTCAACCTTTCTATATAGGTCATTTAATACATAATATGGGCCTCCATATTTGATTTATAATATGCTAATTTAATATTTGGACTGGCATCACGCGATAAATGAGAAAATTGGGACTATTGGGGCTCAAAATACACGCGCATACAAATCGTGAGTGTGAGAACAAGAGAAACCGAAATATACATACAAAAAAAAGATCTCTTGAGTCTCGTATCCTTACAGTGTAGGGATTACACCATACGATAAGTAATCCGATAGCTCTAACCGAACCAATTAGAAAAAAAAAAAGTTGAATACAGAGCAAGAAAAGAAAGAGACCCGATCAACATAAAAAGCATTTTATGCGATATATAGTACACTCCAGTATTCTGAATGAGACTGGCCCTTAAATTCACGTGGCACTTTTTTTTAAATCAACAATTTTTTTTAAATTTATTTATACATTTAAAAATATATTTAAATTATTCTCAACCGTCAAAGGATTACTGGGCAAGAAAAATTTAAATATTTCGGCAATTGTCATTATTATTATTAGTATTATGGTTTAAATTGAATACATACGAATAGTTCACAAATAAAATTAAAAAATTCACATTATTATTTGCATATTGCTTAAAATAATTTGTAGCTCTTTGAAAAATGACTGGAACAAAAAATGAGTGTTTTGACAGTTTCTTATTGTTAAAATTTATTTATTTCAATTATTTATATTATTAATTGAAAATTGAGTTGTATATAAGAATTTCGAATGAAACGTGCAATAAGAAAGTTTCTGGAGGATTTTAAGGCCCTCGAGAGCATTATATACATATGTATATATATATATATACACATATATACAGACTGCGAGGAAATGAGGCAAGTTTGCAAAAGGGCTCTCTCACTCTGTGAGTTCTTGGGCGACGAGACGGTGGGCGGAGCGGGACTCTGAGGCTCCAAGGCGATCCACTCTGAACCTCCCTACACAACACGCTATTTCCTCAGCACCTTCTCTTCTTCATCTTATTGCTCTCAAATATATATGTATAGTGTTTGAGGCGAGGATCAACGTAACATCTTTCAACGAAATGGCAAACGAGCTCGCTCAACTCCATAATCCTTCATATGTTTGAACATAATTTTATTTTTTCATTATTTATTCGAATAAAAAAATCAAAACAAAACTTATTTTATTTGTCGTCAGTGAAAATTCAATTGAATAAATTATTTTGTTTAAATTTTAGAAAATTTCGGGTATCTACATGTACGTAATATTTCCATATTTTATTACTGATTGATATTATCTTTCAACATTTATTTAATTGAAAAAAGAGGATTTTTCATCATTTTTTTTTTTTCCACTCCCATCACAATATTTTGACAGCTATTATCTACGATATATCCAGCCTTCCTGCCTAGGAACCATCCAACCATCTGCCAACCATCTTTTCCTCTTTAAAAAAATGATTTATTTATTTGTAAAATTTTTTTTGGTCCTCAGCATTATAAGTTCATGTTGAATCTCATCAACATTCAGCTTCCTGATTTTGCACTGTGAATTCGAGTTGAGGACGAAGCGAGAGAAAGAGACAGAGCAAGAGAGAGAGAGAGAGAGAAAGGATCAAGATCTTGACCATTGGTCAAGCAAACAAGACACACGAGTTGGACGATCCGGCAATCGATTCCCGATGGGCTCGATTGAGATGTCTCCCTGTTAGACTCTCTCTCTCTCTCTCTCTCTCTCTCTCCCTCTTTCTCTTTCTCACTTGAATCTACGACGATCGAGGACAACGATTTTTTTTTCTTTTGCTCGTCCCACTATCTCTTTCTCTGTCCCTGTGAGCTTTGTGTGCAGAAAGGCTTGACGAACGATGTGTCAGCGGTGACAACTGGCGCAAGCGCTACCTGAATACGCAATGAACCGCTCAAATGTATATATATATATATATATATATATATCGTAATTTTCTTCTGTTGCTTTCGCGATATATTATTCTTTCGAGAAGCCGCTCTCGCGCCTTATACATATATCAGATGGAATACGAATCAGTAAGAAAAAATACATCGATCTTTAAAAAAATGAAAAAAAAAAACATTTTTTCTCTTGTTGCATTTTGGCACGTAAATATTTTTACCAAAATGCATATAACTTTGCTGCATTACAAGATTACTTGTTCACCCTGAGTTCATTCTTTTCCTTGGTGTTTGACGCGTTAGTCATCAGGATGTTTTTTTTAACTTTTTATATATTTTTTTAATTGGGCCAATTTTTACGCATTTCTCAATTTAAACTTTTCTAATTTTTTGTTCATAAGTGATAGTTAAATAGACGAAACTCAATGAAACGAACAAGGCATTGATGCTCGAAAGATTACGGAAAAAATGAGCACAGAGTGGTCAAATATATTATCGAAAGGATGCATATGCATATCGAAAGGAAAAGTTACGGGCATTTTACCAAACCCACTTTATTGAAGGGAAACACATTTTTCTTAAAAGGTGTGTAAAAAATTTGTAAAAAATCGTAAAAAATCGTAGCACAAGGAAACAAACGGCATTTTCAAGCTCAGACGTTCATGAAGAAAATGAGACCGGAGGAACATTCTCTGAGGGAAATAAAGTTACAAGCACTTTAGTAAACCAACTTTATTGAGCGAAAAACATAAAAACGAGTTTCTCGTATTGCCACTGGAATTTTATGGAGATTTAAAAATTCTACCGATGGTAAAACGAGCGAGAATATATATTGCCACGAGCGTGGTGTGTGCAGAACTGCATGGGAGAGCAATTCCGCGGGCATAACTATGCGTTACGTTCTCTCCAAGCTCTGATACGAAAGGGAGAGAGAGAGAGAGAGAGAGAAAGAGATAGACAGACAGAGAGAGAGGTAGAATTTCATTCTTTCGCTCTGTTCGACGATCGAGGTGAGCCTCTACGTGCACACACACACATATATATATGTATATATATATGTATATATATATGTATATATATATGTATATATATAGCATGAAACGAACGAAATGCCGAGCGAACGAACGCTAAAGAACGAAGAAGAGGAGAAAGAAAGAAAAGGAAGAAAAATTGAGAGTCAAAGACTCGAGAAAGAATAAGAGAAACAGAAGGTAGGAGAAAGAAGCAAGAAAAGAAACCGCACGAATGCCTTTTGCCGCACTTCAAACGAATCCCGCGCGTTTTCAACCCCACACGCCGCAGCGCCCTCTATACACTCGTCTTATCTCGTTCCCTCCTTCGTTTCCTCTCTTTTACGTTCGTCCTACTCTGGACTCCCATAATTGTTCATTTTTTCCCAATTCTCTAACTTTTCACGCAAAATACACAAATACGATATTCAAAGTTTTTCTCCAGCTCTTTTTTTTTACTCGCAAATAATTACTGTCATCAACTTATTATTTTTTGAATATGTAACATTTTTATTATTCATAATTTATGATTCCGAATTCAAGATAATTTTTACATGTAACAATATTTACTGATAAACTTTCTGTAGTTTTTTTTTTTTTTTTTTTAGTGTATTTATCATTTGCGAAAGAAAATATTTTTTTTATAAATAATAAATATTATTAATGAAATGTTTATTTACTTATCGTCTTAGTTTTTTTTAGCCTCAACGTACGAATATTTTTATCTCGACTTTTATATCCTCAGGATTCACAAGGCCCTCCATATACATATATAAATATATATATAAATATATATATATATATATATATATATATATATATGATGCTTTGGATTTACCGTCGAAATGTTGAATTTATTAGATCGAGATACGCGTGGGCGTTTCTTGCAGCTACCCTCACCCTCTATAATATCTATATATGTATACTACATGTATATATATGCTACTTTCTCGTATGTTATATAGTATTTTCTCAACCCCTCGTCCGGCGGCTCACATATATACCGTTAGTTACGTATTCGGCGAATATTCCTCCACCCACCCAGCCATGAAATCCGGCCCTTTTCATGTGTATGTATATAATAAGGCATTACATATGTATATATGTATATATGTATATATATATATATATATATATATATATATATATATTTATAAATGTAAGATTGGTTAAAATACAAAGACTTAATACAAGCAGGTGAGATCCCTGCGGTAAAATAGAACTTTGAATCGCGAATATTTGCCCATGCACGAGAGAGAGAGAGAGAAAGAAATTTTTATAAGGGGTGGAACATTCTAGGAATCGTAGGAGGACTATCGAAACTTTCGATCAGCATCGACGGGCCTGCGATGTTGATTTATAACACCAATATATAGATATAGGTATATCAAAAAAATCTTCCAACTATATGTGTTGAATCCTCGGAAAAAAAAAATGAAAAAAAAAACGATTTTCAGGGTTGCGAGTATCCTATAAAAATAGGAAGAATTTCCAATTTAAAAGAATCGAGAACGGTGCCAAAAATGCAATGGCAAATTGCGGTTAGAATTATTGGAAAATCATTGGAATTAAATGAACAAGAAAACCAAGGTCAAGTTCAAGGTCAAACATACGAAAAAATTACCGTGTGAGTGTTTCATAATCAAAGTTTGAGTTGAATAAAAATTGAAACTATGAAGAAATGCATCCGAAAACTGTCGAATAATCGTTGCGATAAAAGATAATATATCCCAAGGTCAAGTTTGAGGTCAAACATTTCAAAAGCTATGAAAAAAAAAAAAAACCAAGTCCAAACCAAAAAGTGGGCCAACGCTAACATAAATCGGGATTAAAACGTCAAAAGCTGTCGACGAGGATAGAAAATTTATTTTTAATCACCTTGGAATCGAGAGGGTGGTTTTTTTTTTTAAGTCATGAGCGTTGACTCAGTCGAGAATCATCCGTGCATAAAGTTTGGCATAGATTTGCAGGTAACTGCGGATGAGAAAATTCGTGCGGTGACGTTTACCGTTATTTACAGTTTCTTGTCATGATAGAGACAAGAATATATACATATATACAAATTTTAACATCGTATATATAGTT
>OY769906.1:16069421-16271233 GCA_963669185.1 Dyspetes luteomarginatus
TTGAATTGAATATCGTCATTCTTCTTTTGCAGTAAAAATCATTTTACAGATATAAATTTACGAAAATTTGTACAAAATAAAAAACTAATTTTTTTATTTTTTCACAACACTTAATTTCGTCACGATTAAATTTTTTTTATAACAAATAACTTATCGTAAAAAAATGAAAACAGTCGATAAAAATGTTAATTTAAAACTTCGTTGATAACGAAGCCACTGATTTTTGATTCAATGTGCAAAATAGTGTGGGGTCTTTTTTTGTGTTGCCCTAAATTGTACTAAAAGGAAACAAAAATTAAAAATTTTGAGGTCCCAAAAGCCCTTCTGACTTTCTGAACGGCCCCATACATGTACTAAAATCATAATATATATATATATATATATAAATGTGCGACACCGAGGAGTGCAGCAATGAGATGTAACATTCAAATAATAGTTTCGTGACCTGTATGAATAAATTTATTAAAATGGTGGGCCATTCGCGAGTGTGGATTTGCAACGCTCGCCAATATGATCGTAAGATTAGAGGGAAGTTTGACGCGTTCGTCACGCAAAAAGCGAGTACATATCGTTGGTTGTATGTAATCAAAACGATTATATATATGCAATATAATATGATAATATATGCAAAGTATAATATATATACATCCAAAAACAATATGGTCTGACAAGAGTTCACTCCCTTAAGGGGGTAAACTACCCTTAATAATACTTTTTTAGTTTTTCGAAATCGGTTCAAGTTTCGCTGAAATCGACAAAAAACACATCGTCCCACTTCAATTGCCCCTCACTGTATATATATATTTTTTTCGGCAACGAATAGTCTGAACGAAATAAAAATAAGGTGACGTTAATGCTTATATAAAAATAGAATTTACATGTTTTTGCTTTTTTTCTAAAAATCACTCTTATAGGTATTGAAAGGACAGGCTGTATGTGTAATTGAGTTTCTCAATCAGAGCATGTCGTGACCATTTTATTGAAATGAAAACCATGTAAACATCGCATTTCGTCGAAGCTTTGTCGGTTTCCATCATATAAATTTTCATTTAATAAATAATTATAAAACTTATCCTACCGTA
The DNA here is from genome assembly GCA_963669185.1 of Dyspetes luteomarginatus. Lineage (NCBI taxonomy): Eukaryota > Metazoa > Arthropoda > Insecta > Hymenoptera > Ichneumonidae > Dyspetes > Dyspetes luteomarginatus. The sequence goes on from OY769906.1 coordinate 16,070,504, forward strand.
AGTGCCTTACAACAGATTCTACGACGCGGTTATCGCCTCTTTTGAGTGCATATTAATATTTCCGTGAAAAGCAAGAGAAAATTAGTCAATCCAAACTTATCTACACGCATTCACGGATATTCTGTAATTCGTGTACGTCCAATTACAGTATCGATATTTGAACGTCTGAAAAATATTGTTTCACGGAAAGTAAAAAAACTCCGTTATGAGAGAATATTTTTGAGGCTATTAAATAATAAAAATAATTTTCCTATAATGAGAGTTAATCTAACATTATGGTTCATATTCATCACAATAGTGGTGGTCGCGGACGAAGTGTTTTAAGCAAATTGCTTTTTCACACCAAAAATGCTTATTCACACCAAAAATGCTTTTTCACACCAAAGTCAACCGGATTCGGGAAACTTTCTAATCTTTCATATAATTCATCTACGTATCCTCTTTTAAACCCAGCATATTGAAAAAGGCTTCAGTACCTGGGATAAGATAATTGATTATGTACAAGCGATTGCTGTTTTATAATAACGTTTCGCGTAAATGCAGATTAACATCGTATTTATGCAAAAGCACATTGTCAGAGGAACGCCTTACAAAATTTGTCCAAATTCTAAAACCATAGACGTCTAAGGGTTGGATTCACCTGGTACTTCCTTTTGGGATAGTCTTCGACACAATTTCCTTATCCGCAGGTTTCATCTCTTGAATAATATCACTGCAGTGTCCACTCCACGAGTCTAGTGGAAGAATATTTTTTTGTCCAATGTTAGGAATGAAGATTTCTTTCAATAATGTTTTGAAGTGATCTGCAATTTTTCAAATATCCTTACCAATAATCGCTGCATCCATTGCAATTATAAAAATAAATTCAAGTGTATCATTACCTGAGGTCAGCTTGCCAGACTTTGAAGCCAAAAGAATCTCGTTTTATGGGCGGAACAATGTTTTCTAAACTACTGGCTCGAATTGGTCGTCTACTTATTTCAAAACTATCAATAAAGGTGATAGTAATCGCCCATCGCTAGATATCGTATCGGTTGAATCGTATAACTGTGATGATATCAATTATGGGCAGGGCATTCCACTTTTTCCATTCCTTCATATGTTAACGTCCCTTCTGAATGAATTTCTAGCTAGTATCCACTTTGATCAGAGTTGTACATATTTTTGGACTGTGCTATCAGAGGCCTCACAAACGTCACAAACTCGTCAGACATTTTTTGTAAATGATCAGTGTCTTCTATCGACTTTCTTGAGAACATACTTTGTCATGTGTCTTGAAACAATACGACGAGCTTTTATAAAATTATATAACCATTTTGCAGATGTCACAAAATGCATATTCCTTGTCTGTTCTCCTCACGCTTCCAGAGCCCATTTTTTAATATCTGGATATCGTGGACTATCAAACCAGCTTCGATAACATTTCGTACTTTGTTTAACGTAAATGTAGACAGATGCATTAATTTTTCTCTTCGGATCCCTCCGTCATCCACTTGCATTGCTCACCTCGTTAATTTACGACGATCAGAGAGTTTTCTAAAATGCTTTTGGGACAGTAGACGATGCAAGATAGCCTTTTTTCCACTTCTCCAGTAATCGAATGATCTCTTTTTGTAATCAAAATCAACTTCTTCTCTTAATGGACGTGGAAAAATAAACGAAGAAGGTCCAGGCACTCCTTCTTCACTCCAATCTTCTTCATCTTCAACATATTCCGCCTCCTCTTCCTTAAAGGGTTCTTGGAAATCCAATGTACATTGTCCGGTAATTTCGAACGTATTATAATCATACATACTATCCGTATGAATCTTTTGTATTGATTCTTTAAGATCTATTTCTTGTCGACTGACTTCGATCTTCGGTAAATACATTGTTTGAAATGTCGCGAGCAAGAGATTAATCACATTTATTCGACTTACAATCATATTGAGAAAAAAAAATCGACACATCGACACAACACGTACGACTTTATACGAAGAGCTTCTAATAAGAAATATTCAGGCGTCGCTTGCGCTCGGGATTTATAAAGAGTCGCCCAAGCCGTTTGCGAAGACCCATCGTATATTTTTATACCGATATCTTTGACCTCTGACTGATAGATAAGTTCGGATTAACTAATTTTATCTTGTTTTTCACGGAAATATTAATACACATTTAAAACAGACGATAACCACGTCGGAGAATCTGTTGTAAGGCACTTACGGTAGGATAAGATTTATAATTATTTATTAAATGAAAATTTATATGATAGTAACCAATAAAGCTTGGACGAAATGCGATGTTTACAAGGTTTTCATTTCAATAAAATGGTCACGGCATGCTCTGATTGAGAAACTCAATTACACATACAGAGTGTCCTTTCAATATCTATAAGAGTGATTTTTAGAAAAAAAGCAAAAACATGTAAATTCTATTTTTATATAAGCATTAACATCACCTTATTTTTATTTCGTTCAGACTATCCGTTGCCGAAGAAAAAATATATATATATATTATTAAGGGTAGTTTACCCCCTTAAGGGGGTGCACTCTTGCCAGACAGTATTATTTTTGGATCCTGCTGACACGAATTATATTCCTGCCTAGTTTCATTGAAATCCGTTGAGAGCTTCTATGGAAATAGAAATTCCAGTCGATTTTTCGCCAACCTTTTGGGGGCTGTTTTTCCCTTTAAATGGCCATGTTGGTAGATAAAAAAAGATACGTGACTCTTAGATTTTTACGTTCCACAACATATATAAGAATTGCGAAAATCGGCGTGGAATGTTTCAGGTGGAAACCCTTGAAATATTTAAGGGTAAGTGAGAGTTCAAGCCAGATAGCACTATTGTGTTTTTTTTTCATTGACCCTGCCCACATTGCAGTGCATAATAAAATGAAAAAAATGTCATGATCCCTAGACTGCTTGATCAAGAAAAAAATTGATAAATTATAAACGAAAATTTATGAGTAAACTAGTCACTTTTTAGTTTATAAATGTGAAAAAGAAAATTATTTTGTTTTTAGATTATGAGAAAAAAATTATTAGTTCACTGAAATAAGTCATTACAAAAATACTTCCCCATTCTATGCTCATTTGATTGGCAATTGTCTAAACCTTGAAATAACATTGAGTTTATTGCTCTACGATCTTTGGAACATTATTTATAAAATTAAAAAATCGAAACATTCAGTTGTTCAATTTCTTGCATTCTGTCCTTTTACCATTTAATTAATTTATTTTCCGTTCATCAATTTTCAAAGTTTTCTCACGTTCCAAAAAATTAATAGTATGCCAATGAACCAAATATTATTTTCTGCATCTGCTCGTCCTTTTTCGAAAAGCCTACAATTAAACTTAAATCGGTCAACACGAGCAAATATATAATCACTTGAAACCCAACGTTCCCGCATCAATGTTTTTTTTCCTGAGGGGTCAGAAATCAAATTTCTCTTCTTTATTCACGTGCCGTTAAAAAAGAAAATCTGGTAGAAATTGTACGAGCTTTTTCGCAAACGCTGAAAAAAATCCATGTAGAAATGCAAAAAAAAAATGTTTTTTCTTTCATCCCTACCACAATAATTGACTCATAAATCGTGGGGTCGAGAAAGAGGGGAATTAGCCACGATACCTCTGCTAATAAAATCATTGGGGTGACAATTGTCGAGAGGATAATTGTAATTATAATTGGAAGTTTTGCCAGGAGAGCTGACCGGAAAGTCCAGCAAACTAACTGGAGGGAGGGTCAAGCTTATATTTTCTCGATCCCTCGAGCTCTCACACTCGTTATGATCAACTTCTTCACCAGTTTCTGTTCGCGAACATTTTGCACTCGTCTAGCACAAGCAGGAGAGGTAAATTTATAGCTGCCTCGTTAGCTTTACTAGCTTGACTCCCTCCCTCTCTCTTTCTCTCTCTCTCTCTCTCTCTCTCTCTCTCTCTCTCTCTCTCTCTCTCTCTCTCTCTCTCTCTCTCTCTCTCTCTCTCTCTCCACCTCTCTCTTTCTGACCACTCTCACTAAACCGGACACTTTGGCAACCCTATACCCGTTGTCTAGGGCGTGGCGAATCGATGATTTAGAGAAGTCATTTGTCCCGATAACGCTGACAGCATGCCGTTCATTCAAGCGAGAAAGACGGAAAACTATCCTGTTACTATTAACGCATAAGCACCAACTGACCCCTTTGAATTGATGTTGCGTCGACACTTTTGATACAAAGTACGACAAAAATATCATTTTGACCATCACGATTTTTGACAAAATTTTTCGACACAATGAAAAAGAAATGGTCAATTTTTTTTCTAACAAGTTAGAATTTTTCATTTTTTTTTCTTAGGACAATTTCTTTGTGATTTTTGTTTTCTTAAATTTACGGCACTGACCTGTGTTTGCGTGAGTCCAAGACTCGCTGCGAGTTCGGCTCGCTCTGGTAACGCGAGATATTGCGTTCTCTGGAATCGCCTGTTCAATTGTTGAAGCTGCAGACTGCTGTAGATCGTGCGTGGTTTTCTCATCTTTTTCCCTTTGCCATTTCTCAACGAGCCACCGCCGCCTCCGCCAAGCTCGTCCACGAGACTTCCGCCCTTGTCGCCCAACGGCGAGAGGTCTGCAAACATGCACCACCCTGACATCAACTTTCAGAATTCTCGTCGATTCACTTTTACCAAACTAAAGAGAAAATTTTAACTCAAACCTAACTTTTACGTGACCATTTTGTCTTTTTTTTTTGCAGTTGAGCACTTAAAAAAAATAATACTAAAAATATAAAAATGAATTTGGCAAATTAAAATATAATAATACGAAATACAAAAGATAAAAATACAAAGATTTAAAGTTTCCCGTCTAAATAGGAAGTTTTACATTTTTATATAGAAAAGATAAATTTTTTTAATGAAAAAAATTACATGGGAATTTGTGTATGATGAAAATAATCGTCCTACAAATCTAAACTCTATATTGAAAAAATTGTATTTCATGGTTAATTTTTTTCTTCGTAAAGAAAATATTATAAACATTTATTCAACTATGTCAATTTTCTATAGGAAAATCGTTTCCCCCCAAATTAATGGCCTTTTATCATCTAGAATCAGCATGGGTTAATTTGCAATTGCCGGTGAGTTAAGTTTGCATACGTCTCGCTTTTATGACGTTTAGCATGCAAAAGAATCGATCTTGTCCTCCACAATGCAACACTCGTGAGACCTTATTCGTAATGTTTTTTTTTTTTTTTTTAACGACAACTTATAATTTATGGGTTTGGAAAAAACCACTGATACATCCAGGACACGTTTGCGTCGATTGGTGCAAGCGGATAGATATGATGATTCCTCCTCGATAATTCGTGAAAAGTTAGATGTTGAGAAATGGCTCACGAGAGAGCCGGCGAACTGGTCAAAGATTTTGTAGGCGTCGAAAACGAGTCCATGCCTTATCTCGAAAGATTAAAAAAAGAATCAAAAAGAAAACACGACTTTGGTGCAAATCCTTGGGTAAATCATATTGAGCAAAGTCGGGGACAACCTGCAGCGCCACTCCCAATCTTTTTGACCAACTGTATAACTCTCTAGTATATAGGTATATGCATCGGTGCGTGTGTAATACTGACGTTACCCCGAAGATTTTTCGACTTAGGTAATCGTCAAATCGTAAGAGGATCTCATCTTTGCCCCGAAAGTTTAAAGACTTCCAAGGCTGAAGAACCCTCGATGAAGACGTAAATCCTTGTAAAAACAAGCGTTTAATACCTGATCCATCATTGGGTGAAAAAGAAACGAGGACGCCATCTACTCTCTCTCTCTCTCTCTCTCTCTAGCTCGTTCTCACTACAAAGGGTACCCAGTTGTTCCGGATTAATTTTTGTACCCGGGACTCTTTCTGTTCTACTCTTTTCTTTCGCGGTCACTAAACGTTCCCTCGTCCTCGCTAATTGGATTCTCGACTCTTACCCTCTTGTCTCTCTGCCTTGATACATTTTTACCAGACACGAGATGCGCAGATGCGCAGAGGCAATTTGTCGCAAAAAATGAAAAGTCTCTGGCAACGCTAATCCGACGTGCGGTGGTCAAATATTCAATTACTTGTCCAAGTTCTCGTCACCTAACAATTATATCTTTTCAGCCTTCATAATTGTGTTTTCTTGCCTGTCCGGTGCTTTCCCGTAAAAAATGAGTTCATGTCTGACCTCTGGTGGCACAATCATCAACTACGCCCTTTTCCCATTGTTCTAACCTAACTAAAACTGACTGAAAATCTACGACCCAGTCTAAAATTCTGACATCTTCCGAATGGTAACCATTTTGGCATCATGGTATACGCTTTTTCGGATTTTTTATCTACTCCGGGATTCCAGCCATTTCGGGACTATAGCGACCTTTATCCCAGCTGCTCCGGGATCCCAGCTATTTCGGGACTATAGCGACCGTTATCCCAGCTACTCCGGGATCCCAGCCATTTCGGGACTCTATAGCTATTCTGACACATCAACCGCACCGTGCATTTAGCCACTCCGGAATTCCAGGCACTGTGGCTCCCTAGTCATCACCGTGTAATATACAGCTACTCCAATACTCTGACCAATCCAGGACTCTAGCCAATCCGGGACCCTAGCCTATCCAGTACTCTAGCCAAACCGGGACCCGAACCAATCCGGGAATCTAGCCCTATCGAAACCCCGAATCCTAGCCACTTTGTCATAATCGTATATGCTTTTTTGAGACCTCCATTCCAGCTGATAGACACTCCGGGATCCTAGGTGTATTTCGGGGCTTTAAGGCGACTCTGACACCTCAACGACTCTGTATCTCTAGCCACTCCGGTACTTTAACCAATTGAGACTAAATGATAGTCAGACCATGTTATTTTATGTACTAGAAAATATATGATGTATGAAGTGTGATGTGTTCATATATACGCATCATAAACAACGCAAGATCATGCGATCGCTGTATAAGATTTGAATTTGTAACCATACACACACGCACATACACACGCAATGGAATCATAGCTCGCAGAATCTTCTTACACCTTCGGCAAGTTTATTATTTGCCACGGCCTACCGCGCACGTGAGAGTTTGTGCTCCCAACTCTTATCGCTTTGGGATCTACGACAGCTTTGCAACAACGGAAAATTAAATTCCCCGTTTATATAAAAGCTCCTCGGTGTAAAAACTTATGAAAATTTTCGATTTTTTTCGATCTATGCAGATGAATATACATTTTTCTTCTGTAATTTAGTGACATATTTTTTTTTGGGTTTTCAAATTGGGCATTGATGAATTATATATTTTATAGTGCGAAACAGCATTTAAGACACTAGATAAAATGTCCCTTGTAATGTGTGAAATTTCCCACTATATTAATATAAATTTTCTTCTATGGGGACTTTCATTGATAAAATTCCTTGCAAAATTACCAAATGGGTTAGATAGCGTTCAAGTTTTCAAAATAATATAAAAATTCTCTAAATAAGAACTCGTTATGTTAAGATTCACCAGATATGTTGATCTTAAAATTGACTATGAGCAGAATTTGATATATATATATAGTTTTTCACCAGCTAACGTGCCTTATTGCTGACGCATAATGCTAGATGTTTCGCGTTCTACTCGGGAAACTTCATAACGGGAGGATCTCATCGTAGCTACCTTACGCACATACCTGTCGTTTCTCATTAGACCATGTACTTTAATTGGTCTTTTCATCACGCCACGAGGAGTGAAAAACATGCGGTAATCATTTATCCTGTTCCCTGCTCCGGAAAAATCGATTCAGTCGGCGTAACCGCGGATTTTATTTATTATTTATGTCCAACCGGTAGATTTATGTAATGTATATAAGAGCGGCGACTATTAATTCAGAATTATTCGTTATCGACAAAACTCGTAAGGAGCAGAAAAAAAAAAAATGCACAAAAAAACCTGTTTTTCCAGAAAAATAATTTTTGGATAGACGTGAAATTTATTTATGCTTTCACGCGTATTAAAAATATTGCAAAATTGTGAAAATAAATTTGCCTAAGTGTTGGAGGTATATATTATAATTAAAAAAATTAATATTGAATTATTAACTATAAATATTGTTATTAATCATAATTTCATTAATTATTTTCCTATCTAAACTTTCGACTATAATGGAATTAATCAAACATACATTCCATTTTTTTTTAGTTTCATAAAATTTTTATGAATTTCATGCTATTTGAGGAATCACAAAAATTTACTCAGGGCAAAATTATTATTTTTTTTTTTTCAGTTAAATTCATCTCATCGTTGAATAATACCCGAGCGATAACATCTTTGTCGTTATAAATACTACGTGATGAAAACTCGTGACGGGATTAAAGAATCATGAGAGTTTGGTCACCGATGTGAACTCGTAGTTTTTCCCGCTCTCATTGCCGATGGTCCTTTGACCCCTTTGTGTGACACATACATGTATATATACATATCAACGCGAGCTATACGATTTAATTAATTAAATAATAAATATCACGTAGCAATCGCGATCGGGTTAATTGCTAGCTAACATGCCACACAAACACGCACGCACACACACACACACACACACAGAATGTTGCGTTTTCGCGATTCTCCCTCCATCAAGGTGCGCGAGATTTATTGATATTTATTATTCTCTCTTTTCGATCGACAAGTTCTTCACACATTTTTAAATTTCAGTTTTCATTAAAAAATATTCTCTCTTATGATGAAAAAAAATATGCAAAAACGATGAATTTTTCAATGACTCCAATGTACAAATGTGTAAATTTAATAGCTGTTGATTGTCGTTACTTTTTTTTTTTCTTGTAAAAATTGAACGTGAAATTAAACTTCCTACGACGAATGGACGTGTAATGATAAAACGAGCGAAACAAAATTATGCAACCCTTTCATGAAAAATATTGCCACTTTTTTTTCTCTTATCAATCGTTTAGGAGAGAAAGCCATGATCGAACTTTAAACCTGCCTCCGATCGTCATCGATGACCTCGGAGCAAAAAGTTTTATGTTAAATTACTCGATAATGTGCTCGATCGTTTTACCAAAGAAAAAATCTCGCGATCTCGCGAATCTCGCGACCGTTCAAAAGAAATTGAAAAAAGATGAAAAAAAAAAAAGAAAGGAAATCGTTCGAACTCTGGCATTTGTGCGATCGAATGGTGAATAATCGTAATCGTCAATCGATACTTGTTGACGGGCAAATCGTTGGTCATTGAACCTCGGCAGAAACTGCTAATAAATTGCATCGGGTCTCGTTATAAGAAAAAAAAATCAACCCCTTTAGAGTGAGTAAAATTGCTGCGAGTAGAGTCCCGTGTATAAAACTGGTCATGGTTAAAAACGACCTCTCACAAGGGATCATTTCACCCTGAACTTGCGATTTTTTTTCCGCTTCTTCTCCACCGTTTTTTTTCTCCGTCCATTACGAATTTAAATGTACGATCGTCTAGATATATGAATACGAGAAGGTTGTATGTCTCGAAAGGGTTACCGGGATGGAAGAAAAAACAATGGTAAAAGTTGTTCGATAGCGAGTATATATACGTGCTCGTTAAAAAAGCGTTGACAACTTTTAACTCGGCTCACATATATGTGACGAAACTCTTTTTTTTTTCCACTACTGTGTTGTCGATACTTTGCATACAAAGTTCTCGGTACCCCAGCTCTACCTTAATACAAAATGGCGGATTGAATAAATGTACGAAGAGAAAAAAAATATTCATCCACTTTGGCTCGTGGCATGAAATTTTCTGTATACATTTTTCGGATTATTGAGTGTTGGTTCAAATTTTTGAAAAATTACGTTATCGTACGTTGTAAAAATAATGAAAAAATAAGGTCGAAAAAATAAATAATTGAATTGGGGCTGCATTCGAAAAATTGGTAAAATCGTAGAAAAAATCGCGGACCAAATTCGAGAGCAGCGAAAGTGCAATTGGCATCGACGCGAGGCCCATATGTACATATTTTCTTTGGGCCCTTCACCAACTCAGAGCACACTACGGGGGGCTGCACATTGCGTGAAGCCCCCTCGGAGGTTCAAAGCCGAAGTGCCGTCAAGTGGAGTGGTCAGGTGAAAAAATTGTTCGGACGATTCTCATTTATGAAGCATTGAAAATCGTCCAGAGAATTTTTGCAATACATAGAAAAATTATGACGTTAAGTTTTTTTCAATTTTTTGCTGATTCGAATGATTTCGAGTGACTATAAATTTCTGCGATTGTCTGCGAGTCTCTTTTATTATTTTCTCCTCCTTGATTATCTTTGATCGTCTGCGAATTGTTTTGTGTGGCTTTGAGTGTATTTGAGTGCTCGCAAGTTTCTTTGAGTTCTCCCCGTGTCATCGCGAGTGCCCTTCAACTCCAGTGAGTGACCTTGAGTGGCTGTGCGAGTACCCGTGAGTGCTTTCAAGCCCTTGTAACTCTCATTGACAGAGTGAACGTTGCGAATTTCAATTTTTCTCACTGATTTACTGCCAATTTGTACAATTCATACTGTCAAAAAATCATTCATACAACTTTTCATGACAAAATTGCTCAACTTTTATTGAAATTAAAATAACAAAAAAAGTAAGAAAAAGTAAATGAAAAAAAAAATTACTCCACTCATGAAAAAAGAAAACTGTCAAATGAGCTTCCCAAAAATACAAAAAAAAAGCCTGGCTTGGAAAGTAAGTCGATAAAAAAAAAAATTAATCAAGTTTCAAGAGAATTACGATAATAGACGATTCTCAGCAAGACATTCGACCCTATGCAAAGTGAAATTCTTTCACCGTCGCGCTTTTTAAACCTCGGTAATAATTCTGTGAGACACTTTTTCTTCTCTCTTGCTCTCTCTCTCTCTCTCTCTCTTCCCCTAGTTTGGGCATTTTTGCGGGACTTTTGCGGGCCCATTGGGCGAGATTTTTGTCCCCCATCCCTCTTATAATTCGGTTCCTCTCGGGGTCATATATCTCCTCGTTCTCGTTTGGTCTCTCCTGGCACTGACCGACGCGAAACGCGCGCCTGCGTTAGTGAGGGCGATATACCTGCTACTCCAGATTCTCTCTTTCATTTTTTTTTTATATTCTTTTCTTTTATTTCCCCCGTCGTTTCTTTCTTTTTCTTTCTCTATTCTCTAGATTTGCCCGAGCTCTGCATATGTACACAAGAGGCGACCTGAAAATCGTCTGTCCAGGTGAAATGTCGAAAAATGGGCAAATTTTTGGAGCATCGAAGTGAGGTATGTAGACATATAGATTTCAACCACGCGATCACGATCGTCTAAGTTTAAAAGTTTTGCCCCTACGGGAACAGAGTGAAAGCAATTAATTAAGGATTATTTAAACCGCAATAACACGAGAATGGATAAGTATATGAAAAAAAAAATCAAACAAAAGTTGTAGAGAAAACAATACCGGGCAAAAAAATTGTTGGCCATTTTTTTCAAAAATCTATCGGTTAATCAGGAGACGCGATTGAAATTTCAACACCCTTCGAAATGATAAAAACCGGCAGAGCACCACTGGTCCGTGGAGAGGGGGCTTGCCCCCTCACGTCCTATGCCAGCTCCGCCGAACCTGTCGCTGTTCGAGCGAGTGTGCTGTGTTTGAGGGAGATGACGTCACATTTTTGACGACGCGATGAATTGTATTTTGTTTTGGCTTGTTCCCGCGCGTTCTTCTCTCAGCGCGCAATTATGAACGAGCATGGATACGTTTTCCGTTGCAAATTCAATTCTCTACAATTTTTTTTCTATACATATTTTCCGAATTTTCAATATATCTCGATATTTTAGCGTTTTATTATTTTCAATAATTCTCGTCAACGTTCAACTGATCAATTCGACCACGCGCAATTTTTTAAAATATACGAAACATATATGTTTTTTATTGATAATTTAATTCTCTATAAATTATCTCTCATTCATTATCATTGATTTTTTAATTATTTTCCGAAATTTTTATGATTATCTTGCCAGACGCGTGGACATTGCGCGCGATTGAAAGCGTCAATTTTTAAACAACAATCACACCCGCGCGCATTTATCGCAAACTATATGAAATATATATGTTATTTTTCCAAACTTAATTCTCTTAAGTCATGTATGACCATTTAAAAATATTTTTCGAGATGTTTGTGATTTTCTACGTGCAGTTATATTTGATGAAATTTCAAGCGTCATTTTTCAATATACAAATTGAATCACATGGATCAATTAAAAATATGTAGAGATGTGGTTTGTACGAATTAAATTGGTCACAATTTTTTTACAACCATTGCATATTTTATTAAAAATCAAAATTGTACATTTTTAATACATTTGTTCATTATTTTTCATACTTACTTTCTAATGTATCAGAATGGTCACTTTCTTCGTCAACTTCTTTATCTTCATATATTTTAAGTTTTTCAAAAATTCGGTTGATCTCATCAAATCTTGAATTTTGATAGTTAACGCCGCTGTAAATTTTGCCATCGCTCCCATTTATAGTCATCATATGATTTACTCTTTTCAATGAAAGTCTTCAAACCTTTCTCCTTTATGACGTTAACCGGTTCTTTATTTTTACATAGCAGATGACAAAGAGGACACAGGCTAAAAAAATAATTATCTATCATTAGGAGAGAAGAAAATAAACCACAGGGATATAAATAATAGTCCAGCGGATCCGCATTTTCGGGACCCCGGATCTTAAATTATTATATATGATTAACCGATTTTTAATTTTTTTTAAATGCTTGCAATAATGTCCTCTCAGAATTTGAAAAAAAATTCCGCGTCGTTTTTCATTTGTTTAAATAAAACCTCCGCACGTCTGGCAAAATAAGTGCCAGAATTTCAATAAATACAAAAAAATCAATAAGCACGTATAAAAGAAAAAATGTAAACAATTACATAGCCAACAAGAAAAATATTTTATATAGTCCAAATAAATGCGAGTAGTCAAATTTGTCAATTAAAAATTAAGGTTTTCAATCGCGCGCAATGTCCGCGCGTTGGAAAAGAAAAAAAAATCGTGAAAATTCGAAATTTCTTCCTCGCGATTTTCGCCCACCCATAGATTTTGCTCAATTCTGGCTTCCTCATAGAGGAAGGACTTCTCTTGTGATAATATAAAAATCATGAGAAGCCCTACAGTTAAAATGTACCTCAGTATTTCAAACGAAAATTTAGTGAAATTCAAAATTTCATCAAATCTAAACCGTACGATCGATTCTTGTCAAACTCGACACCAAGTATCCTTGTCCCTCAGCCAATGTGTGTAGCTAGTTTCAGTTCGATTGTTGAAATTTTATAAAACTTAGAGCGAAAATAGTCTTTTTTTAAATAAAAAAAAATCAAAATTGAATAAAACCTGATCGCCTCGATCGATTCTTGCCAAACTCAATATCAAACAACCTTGTCCCCTAGCCTATTTGTATAGAAAGTTTGAGCTCGATAGCTCGAAATTTACGAAAGTTAGCGAGATCACATCATTTTTTCGAAAAATTCAAACTAACATAGAACGAGACACTCGTTAGCGATCTGAGCAAAAATTGCAGAAAACCGAGGTGATTCGCGGCTCAACTTGTGTGCAAAGTTTCGGCAAGATCGGTAGAGCCGTTCTCGACATATAGCCATTTCAATGTTTTATACCCTCATCGCATACACACACACACACACATGCGGACATTTTTTCTGAATATTCGACTTTTTGGAACATTTTAAGTACGCTGACATTAAAATCTCGAAAAAAAAAATCACGAAAACAAAGCATCCTTCGTGAGAAAGCAAAACACCAAGAACTCTAAAAATCCTGGAAATTCCGTAACTATGTATAGGAAAAAAGTTGTAAGAAATTAATTTTCCTATAAAAAATATACATACATTATATATCTTTAATCAATGTATTCGGCTGTACACGTAAATTAACCTCTTTATTGTTAAACATTTTTTAAAAGAATAATTATCGGCGCAGCATTGTTTTCTAATTACTAATCTCTTTCAACAATCGACAAAATAGTTGATATATAACTATAAATAATACTTTAAGATCCGGGGTCTCGAAAATGTGGATATATTGGACTAATACGTATTGGTGACGCTAAGATATCGTAAATCAAACTCGCATTAAAACGATGTTACGTTAACAATTAACACGAAACATTTTTTTCGTTACCTATTCTGCCAATTTAGAAATATTTATTTTACATTTATCACGAATTTAAGCCAATGAAGCAACGAATCAACAGGTATTTCTGGAGACATGTATAGCACATTTCACATATTAAATTGTCCGCGGAGAAATAAATTTTATTTCTCATGTTTTACCTGTAATAATAAAGTTATTTGCTGAATATTTATTTTGGAATTAATATACCAATCGTGCAATGAGACTTCTGTTTTTTTTTTTTTTTAAATTAATAAACAATTCATGAAGTGACATAACCTCAACTTACCTACAATTCACCGCACTCTAAATGCTCAGAAAGTATATGCAGTGTCGACGTGTGGTGATATATATACATATATATATACATATATGTAATGTTAAATAAGAATATTTTACACTTAATATTCATTTAGAACAATGTAATATGACTTTGTCGAATTTATCAACGCTAAATGGAACACGGAAAATAATCAGCTGGACGTTTCGACGCTGAGAGAGAAACTCAATAATGTTCGCTCGCACTCGCACAGCGACAGGTTCGCTGGAGCAGTCATGTGGCGTGAAGAGGGCAAGCCCCCTCTCCACGGACCAGTGGTGCTCGGCCGGTTTTTCTCATTTCGAAGGGTGTTGAAATTTCAATCGCGTCTCACTATTTACCTATAGTTTTTCGAAAGAAATGGCCAATAAATTTTTTCCGCGGTATTTCTTTTCCTACAAATTTTGTTTGAATTTTTTTTTCATACATTCATTTGTTCTCGAGTTATTGCGCTTTCAACCCTTAATTAATTGTTCTCACCTTTTTTCCATAGGGGCAAAACTTTTAAACACACACAATCGTGTTCGCGACATCGAAATCTATATGTCTACATACCTCACTTCGCCTCTCTAAAAATGTGTCCATTTTCGACTTTCACCTGGACCCAGACGTGGAAAAGAAATGTTTTACAATCACCCCCCCACCCGGGCCCCTATATCTTTTTGGGCCGCACTTGTTTGCACAGCTTCTGGTCTTACATTACCTTTTCGTTCAATGACCAGAATCGTTTTTGACTATTCTTCTTTACCTTTTATTTTTTCCAAGGACGATGTTTCGTCCTTGCCTCACGAGGACAATTTTTTTTTTTTCTACCCTTCGATAAAACTTGCTCGAAAATTACCAGAGAGTATTGGGCTCGTGGCTTGGCTCAATAACATATCACTTTTTAATGAGAGTTTGATTGAGATACGAGGACTTGAACTGTTTGACGCAGAATTATGCGTCTGTGGGAGGGTTGGAGAGTGAAAAAAAAACGACAGGGGCTCGTCCAATGGAGAAATGAGGCAAAACACTCCCTCATGAGTGGCATTATAGAGACACCCCAGACCCAGTGTGTGTGTGTGTGTGAGCGCGGGCGTTTCTATGCGGTTTACAAGGCTTTAGACAAACCGGCGCCACAGCTACGAACCTCTCCCTTCAGAAACTGCAATTCCCTTATAAACGCGCGAAAAACAACCCTCCGAGCTCTCTTCATACTCTCTCTCTCTCTCTCTCTCTCTGTTTCTTTTATTATAAAATTATAAAACTCTGCGAGGAATTTGTATCCGCTTGTCTACACACACGGATACACCCCACACTGTCTGAGTACTTTACGCGTGTAATCGTTTTCAAAAGACTTGAAATTATACGCATTGAACTCTCCGCGGAAAAACGCGAGTTACATTTCGCGCAGAAAATAAGCATGATATCAATTTTATTGATTTTAAAACAAATAAAAAAAAAAAAACGTAATCGTACAATTCATTCTTTCCGCGTGTGCGGAGAGAAATAATAAAATAATGTTTCGGCAAGTTTTACATTTTCTGGCCTATGAATATTGCATGTTTTTATAGCAATTTTCATGTAAATTGCTGTTGAAGTGATAGGTTTGTGTTAAAACTGTAACCATAGCACGTGCACAAATTATGGAGAAATTTTTTCTCATAAAATTACAATGGAATAAAGAATTTTCGTGATTTGGATTGAATTTATTTTTTTTTGCGTCGTTTTTCAGCGGCACGAAAAAAAGAGCGATTTAGTTCTAGAATCGCCGAATAATGAAGCAAGACTCCGTTGTTTGTATTCATTCAATCGAAGGGATAAGTATTCGCTCACTTATTTACTTTCATTGTAAAAGTACATCAAGAAGACAGTTTATTAACTGTTAAAAATTATAGGTTTGTGTTAAAACTGTAGCCATAGCACGTGCACAAATTATGGAGAAATTTTTTCTCATTAAATTACAATGGAATAAAGAATTTTCGTGATTTGGATTGAATCTATTTTTTTTTGCACCGTTTTGGAGCGGCACGAAAAAAAGAGCGATTTAGTTCTAGAATCGCCGAATAATGAAGCAAGACTCCGTTGTTTGTATTCATTCAATCGAAGGGATAAGTATTCGCTCACTTATTTACTTTCATTGTAAAAGTACATCAAGAAGACAGTTTATTAACTGTTAAAAATTATAGGTTTGTGTTAAAACTGTAGCCATAGCACGTGCACAAATTATGGAGAAATTTTTTCTCATTAAATTACAATGGAATAAAGAATTTTCGTGATTTGGATTGAATCTATTTTTTTTTGCACCGTTTTGGAGCGGCACGAAAAAAAGAGCGATTTAGTTCTAGAATCGCCGAATAATGAAGCAAGACTCCGTTGTTTGTATTCATTCAATCGAAGGGATAAGTATTCGCTCACTTATTTACTTTCATTGTAAAAGTACATCAAGAAGACAGTTTATTAACTGTTAACAATTATAGGTTTGTGTTAAAACTGTAGCCATATCACGTGCACAAATTATGGAGAAATTTTTTCTCATTAAATTACAATGGAATAAAGAATTTTCGTGATTTGGATTGAATCTATTTTTTTTTGCACCGTTTTGGAGCGGCACGCAAAAAAGAGCCATTTAGTTCTAGAATCGCCGAATAATGAAGCAAGACTCCGTTGTTTGTATTCATTCAATCGAAGGGATAAGTATTCGCTCACTTATTTACTTTCATTATAAAAGTACACCAAGAAGACAGTTTATTAACTGTTAACAATTATAGGTTTGTGTTAAAACTGTAGCCATATCACGTGCACAAATTATGGAGAATTTTTTTCTCATAAAATTACAATGGAATAAAGAATTTTCGTGATTTGGATTGAATTTATTTTTTTTTGCGCCGTTTTGGAGCGGCACGAAAAAAAGAGCGATTTAGTTCTAGAATTGCCGAATAATGAAGCAAGACTCCGTTGTTTGTATTCATTCAATCGAAGGGATAAGTATTCGCACACTTATTTACTTTCATTATAAAAGTACACCAAGAAGACAGTTTATTAACTGTTAAGAAATATCTTTTGTCGAATATTGTGAAGTAAATGTTTAGTTATTGTTTCGAAGCTTTGGTTGAGCCAAATAAAATTTGTTAATTACTACCAAATGGTTTTATTGCTCTATTTGATCCAATTAAATCTTATTTGGCGTAAGTAAAATTTGATAATAATAACTAAATGTTCATTCGGTCACATTCAACGAAAGATTTTTAACGGTTACCAAATACTGTTCAAAGTGTGGAGACCAATTTTTGCCACAAATATTTGACACTTCATGTTTATGCATATATCGTTCATGCGTCACTAAATTTTTGGGCAAATTCCAAATTAATTGACCGGCGCATTGAAGCTACATAACAACTTTACCGAATGAATTATCGAGCAATTTGAAAAAAATTACTACGCAATTATGAGACTTATGATTTTACTGCAATTTTTGCCATATTCAAAAAAAGATTTTTTTAACAATTACCAAACTCTTTTCTCAGTATGGTGACCAAGTTTCGCGGCAAATATTTTACCCCTTACGTTTTTTAATAATTGGCAATAAATTTTGACGCCAATTTCCGTCCAACAACTTTACAGCACGAATTATGAAGAAATATGAGAAAATTACAACCGAATTATATTAAGATTTGTAATTTTGAGGGGATTTTTGGGAGGCGCGTGGTCCTATCATGCTTCGAAAAACTCGCCATTACATTTTTAAAGTAATGACCATCATTGATACGCCGAGTCTTAGGTACTCAGAACCACAAAAAAAGTTTACATGTTCACCGATCGGACATTGAAAACGCGTCTTTCCCCTGAATAATAAATATAAATAGCCTTCCCAGTACTCTATACAAACAATCAAACCACAATGATTGTTTTTTCGATAAATAAATGATTGTTTTTTCGATTCGATATAATATAAGTATATGACAAAAAAAAAATAAACGCGCCGTGTATGAGTCAATTAGCCCCTCGAAACCGATTTGTGCCCGCATTAACATCGATGATAAATTTGGATATCCTACGAGCAGATTTTACAAACTATCGAAAGGTGTATATGGTTTTTTGATCAATAACACTTTAACCTTAAAAGAAAAATTCCATGTGTGGGCCAACCCCTGAACGACGCGATTCTCTTCTACGGAATAACCAATTAATGAGATTTGGGCATCCTAACAAGTGTATGCGAACGGTACAAACTATATCGCGAGACAATGATTGTTTTTCATACATACAGTTTGGGTATTCACCGTCCTTCGGCGGCGATGGACACTGTGGTGCATAAGAGCCAAGATGATATCCATAAGTGTTGTGTTGATGCATCGGTGCAAAGGGATAACCGGCAAGCGCCGATCTGGGACTTGGAAAACCAGCGTCGGCGTGTTGTTGATTGCCGCTACCAGGTCCCTGATGACCCAGTGAACCGACCTGATGTGGAAACTGATGACCACCACCTGGCACATTGTGTCCACTGGGATAGCCACCTCTCAGACTGGCGGGATTGTAAAGATTATTGTGCTGAAGTTCGATAAAGGCGCTTTTGCCAGATTGTGATACGGGCGTACTCGACGCGCTGTCACCGCCGTTGCCACCCTGGGGTCCTGGTGTAACCGAGCCAAGGCCATGATGAAGATGCTGTTCCATGTCAGAACCACCGCCCGATCCGTTATTACCGCCTCCACCGCCGCCACCGCCACCACCACCACCGCCCGTGGATTGTCCACCACCGCCAGACATGCTGTTCGGGGTCGGGGTGCTCGACGGACAGGGGTCGCCCGCCCCGAATGGGCTCCCCAGATCTGTAAAATTGAGCGTCGTCGTGCTGCACGGACGCTCCAACTTTGTCGCGACGTCGACGCCGCACCCGGCCCTTGCCGACGTCGCCGCCGTACGGACACTGCACGGAGCCCGAATCTTGCCGATGACCCTTTGCCCCTAACCGAGTGCTCTTCGGATCGACCGCACCTCACGCGGGGTGCTCGTCAAGATTCGATTAATGGTTCACCGCTGTTTAGCCCCTCGATTACCACCGTACACTCCGCGTAAATGGAAAGTGAATGATTCGGAAAGATAAAGAAAGAAAAAAAAACAAATCAAGACAAAAAAAACAAAATCAGCTTCTACAATCCGGGCCCATGGCTGTTAAACATGGAGGATCAAATTCGGTGCTCCCTTTGTTCGTATCAGCTACGCGCTTTTTGAACCGTTGCGAAATTGCCAAATGTCGAATTAATCCGTAAGACAACGTTGTGGTTTGGGTTCGACACTGGCGACGACACTCGCGAAACACTGACGTAAATTGACACCTCTGCGTATTGTGGGGTCTTGTATCATTCAACCGTCGGATGGTCGATCGGCGATCAAAACGAGTCAGAGTTGGATATCGATGAATGGTTTTTTTTTTTCGGCGTATTAATATATCAAACACCACGCTGCCGCGTTCACTAAACACTTGTCGTCGACACTCGCGTATTAGCCTCGATCCTGTTTCGCCGGCGCCCCCCGGGGGCGACGAGGGTTCAAACGAAGAATTACGATGATAATTTGTTTTCTCTTGCCGTTGTACACGAGCTTCGGTATCTTTCGGTAAATATCTTATCGGTGTACGAACCCCGTAGGTCAGCTCGTTACAGAGCTGGTACGGGCCATAAATGTGCGCCCGATTGATTTTCCACCCGTCGGCATCGTAAGTCACAAATTGTGTATCAGTCTCGGATCAACGTTGAATATTCCCCGATAATCCCAGCTTGCAGAAAACTCTAAATTCCACCTTGTATCACGCACGACAGTTCCGAACTCGTACGGACACCGTATATAAAACTCGACTTGGGCTCACTCGACAAGAGTGGACACGGGATTTTACGTCACCAGCTCAATAAACCTAACAAACTGAAATTCCCTTATCATGGAATATGATCCGTGAAAACCTTCAAGCAAATGTCCCGCAAAGAGGACTCTTCGAGTAATCCACCTCCTTCGTGCCGTAACGCGATAAAACACTCACGCGCTACCGTATCTCTTGCACTGACCGAGCATCACGAAAAATGTCCCCGCACTCACAACAACGGTAACTATAGAACCGAAAACAAAATAAAACCAACCAGAAGAAAAACGAAAAAAATAAACAAAAACAAAACAACGTATTGTTATTGAACAAGGAGTGGTTTGTAACCTTGTCCCAAGCGGTGCAAAACGTCGAAAAACCGCGAGAATCACACGATCCGTAAAAGATTGGACGGGGTTTGCGTAGTTAACAACCACACCTCGTCGGTACAGTGAGGAAGATCACGTCGTGTCGTTTAGGGGGGTTAAAACGAAATGTATGAGAGAATAACGTAGAATGGGGATGTAGCGCAAAGAGGATACACACGCGCGCGCGCGTCTTGGTCAGTAACTGCAGTGCACACCGTGCGGCGCGGACCGGTATAATGATACATAATGAATCCCGAGCCTCTCCCCGAGCCAGTTTCATCGTTTCTGACGGGCGCCGTATGGCGGCGCCACTCGTGACTCCACCCACGCGTCAAACGAGAGAGTTCGCTCATTGGCTACAATCGCCTTATCCCCCACCAGGCTCGCGTGACGTTCCGAGCCACGATTGGATCGCCGGAGGCCATTATGGTGTCGAGGGGGCGGTTCAACCAGACAGACGCACGCCTCCTGATTCACCTGGGAGGGGGACCACCTGAGAGCCGTTCTAGCCCTGGTGACGACGAGGGTCAGCACGCGCTCGCACGCACTATCCGCGGGCTTTCCTCAAGCCTCTCGAACGTGAACGAATCCACGGAACGCTTCGTCAGACACATTTTTACATGAATTTTGCCGTTTTTCTTTTTTTTTTCCCTTACTTACTCTTTGGACTGCTCCCACGACAGTGCAGCTGGATGCTGGTTCGTGATTCTCAAAATTGCGAAAAATACTTTCTTATGAAATGACAGGAAAGGAAGGCTGCTGCCATGTAGCTGGAGCACTAAGATCTGCACATGAGAAGGAACGAATTATCAGCAGGACTCTTTCTTTGTTTAGTGGCTGCTATTTTCAATAGCTCGATCAGTAAGATCTGCACATGCAAGAGAGGAATTATTGACAGGACTCTTTCTTTGTTCAGTGGCTCTTATTTTCAATAGCTCGATCAGTAAGATCTGCACATGCAAGAGAGGAATTATTGACAGGACTCTTTCTTTGTTCAGTGGCTCTTATTTCAATAGCTCGATCAGTAAGATCTGCACATGCAAGAGAGGAATTATTGACAGGACTCTTTCTTTGTTCAGTGGCTCTTATTTTCAATAGCTCGATCAGTAAGATCCGCACATGAGGGAGAGGAATTGTTGACAGGACTCTTCCTTTGTTTAGTGGCTCTTATTTTCAATAGCTCGATCAGTAAGATCCGCACATGAGGGAGAGGAATTGTTGACAGGACTCTTTCTTTGTTCAGTGGCTCTTATTTTCAATAGCTCGATCAGTAAGATCTGCACATGCAAGAGAGGAATTATTGACAGGACTCTTTCTTTGTTCAGTGGCTCTTATTTTCAATAGCTCGATCAATAAGATCCGCACATGAGGGAGAGGAATTGTTGGCAGGACTCTTTCTTTGTTTAGTGGCTGTTTTTTTTTTTCAATACCTGAACCCCTGTGTTCGCGTTCAAGTTGGGCTGCTTAGTAGTCGCTGCCAGTGAAATTCGCTCGCGCTCGTCCTCGCGATATATGATGTGGTGCGATGCGTTCAAGGATATCCTGACCACGCCTACCAATAATCCTCTCTCACTCACTCCGACTGAACCATGGTGGTGGTATCCAGCAGCCACCCCGATCTTCCCTCATTCTCCACGCAAAGGATCACCCGGTAGAGCAGATATAGAGAGAGGGAAAATTCACTTTAGAGTATGGGCAGGTACTCGTTACATTCGCGTTAATTCGCGCGCCCCGGCAATGCTATCATCCACCGTCAATCACCCTCATTGAATGCACCCAAAACATCCACCGCTGGGTATCCTCTGCAATTTGTACGCGCACAAATTGGTCCCCCAAATTGCCAAAGAGTGGGTGTCCTTGACACCCTGACCGATTCTACACCAGTCCCGTGGAGTGGCTCTCTCGGCCTACCCGAAGAAGATTGTGTCTCGTTTGCGATACGATCAGGGCGACCATTCTCTCCAGTTCTATCTTACGTGTACCAGGGGAAATCCCCAGAGGTCTACGAGTGGTAAAACTAACGGCGATATTTTGAAGTAACCCGTGCCAATTAGGCACAAAGTTAGGAGATCCTGGCAGGGCTTTGAGGTTTCTGCTACTTGTTGACTCTGCAAAGTGAATCTTATCTGCGATTGGGCATCAAGTCTTTTATATAAGGACAACATTGCTACTGAGTTATTTAGACTTGGCACTGTCTTCTGTTTCACCAGTCCCTGTTGATGTTGATAGTGGCTCTTTCGAACGATCGGTTGTCCAACCATCACCACCGATTATAGCCGCATAACTTTGAAACAAAAGGGCCAAAGACAGAGTTTGGTTTCGTGCTGTATCTACTGTGGCCAAAGAGCCTCACGAGGAAATTTATTTTATTGGTAAATGGCAGGAAAAGTTAAGAACCGGTGGAACACCATTTGGTGACCAGAGAGCTTCTCGTGAGAACCGGAAGTACTCAAGGCAGAGAGAGGGAGAGAGAGAGAGAAGAGCCTACATAGCGTCACATTAGCTGCCCAAAGGCACTCACGATGTTTTCCTACACGCACACACACACACACCTTCGGGTTAGCAGACAGCGCAGCACGCGAAGCGTTATTAGGAGATTTTGAGAGAAACACAGATTGAAGAGAAAGAAGAACGAAAGAACCGTACATAAGCGGTTTTGTTGAGTCTGCGTTGGCCCATTCCGATGACATGCCCATCTCGCGTTGACCAACATCGTGGATCTTGTATCTTACATGGCGTCCCAGATGCTCATCTCGTGTGGCCAGGACTGCGTGAATGACAAAGAAGAGAAACGAAAGTTACCGTTTTGGTGGTATTGTAGCCCAAGAGAGAGAGGGAGGGAGAGACAGAAAGAGGAGAGAGAGAGAGAGAGAGAGAGGGAGAGTACGCCTTTGGCAGCTTTCACGAGAGATAGTCCAACCACAACTCTTGATGACTTCCACGTGGTACGAGTTGTGTATATATATATATATATATATGTATATATATAGCACATAATATCAGACACGCGGAGTTGCCAAGATTGAGAGATGCAAGGAGTAGAAATGAGAATAGTTGGTAAATACTCTACAGGTCCAACATTATATGTGGTAAAGCGTAATTGCCCGCATAGAGGATGAATTTTTATGCTTTATTTTTTCGTTTTCTCTCAACAAGAGAGTCGAAAACTTTCATCGGTGATTGTGGAAGTTTGATGCGGAATGTTGGTAAATAATTGTTGTACTTTTTTTGACAATGGTCTTGGAGCATCTTTGCGGGCACCTCTTAATGTCAGCAAGTGTCTCTGTTGTCTCTGGATGCATGACTGTGGGTTTGGGTTTGGGTTTCTCTGCTCGTGGAGTCGCTCGGTGCATGTTAGCCATTCGCAGTGCGTTTGGATTTTTTTTTCAGCATCTGCGAGTACTTCTACGTACCAGTATCGACGCCACTGAGTGCCTGTATTCATTTGAGAGCTTCTTCGCGTATCTTCGAGTACGTAGCGTCATTTTCTTTTTTAGTGCCCGGGGCAACTTTTGTCCATACATGCGAGTCTTTTTCGATATCATTTGTGGTCTCGGTGAGTGCCTGGGCGAGTTTATGGCTACCCTTGTGAGACCCCCCAAGCATATATCTGTGAATGGTCATTTTTCCGAGTACTCTGCGAGTTTTTTCGAGAACCTTTGGCGTGTCATGCACATGATAATATGGTAATTATGGGGGGTGGGGGAAATATCGCAAACTAATCTTCGGTCTTTCAGATAAAACTTGATTGGTGATGATGAGAGTGTATTGATTTGAGGATTTCCGCGATACGCATCTTTGCGGGCACCTCTTAATGTCAGTAAGTGTCTCCAGTGACTCTGGATGCATGACTGTGGCTCTGCTCGTGGAGTCGCTCGGTGCATGTTAGCCATTCGCAGTGTGTTCGGATTTTTTTTCAGCATCTGCGAGTACTTCTACGTACCAGTATCGACGCCGCTGAGTGCCTGTATTCATTTGAGAGCTTCTTCGCGTATCTTCGAGTACGTAGCGTCATTTTCTTTTTTAGTGCCCGGGGCAACCTTTGTCCATACATGCGAGTGTTTTTCGATATCATATGTGGTCCCGATGAGAGCCTGGGCAAGTTTATGGCTACCCTTGTGAGACCCCCCAAGCATATATCTGTGAATGGTCATGACTGACTGAGTCAATTTTTCCGAGTACTCTGCGAGTTTTTTCGAGAACCTTTGGCGTGTCATGCACATGATAATATGGTAATTATGGGGGGGGGGGGGGGTGGGGGAAATATCGCAAACTAATCTTCGGTCTTTCAGATAAAACTTGATTGGTGATGATGAGAGTGTATTGATTTGAGGATTTCCGCGATACGCAAATTCTAGGGGTGCGCGTGTACGGTTGTAGGGTAAATGTTGCCTCGGAATTAAAACCGGCACTAGGCCATTGAGCTTCTGCACAGTAAAGGGTGGCGGCACGTTCTCTCTTAACTCGGTGGGAAATTACGAGGATGGCTAATTGCACGGCGGCTTGAGCGCAAACACGTGTCATCAGCCAACCAACCACCATATAGCTGTACATATATGCATTATATATAGAACGAGAATCACCACCATGAGGAATGGCGCTGTCGACGCCGCTCCTTTGGTGTTTTCTCGCACGGGAGTTATATATATATATATATATATATATATAACACTGCGGCGTCGTTTCTCGTCGTCACGCGGTGCCCCTTCCTAACTCCCCCGCACCGTTGGAAAATAGCTCTGCGTGGTCGTGGTTGGGTGTACGGTGAATTACGTAATTGAGGCAAATGATGGCTATCCCAGAGTGCAGGGAAGTGTGCTAAATAAAATGCCATTCAATTAGAAGAGACGCGCTTTAGTTATCATATACTGTATATACATGAACGAGAATGAGGCATGACGAAGAAGACAGCAAAATGGAGAGATAGAGAGAGAGAGGGAGAGAGAGGAAAAACGAGACGAGACGATCACAATCGTCAGATTGGTGAGAATAACGAGATACTTTGAAAAAATCATATTCTTTGAGTTTTTTTTTAAGGAAGTGAATTGATTTTTAAAAATATGACTAGTCTATAAGAGGCGAAAGAATCCATGAATTCAGGACACCAAATGATTATTGTTTAATTTCGAAAATTTGTTGCCTATTTTGTCGGAGATAATTGGCTGTAACTTTGATTCTTGACGGACAAGTTACATATTCATTTTGAGCTCATTTTCTCAGCGCTTGTAGCATTTTCTCATTATCAGCGTATCGGGAATTTTCGTCTTATCCGTTTTTTATTTTTTTTAATATTCTTGCAGTCGAAAAATGTGACATTTTTTTCATATGGTATTAAATTTTAAATCCGTTAAATAAATCAATAAGGCCCAAATATATTTTGCTTTCATCATATATATATATATATATATATATATGTAAATTCAAATATATATACAGGATTATGCGTGCTAAACAAAAGGAACGCCGGTGCACGTCAAAAATAAAGTGACGTTTCTAGGGGGCGGAAGGATACGAGTACGGTGCATCGAAGGGTGCGAGGACTCAACAGGAAAAGCGAGAAAGCAGGTTGAAAATGTTTCTCCCTCCTTCTCTTTCTTTTCGTTGCTGGATAAAAGACCGGTGGATGTCAAAGTTCTCTACCTCTTGCTCTATCTCTCTCTTTCTCTCCCTGTCTCTCCCTCTCTCTGCTTTCTCCCTCTCGATGTATGACGCGCCCTCTGACACGAGAAACCGCACCAGCACCAATTTTCACTCATTCTTCCCTCCCCTCCTGCTTCGCCCTTGACGAATATTAACTCTCATCCTGACGATTTTTCGTTCTGTCTGAGAGTCTACAAAAAAATTCTTGAGTTTCACAAAAACATAGAAATATTTTTTTCCTCTAATACACACATTTTTTTCTCAGGCCAGACACGCTCGAGTTAATCGCGTTTCCTGCTCTGAGACAGAGAAAGAGGATGAGCAACCCCTCTCTCGCTCGCTTTTTAATCGACGGTCTCGAGACGAAAGAGACAAAAGATTTTTTTTTTTTTTTTTTTTTTTTTTTTTTTACATCGTCGACGGAAGTCTTGAACCTGCACGAAGTCTTACATTCTACCGTCTTTACAAAGATATTATTTATAACTGATATCCGAGAAGACTCGATCATATGCATTGTTTGATAATTGCTGCTGATTATTCATTGAATTTTTTTTTTTTTTTTTTCATCGTTGAAAATTTCAACTGAAATCTTCAACGATGAAAAAAAAAAAAAATCAATTGATAACTTATTGCACAATCAATACAATGCATGGAAATAATTAATTTCTCATTAATATTGTTGCAGGTATTAATGAAATGCAAATTGTAAAATATTTAAGACGAAAAATCGTGAAAAATCATAAAATTTGATAAAATTTAAAAAAATTCCTGATGTCTAAGTCTTCCAATCATCAACGAATGCATGCAAATGTGCTGCAAACATAATACTTAAAGCACATAGAGCGTTTGAATTTTTTTTAAACACGTCGAAAAAAAAAAGTTGAAACATTATTTTTGCAATATTGAAATTAAACAATCATTGCAAATATATTATATATAATGCAATACCTGTGTGTACAGTCGAAGTAAAAAAATTATCCGAAGGATGGATGAAAAGAAAGATATAAAAGACGCGAAGATAAATAAAAAATACTAAAATGAAAAGAAAAAAAAAAGTAAAATAAATTTGTTATTTTTTTTTTTTACAAGAGGGTTGGGAGGGGATGAAAGGGCAGTAAATAGGCGAGGAAGAGAAGGGAACGCGGTCAAACGGATTGTTTGCGGGCAACGCCCGCCCATGTTCGCTGATCTTTTACTGCCAGAGCGAGTAGTAAAGTACGAAAATTATGATCCAAGCCGGACGCGAGCGCGCGTTCTTGTCACTTGCTCGAGGCGCTATGGGCGCCTTGTCTCTTATTTCTCTGGCTAAAAAGAAAAAAATCGAGCTTGAAAAAAATGGCCAAAGCTTGCGCTATTTTTAAGCTTATTGTCACGATTTTTTTCGACAAAAAATACGAAACAAAAATGAGAACTTTTAAATTATTTTTCGACAGTCCTTTAAAAAAATGAAATACTATAATGACGGTGAAAAAAATTCCATCTTCAAATTTTCACCTTTCACAAGCTATATATCTTCTGACCTGTGCATTTTATAAATTAAAAAGTACCAGATGACGCTTTTACTTGCTCGCATAATTATGTAGTGCGATAGTTAACATTTTTTTTCAACTCCAATTTTTTGAATGCCTTTCAATCGTCCTTTGACATTGATGTTCGCCACACATTTATACGGGGCCGTACTATTGATAAATTTCTCATTACTTTTGTGCTTTTTTTCAAACCTCTAATAACGATTTTATTAATTTTTTTTTATTCGATTTGTTTGAACTACCATTTGCAAATGTTAACTTTTTGCAAGCTATATCTTCGGAATTGTGTGTTTTATACAAAAAGGAACCAAAGGACTTTTTCGTTCATTAAACAATTACCTAGTGGTGGTTATTTTTTAACGGTTTTTTTAACTCCAATTTTGGAAATGCTAGTGGGTTTCAATCTCCATTAAAGGCTGATGTCCACCATACATTTATACTGGGGCCGTGCAGCCGATAAATTTTTCAATACTTTTTTTGCTTGTTTTTCAAATCTCCAATAAAAAATATAAATAGTATAAATATATATGGCCAACAATACCGTTTAATGGCAATTAAATGTCACACCCTCTTACAAAATTAGAGTTAAAAAAATAATAATTGCTACTAAATAAGTGTTAAAGAAATTTAAAAATAGTTCGCTGGTACTTTTTCATAGACAAAAAAAAACAGGTCAGAAGATGTAGCTTGCTGAAGTTGAAAAATCTTCAGTGTCATCGTTACGATATTATTTCTAATTTAATAATTTAATTCATCACTTACCAGTAAAAAAAAGTTTGCATTGAAATAAATAAATAAATCATTCACTAATTCTATTAAATAATAAACTAATTTTATTAATGACAAAATCATTAAAAGCAACAATTTCAACATTTTTTTCCTAAGCAGAACACACATATATAGATGTGTAGCTACTGTACATGGTACATCGTATGTTCCCTCTTGTATAAAATTCTCCACCCTCGCTTGTCCCGTCCCTTTCTTTATTCATGGGAGAAATCGAGGGCTGGGGGTGCAAGAGAAAAAAAAGCTTAGCTCGCGAGAGAGGGTGATGTAATTGCGGAGAACTAGTTGCCAGCACCCTCCAGCACAACTATATAACTTTCGATACATATAGATACATACATGACCGTAGCGAGAGTCTATAAGTAAAACATTCCAACATTATTTTTTTCTCATTTTTTTTCACGCCCTTAAACTGTAAAATAAAAAACGAAAATTCTCTGATAAAAAATCCTTTCACCCTAGTATATGATATGATAATTATAAAATTATCATATATAATAAATCGTGTGATTAATATCCATATACATTAATACATTTTTTGGAATATTCTTATACAGTGAAAAAAATATCTCGGAAGAATCCTCTCAGATCGAGTTGCGAAAGTTTGAAAAACCTTTTGCGGCGATTGTGGTGGAGTCACGTGAGTTACCCGTCATCGTTGTTGTCATCCAAAGAACGTCAGCTGCCCGCGTTCTCGCGTGACGACGCATCACAGACGTCCTCGCGGCTGATGCGGCGCAATGTATTAATGTACAAATACAGCCCTGCATATACTTACATATATACGTATGTACATAGGTATTGGGTTGTTCGGAAAGTAAATTCGTTTTTTTTTATGAAAATGAAAGACGATTTTTTTATAGCGAATAAATATTTTATTGAATTATATATTGTCCATTCTGGTCCAATACCTTTTGCCATTTTTCTGGCAGTTTCTGGATTCCACGCTCATAAAATATTTGGTTTTTCAAAAAGTACGATTAAGTCCTCTGTTGGGAAACAACGAAATTACTTTCAGAACAATCCAATATATGCTTGTACCCCCACACAAAAAATATATATTTTATAGCCGAAAATATATTTAAAATATAAAACGTCTCATCGTGTTATATACCGCTGATATATTTCAGATATATATTTTGGGCCCAGACAGCGATAGGTACGCGGTTGGCGCACGGCTCTCGCGGTCACCGAAATTGAGCAGCATAAGGCGCGGTCCATACTTGGATCGGTGACCGCTGAGCTGTGCACTGGCTGGCGCATCAAATTCTTCAGCGGGGGAGGTAATGTTTCCCGTCTGGTAATTCCTTGTAGGAGCACCGCAAACTATATATATATATATATAACGTCTCATCGTGTTATATACCGCTGATATATTTCAAATATATATTTTGGGCCCAGACAGCGAGAGGTACGCGGTTGGCGCACGGCTCTGGCGGTCGCCGAAATTGAGTAGCATAAGGCGCGGTCCATACTTGGATCGGTGACCGCTTAGCTGTGCACTGGCTGGCGCATCAAATTCTTCAGCGGGGTAGGTAATGTTTCTCGTCTGGTAATTCCTTGTAGGAGCAACGCAAACTGCTGAAAGAGCCGAGTGTATCGGCACAGGTTTTTCCGCAATTTTCCTGTGCCCATGGCGAATGCGGTATGGTGTAGCTAAGTTAGCTGATGCGAACCCACCGGAACTTAGGTAAGCTTAGCGAAGTGCGGGTAGGTAGTATTAGGAGGGGAGTCGGAAGAGTCATACGTGAAAATTCTCAAGGGTATATTTTGGAACGCAATAATAAATAAATATATTTTAGGCCCGATATATTTCTCATAATCTTAATGTATATGGGGGATATTTAAATTTTCATCGAAAACACTTTTTATGTACATCCGCGATATATCTTGTGTTATATCTGCCATAAACTTCTTTTTCATGGGAACCTCTATAATATAAATATATATATGTATATATATATATATACATCTATACATGAATATACTTTTGTATATAGTTATATGCACTGAAATACTTACATATGTATATCCCTATATCCAGCCTATTATACGCCAACCGACTTGGTGGCTGGATCCGGCCAACCAATGGGCAATCTTGAATGAGCTACACCATTTGTTATATATATATATATATATATATATATATATATGTATATATATATATATGTATATATATATATGTTTAATTAAATACTTTGGGCCACATATACATATATACATGTACGAGTAATATATACCTCTCTACACAGTTACATATATGCACCGATACAAATATATACATGCAGGTCCTTGCACAAAGCAGAACTAGTGTGCAAAACTCAAAAACTAAACCCAAACTGGCAGGACTATTAAGTAGGCGGCGGGGAATAAGCAATTTTGTCTTTCATCTAATAGGCACGTATATTGTATATATATATATATATATATATATATATATATATATATATCCATATATGTAGTATATGTATATACATATATGTATATGACAGGAAAGCTGGCATTCGTCCCTGCAGGGGTGGACTTGGCTCGTGCATCACTATCTCTCGCATTATTAATCTATAGTCTTTGCACATAGTATATTACTATAGCGTAGTTAACTCCATAGTTACAGTTCAGTTAATACATCGCTTAGTCATTTTGAGTTTTCGTGAGCTGCCGAATGTTCATGCAGTGCGGTCTGAGTCTCTATGAGTGTCTATGAGTTTCATTGAGTATTTAAGAATTTTTATCACTTTATGTGAGTTTTCCTGAGTGTTGATGAGTTTCTTTGAATGGCAGAGAGCTTTTTTTTGGTTATCAGTGAATGGTTTTTAGTGCATGCAAAATAAATTTATTTCTTTAGGTTTTTAGTGCATGTGAGTTAATTTATTTGAGTTTCTTTTCATTTTTAGTGCAGCATGTGAGTTAATTTATTTGAGTTTCTTCAGTCTGCCAGTATATTCAACTTTTCCAGAATTTTCTTTGAGTGTCTGAATTAGATTCTGAGTGTCATCGAGCGATTAATGCTATCTATTGTATTGTATTGTACTGTATTGCATTGTATTGTACATATAGCAACACGTCTTGTGTGTATGTTTTTTTTTTATTGTCCATGTACCCTCGTACACCCATCTTCGTGTGCTTTCTCGTTGGATGCGTGCGCAAATCCCTTTCATCCAGTTTAAACCCACGGTCGATGGTTAGAGAGGAAGTGAGAGAGGGCAAGAGAGAGAGAGAGAGAGAGAGAGAGAGAGAGAGAGCTCTACAGCAAAAGCCTATAGCCCGCAGCTTTTTCGATTTGTCAACCAGCATATATTTTTCACTCCATATGTAAATGTGTACCCATCTGCACTTTTCTTTACACCGGGCATGGGTCACGCAATTTTTTTTATCTTATCAATGATGAATTTTCTGAGGAAATGGCCCTTGATAATTAATAAAAATTTAATTAAAAATAGAACAACAATTTAATTGATATCAAACTGAATTTTTTATCCATGAATAATCCAATTGTTATATTTGTAGAAGAATAATTAAAAAAATAATAATAATAATTCGGCTCTCCTAAAGTTTGTTTCACGAGAAAAACACAGATGGTTTAACTAATTTTTCTATCATTTGTGAATTTTATTTAGCGTAATGCAAGAGACGATATATTTTTTCAGTTTATTCATTTATCCAGCAATTTATAGATCTTAATTACGATGAAAAGAGAATGTGAGAAAAATGCGACAATTTTATATATTTTATTCAAGGATCGAACCAACGTCAATGTGGTTACGAGTCGAGGGTTAATCCCTCTCAACGCCATCTATATTTCTCATTCCTGCGGGCGTTTCTGTGCTCTCGTTTTCCTCTCCCCTGCACCACAACCCCCCGCGACTGACCGGCGACGAGCTCCAGTTCGATGTTCGGGTAATTGGCACCCTATATATATGTATGTGTGTATATATATATATATAGTATATATACTCGTTCTAGTCCTTTGGTCCTGCCCAGAAGGCATTTCTAATAGTTCGAGAGTATCTCGGAATTTTTTTGCAAACCTTTGCGCGTGAATCCAGTTTTGGGTTTATTTATTTTTTAACATTTTTTGTTTTGTTTTATATACCGCCACGACGAAAAGCCTAAAATTCGCCCTGAGCGATCGAGTTTTACGGCGTGCTCAGCTCATCTCTATCCCTCCCTCTCTCTCTCTCTCTCTGTCTATTCGACGATAACACTTGTACGATGGTGTTTTATTCTCGGACGTTGTAAAAAATCAAATCACTCGTCCTGAGTTGGCAACCAATTCGGCGCCACACTCAGCTCGTGACGAAAAGTTTCGTGTTGAAAAACTTTCAGCTAGACTATATAGAATGAGAACAAAAATGATACAATTAATTAGAACCACCTGATGCATTATTTTCATATTCAACACTTTAGAGATTTAATTAGAGTTGATTTATATTAAAAAAAATTTATTCCAAGAACCTAAGAGTGCACGTTATAGTGAGGAAGAATTGATGGACCATCTTCAAAGATGGTGCACCAAATTTGGAATAATTCTTAATCCAATTGATTAGGGTATGTTTTGTAGATTTGAGGAATAGGAAGAGAATAAACACAGGGTGGAGTGGCAACTCCATCGAGAAGTAAAGTTACGGTCATTTCAATGATTTCACATAATTTACCGCGAAAAGTAAAGATGTTTATTCGTTAAATCTTATTTTACAAATGTTCATGCTTATATCCATGCGTTATTTATTATAAAGATAGATACTTTTTCGAAAAAATAATGTAAAATTCTCGGAGAGCCAGACATCGCGTGTCGTTTTTAGGCTCGTTTAATCTTTCCCCCGGATCGGAGATGATGTCGAAACAGTCGGATCACGTATGATCGATGGTCAAATCCTTCCTTCCTTCCTTTTAATTCAGAGAAGAGTGGCGGCACGCTATGTGTGTATCTGACTCCACCTATATAGTCCCATATAGTAGCGTGATGTACCATATATATATACATATATAGTGGCGTGAGGTGGCGTCTTTGGGGTGTTTATCGAGAAGGGCCTCTACAAACTTCGTGAGAATGAGCATCGGTCCCGGGTGCCGGAGGATAAAGAAGGAACAAAGGGTGGCAAGATTTCGAGACAAGCAACAAAAAGGGGACTTGGACGAGTCGCCAGTAAGAGAAGAATCAAAAGAGGAGCCTCTGATGACGTAGGAGCAAAACAGAGGGATGAAAAAAGATGGTCAAATTAGCGAGAAGGCTCAGGAAGGTCGAACGGAAGGTCGCGGACAGGAAACGCTCTTTGCGGATCCCTCTGATCTTTGGGAAGTCATTCTAAAGTTGGTCAGAGTGCCCCGCCGCTTTCACGTACCGCTCATGTGTGCTTTACCTGCGCCTCCGGTTCTCAATTTTTACTTTTTACCGTTGTCCCGGCGAATATTACATTCTAAGTGGGCAATTAAGCCCGGTGTAGTTCATTAGTCAGAGGCCAATCAATCACGAAAGACCGAGAACTCGTAGAGATAACGCCTTGGAACAAGATACAAAATATCTGGGATCTTTGGTAGAATAAACTATTGGACGATTCAATCCGTTGCGTAATTTAACGTGACTATGTGAGCATCGATCTTCCCTCATCGGGATGAGAAGATGAGACTTGATCCACCGTATATGGAAGTTTGTAAAAAGAAGGAAAAAAAAAGGCTCACGAGTTTATTATGTGCAGTGTGTTTTGGGTGAGTGGGTGAATCTGCTCGCGTTCATTAGTCAAGTTCCTAAATACCGCTCGCTCAAATCCCATTCCAGTTCGCTAAGTGAGCCGTGATACCCCCCCTTTATATATATATATACTATACCGAAGCTCAGCCAAGAACCCGCAAGGTGCAAGACACACCTCAGCCATTCGTAAAAAGAATGAAGCAGGAAAAAGATGGGCGATCGAGCTTAGTCATACTAGCAGCCGCTGCGAGAGAGCATGATCTCGCAGAATTTTCACTGATCATCGGTGATGCGAGGGGATCCAAATGGGAGAAAAAAGAGCATCGAACAGCGGCAATTGACCGTTTAAAAGTCGATTAATTACAACGAGAGGAGATCACTGGCTGATTTTTTTTGACATTGTGCCACAATTTTATGCGAAATTTCAAGGTTTGACTGATTGAAACCAGTTCGAAGATGATCGGGAAGGTTTTAACGAGCCATGATTGAAGATTTTTGCTGAGAATCATTCCCTAAATTGATCAAAAAGGGGAGAGGAATGAAGGAAAAAAAGGAAGGCTTAGAGATATAATGAGGAATTTAAAGTTCGCACGTATTCAAACCAGTTCTAATGTACTGGAACGAGTTTCATCGAGCCATGTAAAGACTTTGTACTATTTGGCTTTGATAAATCTATCCCCTGAGTTAATCAGGAAGCTGTAAAGAGTCTAAGTACAAGTAACGACACAGAATTTTGAGTCCGAACTGAAACTAACTCGCTGAAGACAGTTTTATTGAGGCAAATTGAAACTCAACGCTCGAGACGTTTTGCAACTTTTCTTCTGAGTCAACAAGGATTCGGACGAAGAGTCGAATGATGAAGAACCGCCTCGTTCACCGCCTCATGCAGAATTTCGAAGGAAAACCACTTCGAACCAGTCCAAGCAAAACTACAAGATGTTTGATCGAGTCATATTGAGTCCATCAACTCATGGGTTTTATTAAAGTGTACCCTGTCGGTTACCCAGGGAGGGGAAAGGAGTCGAACGAAGGCAGGGTTGTAATTTATCACGAGAAATTGCAAGAACGCATTGACTCGAACCAGTCCGAGTGTACTGGAAGATGTTTTATCGAGTCATATTGAGTCCATCAACTCATGGGTTTTCTTAAAGTGTACCCTGTCGGTTACCCAGGGTGGGGAAAGGAGTCAAATGAAGGCAGGACTGTAACTTATCACGAGAAATTGCAAGAACGCATTGACTCGAATCAGTCCGAGTGTACTGGAAGATGTTTTATCGTGTCATATTGAGTCTCT
This sequence comes from Dyspetes luteomarginatus, assembly GCA_963669185.1. NCBI lineage: Eukaryota > Metazoa > Arthropoda > Insecta > Hymenoptera > Ichneumonidae > Dyspetes > Dyspetes luteomarginatus. Next base: position 16,106,074 of record OY769906.1, read on the forward strand.
TAGCTCGCGTGTTTTGCTAAAAATTTACCTCATGAGTTCCAGGAAGAAGAAAAGGAGTCAAATGAAGGAGCAGTTGTACGTCGTCATGGACATTTTAAAGAATGAACTAATTCGAACCCAGTCCAAACGTACTCGAAGAGGTTTTATCTAGCCATATTTAGGATCATAACTCGCCAGTTTCGCTAAAATGTACCCCATGGGTTAACCGAAGAGGGGAAAAGGGTGAACCCCCGGCGGCGTTGGGTGGTGTGATGTGACGTTGGGTGACGCGATGTCCGACATAGTTTTCTCTTTCTCCAAGCGGTGGTGGTCGTTCTCGTCGCTGGATCTCCCTCTGTCGTCCTGCATATATACAGCAAGCTTCAACTCTCTCTCTGTCTCGTTCTCTCTTATGAAGCCCTGCGGTGGATATAACCGGGGGCCTATAGAGCCGGGGCCTCATTCGTAACCCTACATGATGTATACGGTGTGCGGGCATAGGGGGCGGGGCGGAGACAGATGGGCGTGCGGCAGGATCCCTTTGAGGCTGCCGCGTGCGGCGCCAGTACTCTCTCTCTCTCTCTCTCTCTCTCTCTCTCTCTCTCCTGCTCACTCTCTCTCTCTCTTGCTCACTCTCTCTCCTGCTCACTCTCTCTCTCTTGCTCACTCTCTCTCCTACTCTCTCTCTCTCTCCTGCTCTCTCTTTCTCTCCTTCTCCTGCTCTCTCTCCCTCTCCTTCTCCTGCTCTCTCTCTCTCTCTCTCCTTCTCCTGCTCTCTCTCTCTTTCTCTCTCTCTCTCTCCTGCTCTCCCTCTCTCTCCAGCTCTCTCTCCTTCGCTCCGTCTCTCTCCCTCGCTCTCTCACATACTCTTTCTCTTTGCCTCCTTCGTTTCCTCCTCCTCGGCTTCTTCGTCATTGAGCTTCTCTTCCTCGTCTTCTTTTTACCTTGGAGTCCTTTGCTATGAGGTCTCGCGCAACCCGCAATACGCCTGAGGCGACCTAAGCAAGAAGACGAATAAGAACAGTAAGAGGGAGCATCGAATGGTTCGAGTCCTGAATCACTATCGTAAAAGGTAGTACGTGAAAAAAAAGTCGACAAAAAGATTTAATGCCATATGCAGAGCGCTGATATACATATATGGACTCGATTGTTTTGTAGGTTATGTTATACCTACTTAAGTAAGCATCAAATTTTGCTTTTTTCATACATTTTTAAGTGTCACATTTTTCGTTGCTCTACCTGATCCACCCTATAACAACAAAGTTTGAGAACGATTTTCGAAAAAACTTTTTTTAACCGACACATCAGATCGCTGTCGTGAAGCTTCCGTTCAATGACGACTTGCACATCAAAAAATTCACACAGATTTAATGAACGAATCGGAAAAATGTTCATGGAAAATGGTTCTTATCGTCGCCATTTTGTCGCGCGTTACGAATTCACCATTTCATGCTACACATTAATGGCCTGCTGCTACAAGTTCGACATATTTACAACAAAAATATGGCAATGCTGCAATATGGGATCTCTGGAATATTTCGTCTCGTTAAATATTGGCCATATTTCGAACTGGGCGAGTGGCTGGCCAAGTTGAGATACTCCTGCCCAGTTTTGCCGTCATTCGCCGCATAGGTGGCGCTGCCATCGCCTCCGAGACCTACAAACTCTAAGTATTTTTTGACGGTTTGAATCGCAAAAAACACCTCGATGCTGCAAGTCAATACACATGTTTTTCTTTGCCTTGATTTAGTAACCCCTGCAACTAGCATCTCCTGCAAAATGAGCCCTCTGAAATATTTTGTCGCTCAAAAGATTGTCCATATTTCGAACTGGACGAGCACACAGACACATTAAGACACTCCTACTTAGTTTTGCCATCACTCGTCCCACAGGCGGCGCTGCCATCGCCTCCAAGACTTGAGCGACAAGCACTAAGTATTTTTTCATAGTTTAAATCGCAAAAAACGGATCACGAGCAAAGAGTAAGAATTCGATCAGGCAGCAGAAGTTGCAGCAACTCCTTTTGAACGTCTTTAGGCTACAACTCGCTATATCTCTCCTCCTCTTGCTTTACCAAAGAAGCAAGTCCTGTATACTCTGCTGTCGCTGCTGCTGTTGCTGCTGCTGCTTCTGCTGGGAAGTCAGGAATTTCCCGCGAGGCTCGCGTGTCCCGGATTTTCGACGGGCCGCGCCTCACCTCGGGCGCTTCTTCTTCTTTTCTTCTTTTTTTTCTTTGTTTCTTTGCTTCTTCCTTTCGGTCTTCAGCTATCTCTCTTTTGATCCTTTCTCTCTCTCTCTCTCTTTCTTCGCAGCTCGTAAAATACATTTTACCTTCTTCCCCTTCCATCTCCCTCGATCTTCCTATCACCATCTCTGTCTCTCTTCGAGCAAGCATAAGATTTGCGAGGGTTGACTAGCAGCAGATTTAGAAAATCCTTCGGCGTTCTCTTTTGCATGCGGATCACACGAGCCAGCACGCAGGAGCGAACGATAAAACGTACTAAAACCGGGATCCCACTTCGTCGTCGTCTTCGTCTTTGTCTTGGTCTTCGTCTTCGTCTTCGTCTTCGTCTTCGTCTTCGTCTTCGTCTTCGTCTTCGTCTTCGTCTTCGTCTTCGTCTTCGTCTTCGTCTTCGTCTTCGTCTTCGTCTTCGTCTTCGTCTTCGTCTTCGTCTTCGTCTTCGTCTTCGTCTTCGTCTTCGTCTTCGTCTTCGTCTTCGTCTTCGTCTTCGTCTTCGTCTTCGTCTTCGTCTTCGTCTTCGTCTTTGTCTTTGTCTTTGTCTTTGTCTTTGTCTTTGTCTTTGTCTTTGTCTTCGTCTTTGTCTTTGTCTTCGTCTTCGTCTTCGTCTTTGTCTTCGTCTTCGTCTTCGTCTTCGTCCTCGCCCTCGTCCTCGTCCTCGTCTTCGTCTTCGTCTTCGTCTTCGTCTTGTTCTTCTTCTTCTTCTTCTTCTTCTTCTTCTTCTTCTTCTTTTTCTTCTTCTACAAGAATATATTGCAAAAGTGAAATATTTATTCTCCCCTCTCCTGACCCTGTTCTTCCACGTGTCAGAGAATCATCGTTTTTGGATGTCTCAAAAAAATTCTTCTACATTTAACAATAAATTAGCAAAAACTAATATGATGATATTTAAAATCCGCAAAAAATAGGAAAAAAATTCTAATTTGAAGAATCAAATGATATTTTCAAGCTTGAAAGATTACGAGTAAAATGGGCCTACAGATTAGAGTAATAAATCCATCGATAAGCAAAGTTTTAGACATTTTACTGAAACAACTTTTTGGCATATTAGCTTTTCTGATGCAATTAAAAAAAAAAAAACCAGCGTAATCGGTACGAGAAGAAATGGAGGCATTGATTTAGGCATATTTTTTTTTAAATATATTTAAACAATTATATATTTTACATATTTTGCAACATTTTGTATACTCCATTTCTAAATAACATTAATTATTATGATTATATGGATACAGGGTGGTTCGGAAAAGGGTTTTGTAAGGCGTTTTCTTTTTTTTTTTTTATGTTTTGTGAATTTATATTTATCGTAAGGAGTCGTATAGCGATTGTGGGACAAGAAATGTTAACGCACCATGAAGTAAACCGTCAAGTGGAGGCGCCCCGTTACAAAATAAACGTCAAGAGGCGCATTCGAGCACGTGCATTGTTGTGTGTCGAGCAAAAGAGCATCGCATTACAGCAGCAAAGGCGAAGAGCCAGCGTCTCTTCTTTGGGCTAACGAGGCGTCCCTCAAACAACTCTGATGATCCTTCGTAGGGTGTAGGCACAAGACAGAAAGAGAGAGAGAGAGAGGGGGGGGGAGAGGGAGAAAATGATGCTGTTTGTATAGTTGGATGATACTCATCGCCACACAAGAAATGCGGTCTCTTGAATGGTTTTAGCACCCAATAAAAATGTGTAAATATTTTATGCAAAAAAGTCAAACCCTTTCGAAGCGTGGATGACCCCATATATATATAGCAGGTATCTTGTTCGAATCGAGAGAGCCTCATATATGTATATGATTTTTTCGTGGTTCAAACACCGACAAAAAAGGTTTTTTCTCTTTCCCATGGCTATTATGAGATTCCGAAAAAGTTTTGCTCTAGTTTGAGAATCAAAAAATTTCAAATCTGGAGGATAGTGGAGTAAAGGAGGAAAAAATTATGACAATATCAGAAAAAATTACAGCCATTTGAAAATTGTCGTTTTCTGATATTGTCATAATTTTTTTGCAAGTCAAGTCTTTGAGCATGTCCTTTCTTTCATCGCGATGTGTTTGCTTTATTGTGGATGATGGCACACAATTTGAAAATTGAAACGAAATAAAAATAGAAATGGCAAAAATTGTTGAAGTTTTCAAATTTATATAAATTTGTCTTAGTCAGTCAAAGGATAGGGGCAAAAGTCTCGTGTACCACTGAGACTCCATTTGAAAAAAAAAATCAGTGAAAGATACAATTAGAAAGAGAAAGGCGAGAAGAGAGAACACGATAGATGGACCTTTGTAGTCACCGGCGTTGTAACCTCGTTTGTGAAACAAGCCGACAGGTATACATCCTACCTATAGATATACAATATGCATATATATATATATATATGTAGCTATAGATCGGTCGCACGCTCGTTTTGTCTAGAGACAAAGAACCGACGTGGTGGTTCGATTCTCCGTCTCTCTCACTCGGTCGTTCTAGCGAGGTTATAATTGCTTCCGAGGCGCTTCTCTTCGAACGAATGATACTTTACTACGAATTCCGGTCTCCTCCAAAAGAGCTTCGCGTGTGCCATTTATGCAAATTTTTAGAATATTTTATCAAATAATTAATGTCAAGTCAATTTCCGACCTCTTAATATCCAATTAATGAATAATTTACACGAAAACTCGTTACCCAAATATTATATTCATAGATGGTAATGAATCTATTTTTTCGATACTTTTAGTTCAATTTTTATTTTTATTTGAGGACAAATTTGATTCATGTATCAAAAATTAAAATATTCATAATCATTTGTGTATAATTAATTGTTTTTTTTCATGATCATTTGCTTTTTCGAGAATTTGATTTCAGAGTACTTACGATGTACCAAAAAGTTGAAAAATCATATTTAGAAAAAATGTCCGTATGTATGTATGTCTGTGTATGTGATGAGTTTGTAAAAAATTGAAATTGCGATATCTCGAGAACGGCTCCACGGATCTTGCCGAAACTTCGCACACAGGTTGGGCCGTGTACCACCTCGGTTTGCTGCAATTTTTCCACAGATCGCTAACGGGTATCCCATTTTATGGTAGTTTGAATTTTTCGAAAAAGGGTATGTGATCTCTCTAACTTTTTCTTAAATTTCCAGCTGAGCTCAAACTTTCTATACTAATAGGCTTGGGGGACAAGGTTCGATTTAGGCATTCTGGTTTTATAAAATTTTGAATTATTTGAGTATTTTGGAAAAAATCTATTTTTTGCTCCAACTTTCGTAAATTTTCAGCTATCGAGATTAAACTTCGTAATAAAATATGCCAGGGAACAAAGATGTTTGGTGTTGAGTTTAATAAGAATCAATTGCGGTGTTCAGATTTTTTAGAATTTCAAAGTTTTTGAATTTTTTAAAAACAAAAAATCTACTTTCACTCTAACTTTTATAAATTTTCATCTGTCGAACCGAAGATAGCTAGACAAATTGAATTAATGATAAGGATATTTGGTATCAAGTTTGGCAAGAATCGATCGCACCGTTTAAATTTTACATATGATTTCGAATCATACTAAATTTTGAATTTGTCGAAAAAGGCTTGAATTTTCGATTGATTGTGAGAGGCAAGAGGACTCACCTTGATCAAGCATCCTATAACATAAGTGGAAGGAAAACAATGAGCATATATACACAGGATTGTGAGAGGCAAGGGGCCTCACACTAAACAAATACCCCAAAGTAATCTGTATAATTTTTATACATATTTAGTAACAAAAGAAGATAGTGCATTGTATATGTGCTGTGAATATTTTTTTTTGAGGTGCAAAGTTGGTTCACCTCCTCGGGGTGCATCTCGTAAACAAATATCTTTGCACTGATACATACAATTTTTAAATATATTATTTTGAACAAAAATAAAGTTTGTACATGACATAACATATTCGACACTTCCATATTTTAGATCGAACATGCTTGGGTTTGGGTGACTTATCACGTGAACTGTACAAAAAAAAAAGTATCGCAAAAAAATGAATCATTTGTAAAAAGGTTGCATATGAAAATTAGTCTGATACGAGACCTCCTCCAATGTAAGAATACTTGGCACAATCTCTTACAAAACAATACGAAGGAGTCTGAAGCATTATCGATTATAGAAAAATATATCTACAGTCACTCTGAACCCAAACCGAGTTTTCTCGGTTTTGTCTCGATAGGCAATACTTTCCCTATCTAGGGGGTTGTATGGGCGGGCGAAAATGACGAGGAAGAAATGTGTGCCAATTTCCAATTTGGACGGTTTTATTTTTTAGCCTATCTTCATTTTTTTTTTTCACTCAATATTATCATTTAGGAAAAGAAAAAAATTGCCTGTATTTAAGATATTGATGATTATTTTGTATAAAATTAGTAATTATTTATATTTATATAAATATTTGACTGTCCTGAGTCTACTAATGACATTCGTTTTAGTAATTATTTATCACAAAAATAATGGCTAAAAATCTGATAATTTCTGGATTTTTTTTTGTGAATGAGCGCGTTTTACGAAAATATGTATTGAATGAAGTTTTTTGACCTCCTCACTCGTTGCTTCAGCGTGATGTAACACAATGTAGCGTACATGGATGAGGCAGAAAGATACATCTAGCGGCCCTCTTAATGATTTACCGGTCCGGAACAGGTAAAAAGCACAGGAGACTTCTCTCTGCTTCGGGATTAACCTAAGAGAAATGAGAAATTTCTCGGTCCATCCCTTCGACGAGACTGACGCGCGTCTGAATTTGTATGTATCTCTCTCTCTCTCTCTCTCTCTCTCTCTCTCTCCCTCTCTCTCTCTCTCTCTATGTATATATATATATATTGAAAATCGACCATACCCCGTTCCCGTTTACACGGTGGCCCCCGCTATTCTCATCATCCTCACCGAGATTATCTCGTGAGAAGTGTACACGTGTTTTGCCTGGGGCAAAATGAGACACTTATTAAATTTGAACCGAAGAATTGTAAATTTCATATTTGCGATCTTCCGTCAATTAAACGGAAAAATCATTTCATCACTCATCAAATTTATAAAGAATACTCTTCAACGAATAAAATGAGTCGTCAATCATTAAAATTGGACCAATTTTGTTTGGCCATGAAAAACAATGTCAGAATAGCAAAAGATTTTTTATTTTCCTATATAAAAAGATTTTTATAAATTGTATTTTGTATAAATTTTCACTAGTGGAAAGGCCCATAAACATCAAATGTTCCATTTTGACCCTGGTCATTTCCTAATTCGATGGATTCGTTTCCTTTTTCACAAAATGTTCCGGTACGCTCGACTTTCAAGCCGCGAAAGGATATAGAAAGCGAAATAGAGAGAGTTAGAGAGAGTGAGAGAGAGAGAGCTAGGGTGATGGAAGAGACCCTTTTTCATTCCATCGGGCGCCAGGCGCCAAGGCTTTCACGCCTTCTTGACCGCCAACGTGAGAGAAGAGTGTCCAACGCGCCTTCTCTTTATTCCTTTTCCTCGTACTCGTTCTCTTCTTCTTCGTCTAATTTTTGTCGACCCTTTTTCTCGCACGCATAGACAGAGAGACAGAGAGAGAGAGCCTACGAACATATATATATACAATCCATAGAAATATACTCACATATGTATATTTGGTCATTCCATGTCAACTCGAGCAACCCAGCCCAATTTTTCGTATCATTTTTTGAATTACATGAAAATAAAACATTTTTTTTCCCCACCTTTTGCTCCCCGCTCACACCCTCGAAAATCGAGACTTCACTCAAAACTAAAAATATTGAAAATTTATAAATTTTTCAGTCGCCATGGATTAAAAATATTAAAAAAAATCGAGTTCGCTCACTGGAGTGCAAAAAAATACTGGGCTAGCTCTGAGAGTCTCAATTAGACGCTAGTCAAGCCAAGACCATGCTCCATGGTCTCCATGGAGCATGGAGCGAAATGCTCCATGTATAATATACATGGAAAACCTTGAAGTTGACCTGGGATCCGCGCCACTCCCACTCATAATAATAAAGTTTGGGATTGTCTTCACTATTCGAAATCTTTTGCGCCAGTTTTAAGAATAAAATAACATCGGTAACATAAATTTTTATTTCACGAAATACACAAAGCTATAAATAAAAATTCGGTGTTTGGTGATTTTCAGGAACACCTGGAGAAAAGGTGTGAATTTTATCGGGACATTACGATAATTTTTAATTGAGGACCACATTTATTTTTTTGTTGGGCTTACCGTAAGAAGACTTCTGTATTTTTTTCTGAATGGTTTATTGCTAATTAGAATTTTTTTCAATCACGTAAATTTGAATTAAATCACGAAAACTGCGTTTTTACTCGTTTCTTGAGCACATTTTTTTTGATATATTTTTATTTCAATTTAATTTTTTTTTTTACACTAATTTGAGCCAACGATTTGTTTGACTGCAGTAATGAAATTCGAGCTCAATATTTTTTCGACTATTTCCATCACCTTCCGTTTTTCTCTCCTCGATGTGCCTCGTTCTCGACGAGCAAAAGGTACGAGTCATTCTCGAATAATTTATAACCCCAACGTCGAAAAGAGTATCGCTTTAAACTGACCCGTTCAAATTGACTAAACGCCGCGCTAATTTCATTTAGCGCCTCTTGTGAAACCTGCGCGCGCCTCTTGGTGGACCAGGCAAGACACCATTTCATCCCTCGTATCGCGTTCCCTCTCACGACGGGGGGTTCTTTATTTAACGTGCCCCTAAGCTCACCCTTTTTTCACGGTCGAGACCCTTGAAACCTGTTGAATTTCGTCAAAACTTCCCCCCCCCCCCCTTGTCCAGAAGAAAAATGGATTTATTTTAATGAAATATATTAAGTTATACATTAACAAAAAAATTTTTTTTATCGGAGTAAAAAAAAAGAAGAAAATTAAAAAACTATTTAATTATTGGCAAAATTAATTTTCTTTTCATTCGATTCGATTCCATTAAAAATTTCAGTCAATTGTGCAAAAATAAATAAAAATACAAATTATTATCTTGATGACAAGTAAATGAATTATATTAAATCCATTTTTGTAGTTGTATAAATACAGTATATACAAATATTTCAAATAAAAGTATTTCAATTGGTAGCATTTTAACGTGTTAAGGGCGTGAATAGTTCGAGGCTCCCATTTGGAGAAACATATTCTCGATAAAATAATGCCTGCACGGCTCGTTTCGTTTAACGCTTGAGAATAATTCGATGGCCTCATTAACGTCGACTTTTATCGATTTGGGGCTGGTATGTGTACGCACAATAAATTTCCAAATAATATAAATAGCGTCTCAGTCAGAAAATATTCTCATGGCTGGTCATAATTAAGGGAACTCCAAACTCGACTCAGCAAAAACGTTATTTTTTTATTTTTTTCAAATTCAATTAGAATGTGCCATTTTTTGGCCACCTTTACTTTAATTATCAATTTTTATTTATCTCGTTTCCCGACTGCATTATAATATTCGATGGATTATTCCGGAATTCCGAATCATATAATAAATGAACCCACAACTTTTTTTCTTGCATAAACCAAAACTGTCAAATAAGATTTTATTTATTTTTTTAAATTATAGCCCCACATCATTGCAGCGTATTTTCATGAAAATACATACGAAAATAATAACAATAATATCGGTAATAAAATAAAGAATGATAAAAAAAAATATATTTGATATTAATATATACTCATATGGGGTTTATACTGGTATCGGAGTATAATAATGAGGGACGAAAGTTGTACTCGCGCACGAGACTCGCTTATAATTTATACCGAGCGATTAATTGTTGCCACCGGTTAATGATATCGTCCCGCATCAAGTCGACGAACTACCGAATACTTTTGGTCTTTCGTTATGTGTTATAAGCAAAGACTTCATATACTATCATGTACATAAATATATTTATGTATATATGCGTATATCAAGATAATACATTTTGTACATATTTATTTAAGTAAATATATGCATATATATATATATATATATACATATATGTGTGTGTGGATGAATGGAAGTCACGGTAGCGGATCTCGAGATGTCCGATGATTTTATGTGTATAATATTCTTTCGACTGTCTCTGGCGGATCAAGAAAAGGTCGATTTTTTTTTTTTTTTTTTTTTTTTTTCGAAAGCACTATACAGTGAGAACGATGCCGGCCAGGAGAGTACAGGTCGTCCCGGCGCCTTGGCGCAAGCGTCATTACTACGAATGACGAAGCGATATCTTGACGCTACTTTTGACTTCTTCGTCACTTTGGCAGCATCTTCCTCGTCCACTCTCTTTCTTTTGCTCCCTCTCTCCCTTTTTCTCTATCTTTTTCTCTGTCGACTTGAGCAATCCATTCACACGCTCCCACGAGACTGTTGGAGAGTTGCGGTCGCACATCTCTATATAAATCGAGTGTGCACATATATATGTATATATATTTATATATCTTTACACACATAATAGTCTTTATATATATAAGAGAAGAAATGATTGTCACGTTTTATCAACGTAGAAAACACGATTTTATAGCTTTTTAATGAAAATTATTAAGTTTGTTTTTTAATGGGTGGAGAATTTATGGTTTAAAAAATAAATAAATATGATTTTTTACATTTTAGGAGAAATTATAATAATTCACTAAAATGATTATAACTTTGCGTTTTCATATGGGGATACTGAACAACTCGATGTTTATTCTCTTGATTATCCATAAATCTAGAATAAATCTTAAAGTTTTTACAGACTTTCAAACTTTAGGAACAATTTTTTTACGTTTCCATCATTGTTCGATAATCTTCAAACTGCTTTCAGAAGCACAAAAATTGTTATATCAGAATATGAGCCAAACAGCACTATCTATTTATCTACTCGCCGCATTTTCAAAACTCTCCAATTAATTCAACATAACGAGATTGGAGACGAAATATACGAAAATCGACGATTTTTTGGCTCTTGCAGTATTTAAACGGTAATTTTTTTTTCTCCTCAACTAGCCTATTCGATGAAAAAAATTCCCCTAATTACAAATCGAACTGCTTCAAAATTTTCACATTCTTTATTGTAATTGGTGCAAAATTTTTGTCTTTCCTCAATAAATCGTTGGCTGGATCATCGACGAGAACTTTTTATTCGATTGGGAAAATTTTTATGTTTTTTATGTCTATTTTTATGTTTTTTATGTTTATGTCTATTTTTATGATTTTTATGTCTAGAATAAATCTTAAAGTTTTTACAGACTTTCAAACTTCAGTAACAATTTTTTTACCTTTCCATCATTGTTCGATAATCTTCAAACTCCTTTCAGAAGCACAAAAATTGTTATATCAGAATATGAGCCAAACAGCACTATCTATTTATCTACTCGCCGCATTTTCAAAACTCTCCAATTAATTCAACATAACAAGATTGGAGACGAAATATACGAAAATCGACGATTTTTTGGCTCTTGCAGTATTTAAACGGTAATTTTTTTTTCTCCTCAACTAGCCTATTCGATGAAAAAAATTCCGCTAATTACAAATCGAACTGCTTCAAAATTTTCACATTCTTTATTGTAATTGGTGCAAAATTTTTGTCTTTCCTCAATAAATCGTTGGCTGGATCATCGACGAGAACTTTTTATTCGATTGGGAAAATTTTTATGTTTTTTATGTCTATTTTTATGTTTTTTATGTTTATGTCTATTTTTATGATTTTTATGTCTAGAATAAATCTTAAAGTTTTTACAGACTTTCAAACTTCAGTAACAATTTTTTTACCTTTCCATCATTGTTCGATAATCTTCAAACTCCTTTCAGAAGCACAAAAATTGTTATATCAGAATATGAGCCAAACAGCACTATCTATTTATCTACTCGCCGCATTTTCAAAACTCTCCAATTAATTCAACATAACAAGATTGGAGACGAAATATACGAAAATCGACGATTTTTTGGCTCTTGCAGTATTTAAACGGTAATTTTTTTTTCTCCTCAACTAGCCTATTCGATGAAAAAAATTCCGCTAATTAAAAATCGAACTGCTTCAAAATTTTCACATTCTTTATTGTAATTGGAACTTTTTATTCGATTGGAAAAAATTTTATGTTGCACCAAGAGGCTGCTTCGTTTAATACGAGACGTCGCTACTATATGCGTCAAGCATGCACAGAGTGTATCCGGGAGGGTGCAGAACGAGAGTCACATCGCATGCCACAAATTGCCTCAAATATTTACGCAATTGGCATGATAACCACATTACGTGATTATGTACGCTCGTTGCCCGTGCTCGATTTCCACGATTCTGGCTCTCTTTCCCTCTCTCGCGACCGTTTGCCAACCAAAGTACATAACTATATTTATGGACGTAAACACCAAGAGCAACAAAAGAAACGAATGGAACGGTAAAGCCCGAACCATCCCCTAGCCTGGTACCAGCCTCCCATCTACAATTTTACTTAAAAACATTTTTCATTATTCCATTTAATTATTTTGATTTATTTCCACTTATTTTAAATCTTTATTTACTGCCTTCTTATCCCTTTAATTAATTTATCTTGACATTTATTAAATCTACATTTTTTTGAAATTCTCAATTTCGATTCGATTTCGAATTTTTATTATCATTCAGAATATCATATGATCAACGAAATAAATTAATGAAACGTTAAGGGACGAACCATCATTTAGCCTGAAATCAGTCTCCTCTTTACAGTTTTATTTATAAAGATTTTTTCTTATTGCCCAATTTATTTATTTTTATTTATTTTGATATTGAATGATTTCATCATTTTTTTCAATGAAGCATTTAAAGGAATTTTTATTTTGGATATTCAATCAATTTGTTTTTTTAATTCTTATCATTAATCAATAATTTGGTCGATGATTTTCTCAATATTCCCAAGGATTGGAAAGGATCATATTTTTTTCATGGGTTATATACTGTTAATCGAGAGAGAGAGAGAGAGAGAGAGAGAGAGAGAGAGAGAGAGAGAGAGAGAGAGAGAGAGAGAGAAATACGTGATTCTTGATCCGTTACGTAAGCTGCTCTCGCGAGCAGAGAACAGCCTCTCTCTCTCTCTCTCTCTTACACTCTTGGAGAAGGCGCGCGCGTTACGTGCGGTTTCTGCAAATTGCTATGTAAGATGTGCAGGTGGGCCGGGTCTCAGAGAGAACCAACCTGGTGTACCTCGAGGGGAACTTAGAAGAACTCTTCTACGAACTCTTCCTCGTTTCTTACCTCGCATACATACATGTATATAATTTCAAAATTCTTGAAGGATAAACGAAGAAACATTTTTCTGACAAAAATATAATAAGACAATGCCCTGAAAAACAAATTATGGACTGAACTGATTGTTAATTTATTCAATGTTTAATTTTTTAGTCATAATTTATCAAATTATTTTATTGCTTCACTATTTTTATTACGTGTACAAAGTTAAAAAATATTAAGTATAAAGATGATCATGAGACACTAAAATCAATTTTTCAAAATATATTTTCAATATATATGTGAAAAGATCAGCCATGCCACCATTCAATTCAAGAACATTTTCTTCCTTGATAAATAATTATGATAACAGAATTTCAACTTTATGGGGTGGTAAAAATGATTTTTCAATTATTAGTAACGTTTCAATTGCCTTGTTAAAACGCACACACATTGTAATTGTAAGAAACATCAGGCGCATTAAGGAAGCATCAGCGAGTAGGCGATTTGAAGAATCAGATCTAAATTTTAGATAAGTTATAAGAAAACACTAAAATCTTGGTTCGTGCAAAATTTAGAATAGATTGAACGTTTAGTTTTTGAGATATTCACCGTTGAAGTTGAATTATTTAATATTAAGCTGTATGGGTCGCCCATTACTTTTCAGCATACAAAACGTTTTTATTACAGAAAACTGGATAAAGATATGCGGCTGAAAAATCTATGCACGGAAAGTACAAGTTTTCGAAAGAAACATGTTGAAATTTGAAAATAGTTCACCGTCTAGATTTTGAGACATGTCATAAATAAAATAACTAATTTTGCACGGAAACGTGAAACGTTCGGATTTTTGTGGCACGGATCCGCACACTGTCCGCCAGTCGCCCTGCGTGCCATGCGGCCTACCCCCACCACTGGAACCGCGCTGAAACCTCCTTAAATCGATCAGCGGTAGGTAATCTTTTCATAGTTTCGTGATCCCTTGTAGGAACACGAAATTCTGCCGAAAAAACCTACTATATCGGCACAGGTTTCCGCAGTTTCCCGGCGAATGCGATACAATAGTGGGAGGGGGGGCAAGCCGACTGCGGACGAAATTCCGGTGAGGCGGCGATTATAGGAAATGGAACTGGGAAAACAGTAAAGTGTAGGAAATTGAATTAGGAACATATGTGACGAAAGGTCGTAGAAACTCGAAATGGTTTACGTTGAAATGCCACTAATAATATTAAGAAACATCAGTCAGCAAGAAATTTAATTCAAATTCATTTTTTTCCCTCCAAGCAAAAGACTAAATACGGTGGCAAAATTTTGACTTTATGGTAAAAGAAAAACATTATTTCTGAATTATTATAGTAACATTGCTATGACCTTTTTAACAAATGTATATTATACTTTATGGCAAAAAAACTAGCCATGCATGAATTCAATTCAAATCTACTTGCTTTCGCCCAAAGAAAAAATATAAAAAATTCCTATAACAAAATTTCGACTGTATAATGAGATCGTCATACAAATGATTTCTCGATGATTCCTGGTAACATTCTTATCATATTTTTTTGCAAATACTAAATAAATAGTCATACATAAAAGTACAATTCAAATTTATTTTTGTCCCGCCCAAAAAAAAAAAAAAATGCAAAATTCCGATAGCAAAATCTCGACTGTATAATGGGGTAGTATCGAGAGTATTTGGGTCAGCGTGGCACGAGAGCGAATCGGTTTCGCGTTATCGCAGAATGAATTGGATTTACGAAGAACATTACAGACGACAAGGCTAACGATACAAAAGCATTCGAGTGTGAGAAAGAGTGAGAGAGAGAGAGAGAGAGAGGAAGAGAAAAAAAGCTCTTCAGAGTACCGGAATTATTGTAATTACAACAATTTATTGTTACGGGACGAGAGTAGAGCACAGCGCGTTCAAGAGAGTCACGGGGGCATAAACGAGAAATTAGAGTGGGGATTTAAATCGTTATTACGAGTCGGTGCTGCCGGCTAGCGGGGATTCCCCGTTTTTTTAATAATTTTTAGCGGAGCAGCCGGCGCCATCTGTGAACATCGACGTGAACTTTCCACTCATTTGTCGATCGGTAAGGCATGCATCTGTTTAATCATGTCGATAATACCAACGAAGATAGAGACCTCTATCTTCGTTGATAATACTCAATATTTCTCATTAATTTACGCTTATTCATCATCGAATATGTAATTTAAAATACGTTTAAATATCAAACCGTCCCACATGGATTTCTAATTTATTAATTATTTATCGTCTCATCTACGGCGAGACGAATTGTAATTCAAATATATTTTACAAAGAACTTTTTCGTCAACCTTTTCGTAGAATAACCAGATAAATAAATAAATAAATAAACATATGTGATATAGATCTAAGATTGAAATCCTTCTAGCATAATTTGTCTGTTGAGATAATTTCATAAATGAAATTAAAATCATTTCAAAAATAATGTCCAAATTAATTATTTCCGTCAATGAGAAACGTAACAAAGGAAATAATTGATTTTATCGCGCATTGCAGTGTTTGATCACTTTTTATCTACGTCTATATAGAATATGATTAATACTATCAATATTATCGATGGCAAAAAAAAATGTTTTTTTTTTTTTTCGTGATATTGTCTCGCCGTGGCTATGGCGAAGCGAGAGAAATGCCAAAGTGGCTTCGTGGCAATATATAAGCATAGATATGAGACTCCTCCTCGAGAGAACGAATCCACCCACACCGAGCACGTTTGTTGGTCCATCATGGGCTCGCGACTTGGCTCGCTGTGAAATCTCGCGGGAGAAAAGGAATAAATGGATGGAAAGGGGGGAGGGGAGAGATTCGCGAGTGTGGCTCTGCCCCCTCATTATCATAACCGCTTCTCGGTATAGAACACGCCGAGTACCAACGCGGAGTCATCTCTGTACTGCGGATGCTGCGCGTCGAAAGATCGGAAAAGATGAGAGGCTGGGAGGGAGAGCGAGAGAGAGAGAGAGAGAGAGCGAAGAGAAAGATCGTGACGACCCCGCAAGGCTTCCGCGATATGTAGCCATTACATATGTATATATGGGGCATTCCATGTCGACTTGTCCTGGCGTTACAATTAAAAAAAAAAAATCACATAATAAAAATACGAGGGTCAATCTGGAATCTGGAATTCCATGTCTGTTCATATGGGGTATTCCATGTCAAATCGACCGCCCCTAAAATTATGTTTTTTTTTTCGATTGGAGAAAAAATCTCATCACGAAAATACGAAGGGAAAATTCGCTGGAATTATTTTTATACAGATATGGGATGTTCCATGTCAAATCCAGCTGGACCCAATTTTTTTTTTTTTTTTTTTTTTTTCCTATAAACAAAAATGAAGAATCATCCACGAAAAATTCACGTTTGAAAAAATGTAGTCGCTCTGAATTGTACAGATTGCTGTGCACAAATTTGAGAAAATTGTTAACAAAATTTATACAAAAATAGGAAATAAGTTTTTTTCGATATATCTGATAAAAATATAATTTTAGGATGTCGTTATCTAATGCTACGGGAATTATGACAATTCGAGAAAAAAAAAAGGTTCTAAGATTCAGTCAGGCTGATTTTACGCCTGGAATTCCCCATATAAAAGTTTATATTTGTGTATACACACAGAATTGTAGCTCGTTTTATTTGATGAGCATTTCGTGCAAATGTTGCAGACTCAAACCATCAGTTTTCACACCTAGCCCCGAAAAAAAATTATTTCAAGTGCTCTGGGAAATTTGCTCGTCTATATGATGATAAAGTGTGAACCCGACGCTCACAATAAACACCTCGAGGTGAGGTTGGCGAAGTAGAATTTTCTTTCATCTCGCGGAAACGTCGAGATGATTGCACAAATTTCTCTTCTCGATCGTGAAATAAAATTTTATCGATGAAATTTGAATGAATAAAAAATAATCAAAATTGATAAATATTAAAATTTTTTAAAAAATAGTAAACCTTGAAAATCGCAAATTGTATTCTATTTCTTTCTATATTGACTTCTACATTTTCCCATCACCCTCACAACAAATAAAATCGTTTTGAAAAAAAGCTTCTTGCTGGACGAGATTTCCTCCAGAGCATGGATCGAAAATTTATTCCATCGCTGCTGCAACTTCTCCAGTTCGTTTGTCCCTCTGCCAAATCTCATTGTCGATACTAAAAAAAAAAAAATTTAACAAATTTTATTCCATCTCAATATTTTTCAGACAGACGAGATAAGAAATATTTGTTCTGAGTCACATTTATTTCAAACAAACTATTTTTTTCGAATTAAATCAAAATTATATTTGATAAAAATTTCCTTGAGTTAAAACAATATTTATTGGGATGTCAATTGTTTAATTTTCATCGACAATATACATTTTATGTAATAGAAATCATTTTTTGTTCATTCGAATAATATAAATAGATGATGATTTTTTTTTAACACAAATTAGTCATTAATTGTCATTTTTTTTTTTTTAAATAAAATCAAAATGAATAATGTCTAATTTACGTGAAATAAATTCATTTTCTTTTCGGGCTTTTATGAGAATACTGACTCGTCAGCTCCGTAGCCCGATCTATCGTTCGTGTAAGCCGCCAATGTGCGCCAAAGTTCCGGTGGCCCTTCGATAGCGAGAGGAAAATGTGACCAGGCTGGATCGTCACCTCCAATTGTTGGAATATTCATCATTCTTTTCGTAGGACCGTTGAAAGCCTCTCCGTCGGCCTGCACCGACATTGTTTCACTTGGCTTGATAGAAAATTTCATTTCATTACTGTTATGATAATAGTACAAAAATAAATCGAACAACAATTGCTTCAAAGAAGTTAATGGATTAAAGTATTACTTTGTTGATTTAGAAAATTTCTATATTCGTATAAATAAAATCAATTCCATTTTATTAATTTATCATTTAATTTGGCTAACCACAAAATATCATTTCAAATAATTTAGCATTGAAACAAAAAATAAAAGAGCTAAAAATGTTACGACAAATATTTAATTAATAAAAACAAGTAGGCGAAATTTAACGTATTTCTTACCGATTTGTAGCCATCACGTCTACCAATTCTGGGAATATTTTTCGCTGCCTTTAGAAAGTAATCCTCGAATCTACCGCTTCGTCCGACTCTTGGAATATTTTTAGCGATTTTCAGGAAGAACGCAGGCACCTCGTCGGCTTCAACAGCTTGCCAGTTTGTTGTTAATAACACGATAGCCAGAAATCCTACTTGAAATTGTGCAAATGAAATTTATTATTTAGAAAAAAAAAGTTCTAATTTAAGTTACAAATTAATTCTCAAAATAGCCTGCAGTATTTTTTTAATGGATGTCTATTGCATGAAAAAGAAACCAATTTTAAATTTGGTCAATGAAGAAAAAATGCTAATTCGATTATTTGATTTTTATTAAATAAATCCATAATGAAATACAAGTATCGTTGAAATATCAATTGAGCAGAAAATTATTTTTCTTCACTGCCCTTACAGAAAAAAAGAATTCAATAAGAGCATTAAGGGTTAAAGAAAAAATCATTTTGCAAGATTTCTAAACTCACCAATGATCGTGATACACTCACGTGAGTGAATTATTTTCGTCATTTTTTGTCTCGAATTGTTTAACCTGTTGAATACAATTCACACGAGTAATCACCCTTACTTGTCATCACTGATTTCACAATGATCAATTTTTTATTTTTCAAATTGAAATTTATATTTCTATTATGTCGAATTGAAAATAATTTTTTTAATTTGACACAAATATTTTATTCGTGAGATATGTACGTGGCAAGCATTGACGTTAAACTGAATAGATTTTTCACACTAGAAAAAGATATCGAAGTGCTCGAAAAAACTAAGTATATACAGGACAAGAGAAAAACGAGGGTGTATTTGCAATGATGGACATTTAAATGTCTGGTATGGTTGTCGAGTGGGGTCGAGGATCGCACCGACTGTCTTTAGATCACGTACGTATATTTTCTGCGATAAAAATCCGATCACATACCACCCTCACAAGGAAAAGTATCGTCCAATAGTAAAACAAAAAAAAATATGGATGGAACAATTTTTTTTTAATTTATTTAAAATAAATAATTTTATTGATTGATTGATTTTTCAGAAAAACCCATTCGATAAATATTCACTCAACAAATAAACCCAATTCATTCAATTCAACTGATAAAATGTGAGAAAAAGAATATGAAAGAAAATAATTAGTTTTGTATTTAATCGAAATCATTATTCTTACCTGACAGTGACACGATAAGGACTGACTCGGATTTCCTTCATTTCGCCACTTTTATACCCAATTTAATGGCAATTAAGTATTTTTATCATGCTTCGGCGATTAATGATTATTTGATGGTGAAAAGAAAAGAAACAAAATTGAAAACGAGTTGTTTTGTGAAAAGAATGAAAAATAAATGTCAATGTGGGCGAATTGAGAGCATCACGCCCTCTCCTCTCTTTCTCTCGCTCTCTCTCTCTCTCAATAAATGATACAGGTACACAGCCCTTATGCTGCTGGCAGGTGACGAGTACGTGTTTCCCATATCGAATGATTACAATCTGGAACAACGAGTCGTACGTGATTTAATTCGACAAAATCATTTTATTTATTTGTTTATTAAATTTTATTTTTGTAGAACTTTTACATTTTTTAAATTTCTCTTCTTATGGTTGTACATTTTAAATTGCAATTCCAATCATATTTTATATTTTATTTTATGTAATTTCGTTATTGTTATTTTTTTATTCCAACGTAAAACTTTTTGGGTTTTTACGACCCCAACACTTCCCAATTTACTTCTCTACACTCCACTTTTTTCCACTTTCATGTGAACCCCCAATTAGTGATTTTATCATTTATTTGATTTTATTCTATATTTTTAATATCAAAAGATTTATCAAAAGATAATTTCATCAATAGTAACAAATATTAATTTTTTTGTTCCCTGAATTTTGTAATGCAATGGATTTAAGGGATTATTGAAGAAAATACGAATTTGCACGAATTATAAAGTGTAGTGAAGTTCGCATAATTCGAAAAATGAAAAATATCCAGAGTTCGTGGGACAGGAATTATATAATTGTCGAATAAGTAAAAACAGTAAACATAAATGCACGCATCAGTTAGAATAATTTATTTTTTATCCAATTGCTTTACAGACAATTTCCAGGTAATTTAAAGCCAATTAGGAAGGGTCGATATTATGTTCAAATTAGACATAGATCGGAATTTTTTTGACATCAAAGTTTATCGTTATGAAGAATGTTGAAGCTTGTTATCATCGAACGATGATAATTGTGAGGGATTTCTGTTGTATCTTGAGCCGATAGAGGTGTTAATCTCACTGGAAGAAGCTGCTGGTCATGAATAAAGCTGATAAGGGTTGGCTCGGTCCGTAAGTCACTCTCAGTTGGTATCCTGATGAACGAGCCATGCGCTGCATGTCTCGCTAGCAACCTCGCACATCGTGGTGAGAGCCCGACTGATGACCTCGTAGTCTGTTAAAATGCATAAATAATAAAAAATCGTTATTTTTTGAACATATTGCATTTAAAATTCCGCGATCAGTAATGTAGATTTCTGGCTTACCGGTAACGCTGCTGGCGCGTTTTCCAAAGATGCTCCCGTTGAAAGGGGGCTTCCGGTAAGCGGCTTCGATCATCACGGAAGCCACAGCGAGGGCGAGAACGATGGTGAGGATTACTCGTGCAACAACCATGTTTTTTTTATTTTTTCTTCTTCGACAATTTCTTTCCAACGATGGAAAAACTAGCTGCGCACCGGTCTGTAAGAAGGTCGAAGGAACTGTGTGAATTGTGACCGAGAAATTTCAGCTTTTATACCCACAAGAAATCCTTTGATAAATTACAATGTCAGACGCAATCGTACGAACATTATTCGCATTCACAAAACCAATAATAAGAAACATTAATTCGGTGCTTCATGGTTCGGACTTTGACAAGCAAAAAATATTACCGGGCTCGTAGACTCGAGAAAAAAAATATGACGACACGATTTGGAAAAATGAAATAGTTCATAATAATTATCAGTATTTTAGTTTTTTTTGTATTGTTATTAACATCAAATATAATATTCTAGATAATATTGTGAATTAAAAAATGTCTTTGGCGATGTGATATTGAATAATAATACCCATTAATGTTATTCCCATGAATAAACAAAGAGATGTTTTGTTAGTTGAAAATACCTGTGAGCTGCTTATTTCGGTGTGATTCTGACTCTGGTCAGAAGGCTACTGTGATATCCTAGATGGAAAAGTTACCCTTTTATAAGGGAAAAAACCACCGTAAAATGCGTTTTTCCTCGCTACGCAGAATCTTCCTAATCAAACTGTAAACGAAATTACGACTCTTGATTGTCTTTTTACACATGGGAAATAATAAGATCTCGTCCCCAATGGACCTGAGTTCATTATAGTCCAATATAAATTATCGCATTGATTAGGTTGCAGAAATAAATAAGGATGCCCGTGCTTTTCAACAACATCGAATCTTTTTTTTATTATAAAAAATAATTCGATTATTTAAAAAAATGCGGTGTAGAAGTACGAACGAACATTGCGCAATCGATACTAATAATGTTATCGCCTGGAATAAGAGAAATAACAACTGATGGCAAGGAAATTGCTTGGTACTAAACCACCGGCTGGTGAAACTTACCATAAGTTGGCAATAATAGCTTATAGACATGATAATAGCTACAGTCGGTAATCTTCAACGTAATACCAACGAAGATTGAGGTCTCAATCTTCGTTGGTAATACCTTTGATGAGCATCCGCTCGCTAGATACGAGAATTCAACTTCGTCGATACTGCAGAGTCTTTTGCTGATTGTGAGACGGTTTTCGTCGATGCCAGTCGTACTTATCTGCTGAGTTCGTAGGTAAGTTAGATTACGCTAATGAGGGTACAATGTGGCTCAAAATATTTCAAATCAACGTTATTCGTAACCTGTTCTATAATATACGCAAGAAAAACATTGCTGTTAACATTTTAGTAGCTGTTTTCAAAGGAATGTGTATTTGAATACATCAGTTCTAGCTGATGATAAAAAGAATTTGAGAAATTGAATATTTAGAGGATAATTCGCATAAGTGGTTTTATCATAATAATCTCTGCTAGAATACAATTATCCCCTCGCAAAAACAGTTTTACTCACCTCATTATAATAAGTGGGATTAAAGGAAATATTTCAAGTCCCATCGTGAAATTTATATTTCGATGCGATATTTATTCTGAGTAATGGGGTTCATTAAATTTTATACAATATCGAAAAAGACTTGATACATGTATTTACAATAATATCGAATGACATATTTTTAGTAAGATTATTTACATTATAATTATAATATCTCTCGTATCTATACAAGCCAAAATGAATAAATTATCAGAGTCGTGAATGACACTGCGCGTTTTGAGCCCTAAAAACTACTTTTTTATTGTCGCGTCACAACTTTTGTAAACGTTTTATGTCATGAGCCGAATTATAAATTGCTTATTGCACAACTATCAGCCAGCCCTCGTTCACATTTCGTTTTTTATATATATATATATATATTATAAATAATATAAAGAAGTTCATTATTGAGCCATATTCGTATATTATATTGATACAATTAATTAATTTATAATCAATCTTGTCGACTAGAGCCTTATTTGCGAAATTGGAAGACGTCGATTTTGTTCGTTAGCCATTACAACGTTAAACGTCTTGTGTAAAAAGCTTTACAATAATGGATTTATAAATAATAATGATATATGTATATATCATTTTAGAAAAGCTGCAAATTTTGCAACGTGTATGAATAATAATTTTTATTCCTACTCGAAAAGAAATATTTCTTTTTTTTACGCGTATACATTAATTATTGCATAATACACTGATCGCACACAACGGTATTCATGTGGCCCAAAAAATCCGTCACTTTTCGTATTATTACTATTTTTCGTTACAATTGTATTCGCTTTTTATTAGCAACCACGCCGGGTTAAATTTTACCACGTGTCAAGATTTTCTTAAGCCTAGGATTACACTGGATTAATTGCAAAAATATTCTCGCTAAAGATTCCCTTTTCAAGAGAATAATTGAACTATTCTTCAAAATCATTGTTATCCCATGAACAATATTGCGTAGTAGTGAAAGCGAAAATATTAAAAAAAAAAAACGCAGAGGTGACAAAAGACGATACAAGAATGATTAGTTAATGTCCAAAAGCTGAAGATTCAATTGGACGAAAAGAAAGATAGCATTATCGTAGTTTATATTCCTAGACGATATGTCAAGATTCATCTCTTCGAACTTATGGTTACACATTCGTCAATCCATCTGGTCGCTCTTCCCTCCCCCTCCCTCACCCTTCGGTCCCTCCATCACTCCAATGAAGTTCCAGCATCCCCGGTGTGGCCATGATAAATTGATGATGCCTCCATCAGATTATAAGTCCAAGGCTAGATCACCAATCAGCCCATCCTTCGTAATAAGTCCTCTCTCTCTCTCTCTCTCTGGGTTTTGACACTTCCTCTTTGATCTGCCATTTGGAGCTCTCTTTCGACTCGAATATGTTGTGCGGGTTGTTCCCCAACATTGCCACTTTCGAGGCCCGTTTCGTTGGCATCGATCACTGTATGATTTGTGGTAGATCAAACCTTTGATTTCAGAGATATGTAATGATCATTACGGACACAACGGGGACTTGCAGCAAACCAACTTCCAACTGTTAACGCGTTACTTTGGACTTTGGAGTGTCCGTATTTTTTTTGTTTGTTCGAGATGGGTTGACCCGCAGGCCACGAGGGCCGAGGGTCGACTGATCTACGTCATTTTCAGCAGCATCCAGCAGGAAAGGCTCTTCGCTCTTCGGTGGCTGGTGGCTTGAAACGGCCACCTCTAGTCTCCGCAACTCTTCCCACGCATGCGGACTTGTTCCGGACAGCCTACGGCTTCAGCCAGTGGCTGTAACGAATTTATTGAAACTGCCCAACCAGCAGTTACGACCCCCTTCGAATGATCCCTTCCACATTGCTCGGTACTTTTAGCCGGAGAACGGCGTCATCTGAGAGCGATGAGAAATCAATACAATGCTCTGGCACATGTATACGAGCGGAGAATCGTCAATTCTTTTGTAAGGACAACGACATCCCTGCCCCGAATGATCTAGCTTCTTGTCGAGTGATTGACAGTCTCCGATTTATTGACGAAAGATGATTTTCCCGATGAGTTTGAGGGCAAATTCTTCACAGTACTCAATTATTTTATTGGACAGGGCAATTATTTTTGATGGATATATTGAGAAGTTGGACGCAGGTGAGTCTGAATTAAAAATCCGTTTTGAGTTACGTCATCATTAAGGTCAAACCGTGTGGATGCTCAATTGAATGAGTGATAGTTTATCTCGTTGAATATCATCAATCAGAGTCATCAAAATCGTCGAGAGCTATCTTCCGGAGTGTAGAGGCTTGTCAGCGTATAAATGATATACCACTTGGAGCTCTTTCAAATACTCGTCGTCGCTTACTCGGCAAAACTAAAATAGTAAAACGATCCGACTCTATTTTTCACGTTTTATTTTATCATCGTTCATGAAAAACTGGGAATTTTCATAACCAGCGATAATGCTATAATTTGGTAGAGAAAAAATCAAAATTCATTTCGCACCCCTTGGAAACGGAAAAATATTTTCAATTGATTATGAATTTGCTCCCGTTTTTCCAATTCATACTCAAATATAATATTTTGAAAACTCCGGGTACAGAATTTGAGAATACCGTGAGCTTCATCCGAATATATCATTTTTTTGCCTGTGAGAGCACCTAATAAATTATTGAAAAAAGTGGAAAGGGATGGGTACGAAAAAAAATCGAAAAGTCAATGTAACATTTTGAATCTTGAATTATTGCGAATAAAATAACCACAGGGTGGTTGAAATTCTCGTGGGGAAGCAAAGGTACAGTGAATTTAGTAAATCACTTTTTCTTGATCGAAATATAAACGTTTAGTTTTTCTTTTTTATTATTTTTTTTTTCGAAACTTGTTTGAGAACATTACATAGATGTATCTCTTCCCATTCCCTATGAATTCACCAGTAATTTTCTTGAAATATCAAAATCTCGCCTGAAAAAGTTCAAAAGATGTTTTTTTTTATAACAATTTTTGCAAAAATTGACGCTTCCACTTTAAAAAGGTGTAACTTTTTTCTGAACGTATCTCAATAAATCAAACGACATTTCAAAGCTCAAAAAATAAAGAACAAAATGAGTGCAGAGTGGAGGAGAATTCTGGTGAGACAACAAAGTTACACTCACTGTAGTGAACCAATTGTTCAACGCCAAAATGGAAAAAAAAAAATTGGAAATCACTCAATAATTCAAACAATACTCAATAATTTCCATTTAAAACCTGCAAATTTTTTTTTTTCCTCGTCCCAATTTTTTTCCTTTCATTGATTTCCTCGTTGCTGATTCCCAAGTCGCTCCCGGATCCATCCGTTTCTACATATGTATCTCTTCATATTTGGGACAACTCATTCGATACTTGGATGCATTCCAAAAAGATGGTAATCAATGTGAACTTTTAGCAAAAAAAAATGTTCACGTATATGATAATGATGAAAATGGAAAAAGGTGCACCTGAAAGGATATTTTTCTTCGCAAAAAAAAAATCGTTCAAGAAAATTAATAATGTTATGAAAGTTACGAGAGGACGTGCTTCTCCCGGCATTGTCAATAATTCCCAGGCATTTCTCGTGGGTCAAACCAGAGAGAGAGAGAAAAGAGGGGCGAGAGAGAGAGAGAGAGCGATGAGAGAGAAAGTGGTGGTAAAGGAAAAACTTTGTTACGCGTACAAAGTTGCTGGGTGAGATATTTTGCTTGGGATGGTGGAGAAAAGAGCTGAGATAAAACACGAAAGGGGATGAAAAATATCGAGAATAGTTTTCATCATCCCCTGGACGCATTTTTTCTATTCGAACTCGAGAAAAAAAAGAGGAGAAAGAGAAGCAGAGGGGCATAAATTATTTTTCCTGAGATGTTTCGATCACGCTTGCCCCAAAGTTTATTTCATAAATAGCACAAGAGGGTTGGGGGTGAAGAATGACAGATACAAAGTTCTGACTTAAAGAGGGTAAGAGGGATAAAAAAGAGAAGAGGTGGAAGCTAGAGAGACTTTCCTTTCGCGTCATCGTGTCGTCTTCGATCGTGCGCCCACGCCCTCGCGAGACAAATCTGCGGGTGTTTCTGTGTGGATATAATCTTAACGGAGAGACGTGAAAGGATCGATGAGGGTTTTGGGACTTTCCGCTGCAATTCGTCCTCTTTGAGAGTTACGAAAAACATCGGAAGGTTTTTTCCCTCTGGAAGTAGAAAAAATTGTGTTGCATTTTGGGAGGTTTGCTGTTTTGGTAGTCAAATTGAGATCTTGCGATGATTTTTACCATTTAGGTACCATTTTTTTATATATATATTTTTATGGAGGGACAAGGAAATTGCTACTGCATTTTTCAGACCACTGAGAAAAGCATATTTCGAAACATATTATGCAATCGCATTCTCTATACTAATGGTAAAATGGAGGCAATGTGGTCCTTTTTTTTTAAATGTTTTATCAGCAACAGCCGATTACTAGAAAATTACCAGCAGATTTTTCTAGCCACGGAGAAAAATAAATTTGGTAACATATATTGTTGTGTCGCTTTATTGATCCTGAGAATAAAATGGAAATCCTGTGTACTTTTAATAATTGAATAGTTATTTGTTTAAATATTTTTCGTATTGAGCCACGAAAATTAAATGCTATCCGATTATTTCAAGCCTGTAACATTTCAACGGAAATTTTTCTTCCTTTTTTGTAATGAAATATAGGCCATTTTGTAATTTTTGCCATACAAGAATAAATATTGTTATTGAATTTAATTTTAGTAGCAGATTTTCAAGCTCCCTGGGTATAGCAGAATTCATAAAATGTTCTGATGATATCGTCTATTTTGACGATAAAATGGACGCTTCGGCTAAATTTTCACCATCAAAAAATGGTTGAATTAAAAAAAAAACAAAAAAAAATTATTCGAACAACCAAAACGATTTATAAGATCATTTTCGTTTTTCAAAATTATTTGTTGACTAATGGTTATAAATTTCGTTACGATATCACGTAGCAGCCCGAGCCCAAGAGGAACAGAGAAAATAGAAAATACTCTTAATGATTATTGTAAACATCAGATCAATGTTCGTTTTAAACAAGTAAAAAATCTTGGTATACTTTTCTCAACTAATCGTGACCATATTTTTTTTTTTTCAATTTTGCAATTCGTTCTTAAAGTGTTAAGCTAAACAAAGCCACAAACTAAATTGCACTATCCCAATAAAATTATTCAACCAGATTATACTCAAATTTCATTCTCACATTTTATAGTAATTATTACTGGTTCTTTGTTTAAATTATTTTTAACGCTTTCATTATCTCTGCATTAAAAAAGTACAATTATTATTCCAGTATGAAGGTAATAATAGTGACAACTGCAAAGTTAGAATCACAAGAAATAATTGGCAATTATTGGAGGAAAAATCGTGGAAACAATATACAAATGATTCATTTTTTTTCGATGATCGATCATACGAAATGGTAGCAAAATTTCCGAACCTTTCTACAATTTCGATCAAGTTTTAACGACGCGTTTCCTGAAACAATCTACAAAATCCTCGAAACTCAAGAAGTCTTCAAAAAAAGTGTCCTTACATCCCTCAGCAAGCAACTAGTTACGTTCCTGGAAAGTTTTTCCTCGCCACAAGAGGGAGCGAGAGAGAGTGAGAGACTCGCCCTCAGTCGGGAAGCGTATAAGACAGATTATTGATTAAATTCTCTCGCCGGTCGGCCATTTTGCCAAGCGATCCTATTGGCTGTCGGCCATTTTGTCCTCATACTCCTCGCGCGTCTCTTCGCTCTGACAAAAATTCTTCCTCCTCTCGTCGCCCTCTCGACCATCGACCACCGCATCAGTGCTACCACCTACGCCACAAAATCCCTCATCCCTTCCGCAAATCGGCTTTGGGGGTTTTCAAGAGAGAACGCGTGCGTCGCGACATTTTCCAGCCCCCGTGTCAGAGAGAGAGAGAGAGAGAGAGTTACAATTGAATTTTCTCAACTTTCATGCAGCCCTCAGTGGTATCGCCCACGCTCGTTACACGTTCCGTTGAGTATTCTGGACGCAGTTACTTTCATCTCTCATTTTGGCCTTTTTAATTTTTTTTTCACATTACTTTTCCGCCATTCTGCACTTTGATATGCTCGGCTTTTGTAACCCCCGACCTTTTGCATAGAATTTTATGGTTGAAAAATGTTATAAACAGACGGGATGAACGAAAATAATGATAGTGCCAGTATGAGTTCTATTATTCATCGTACACGGCCATTGTGACCTTAAAAGTTAATGTTGAATTTAACATAACCGTAAAAAATCAGTTCAAGATGGTCGCTATGGTCTTAAAACCAGGTTGTGCGTCATTATCGCTTCACACATATTTGTGCTTTAAAACATCATCATGGCCTTAAAATTTTCTTATGACCTTAAGTGAACTTAAAAGATCTCATAACGACCGCAAAAAGTCATCATGACTTTATAACAACTCCAAAAAATAATTATAACTTTGAAATGACTTCAAAAAGTCATCGTTACCTCGAAGGCTTCAAAAACGTTTGAAAATTCAAATTTCCTTATACATGGAATTCCACCCTTACCTGGCATCAAGAAAATGAAATTTATATCTCAATTAATAATTTTAGCACAATTTAACCCACTTATTTAATTTTGTCCGGAGGAAAGATAATTATTTCCCGCTCTCTGGTAACCGCAATTATGTACAATTGATAAGAAAACAATATTTATGAGATGCCAATAGGCTTTGAAACGTCATAATCTCTGTCCCCGTCTCTCCGTACCTCTCTCTCTCTCTCTCTCTCGCTCTATCTCACTCTCTCTTTATCTCTCTCTCTCGGCATTCGGCTATTCTTGGTTAGCCAAATTTACCGGGCGAACCTCAAATACCATAGGGATGAGGAAATAGCAAAAGCCCCGAATCTCACGAGGGTGAGAGAGGGGGATGATTCCGCGCGAGGGGGAGGAAAGCGAAAATCGTAACTGCTGATTGGCTGGGACGAGAAACGCCCATGTCTCTCACCCACGTGGTACGATTTCACCCTCCAAGTGTCGTGAGACACGCCCAAACAAGAGTAGCAAAAACCACCCTCGCGTATAGCCGTTGATAGACCTCGGAAACTGGGTCAGAGGTGAAGCTTGCCCGGACCACCGACAGAGAATTCGTGAGCTCTTTCGTGAGACTCGTGAGACTCGTCGAGGTGATCTGAGAGACGCTCGCAGCAGTCCCGTGAAAACCACCCCCGAAGCCCGTACCGTGTCTCTCGTCGTATTCAACCCCCCTGAAAATTTGTAACTCGTCTCACGCTCACTCTCTCTCTCTTACTCTCTCTCTCGCCCAGTCTTTCTTTCACTATCTCGCGATCTCACGAGGTGAAAAAAAAAACGCTTATCGAACAAGTGACAGGTAAGATTCCAAATTTTTTCAAATATTTTCATTATGTTCATCGAAAAAATTATTAAAATTGTAATTATAAATGTACCGAGCAATTTTTCATCAATTTGTACTATGATTCGTGTGAAAATTTACAAAATTTTAGTACAGAGTGGAAAATGTGTCGTCATAATTAATATAATAATAATTGCATTATTTTACAAACCGCATAATTGTAAAAAAATATGCACAATTCGTGGTCAAAATTGTTTGGATCGATATGAATGTAAAAAAAAAAACGAATGCACGGTCGATGTAATTACAAAAGAATTATTATTTTTATTATTCATATGAATATTAATTTGTCATTTTATTTAGTGCACTCATTATCTCACAGCATAACTATTCAGTCCTACATTTAAAAAATGCCATCCTGAAAATTATCTTTTTCATTTTTTTCATTATGTGCGTCGTTTGTTAGCTCGCGCAGGAACTCGAGCTTCGCTTTTTCACGTCGAGAATGAAAAAAAAAATTGTTATGTGATCTACGCTGTCCATGTTTCTTTGGCCGTGCCTCCCTCTTAGCTGTGTCTTTTTTGTAAAACAAAAAAAATTGCAATATGCTGACGCAAAAAAAAATTATTGCATCGATATAAAATTTATTTTTCGCCTCCTTCGGCCGAGTGACTGAAGCGGAAAATTTTGTTGTTGACTGTTGTAGGGTCTGAAGGCTCACTGCAGAGACATGGACAATGTGCAAATGATTGGCACTAAAATCACTGCGATCAAGGAATACTTATATGTAAGATGAAAAAAAAAGATAAGGGATTTCCCGTTAACATATCGTCGACATTTTTTGCACGTCACTATCATTTAACTGTGTTAGAAACATTTTTATATTTATCAGCGATGTTTTATATATAAATAAATCTTTTCGACACTCTGAAGAGAATCATCAAGACGATCACGAATCCTTATGAAGATTTAAAACCACTTACATACACTCAGATATACTCGCAACCACTCAGAGGTCTTCAAAAATGTTTGGAAAGATTCAGAAACACTCATAAACACTAATGAGCACTCACAAAAACTCTTCGTGGTGCATAAGAAACTCTCGGGGACACTCAAAAACTCTGAGATAATTTTGAGACCTACCCGAACTTTTACGGTCATCAACAGCTACTCACAAAAACTCATACACACTCGCCGTACTCGTAGATACTCGAAAACTCGGAGAGACACTCAGAAATCCTCGAAAATACGTAGAAACTTTTCGGGAAAATTTTTGGGACTGTCCAAACTTCTACGATCTTACACAGACGCTCAAAAAAACTCACGGACACTTTTAGACGTTAACAGCACTGGCAGGTACTCAAAAACTCTCACGGACACTCAGAAAACCTCGAAGACATGTAAAAAGTTTCTGGGACACTCAGAAAAGCTTTGAGACCGACCGAAACTTATAAGATCTTTCACAAACACTCAGGGAAACTCACGGACCTTTTAGACGTTTACAGCACTCGCAAGCACTTAATAACTCTCAGAGGCACTCACGAACACTTGTAGCCGTTCAGAACACTCAGAACACTCAGCGACACTAACAGGTGTTCACGATACTCACGGAAACTCAAAAGCTCTCTCAGGTACTCATATTAGGAACTCAAAAATACAGTCAGTCACTCATCGTCAGCTACATATTTTTTCTAGCTTTTATAAAGCTTCTATAAAGTGCACAACAGATTTTGTCTTTTTGCCTTATCAATTTCAATCCAATGGAGAATTTTTTTTCTTCTTTTTTTAATTTACAGAACTTTGCTCGAACGCATTCACCAACAAGACTCATGAGTTCCGAGAATACTTACTCCCTCAGCAGGGAGCATTGCAATCTCAAGTACTCCGGTGAGTCCTTTTTTTTTACGCTTTATTAGGTTTGAAATTTTTCTGTAAGTTTGCGGAATGTTTTCCTATTTTAGATACATAATTAACTCATGTCTTTTAATTATAGAATTATTCACTACATTAATGTCGACTTGTGGCGAAAAAAAGAATTATAATTTCTTTTTAAATTACTTTAATAGGAAAATTTTTGATAGATAATTTTTTTTTTCTATTCGAACGTCAATTACAAAAAAATAAAATCTTTTGACGTGAAAAAATTGCATATAGGTTTCATAAGTATAAAATGAACATTTTCGTCAATTGTTGGGACGCTCGAATTTTAGTTGGCTTTTCGTATTAGGCGCATATGTGTTTTTTTCCGTAAGTGGAAATTGCAAGGGATGAGACCACAATATTGTCGTGATTTTAACAGCGAGAAAAACGAAGGAGGCCGACGGCATTGAGAGACCGAAGGGTGCATAATAATGGAGGATTTCGAGAGATTGGCCTCTCCAACTAGTGTATATATATATATATAAACCGACTCGACGAGTGGCTGAGGACAGATTACACGCCACAGGGGACTCTTTTTTCTCTCTCGAAATGTTTGGCCCTTGTAAAGGGTTCTAGGGGTTGTCTTTTCTCTATTTGAGCTTCTGGCAAGTGTCGAAGAATGATAAGAAGCCGGTGCGTGCCATCCATGACACATTTGACTTTCGTATTTAAATTTCAGTCTGGAAATCAATCGTTCCATGTTTGTTCAGGAAATTCAAATTTTGTATTTTAAGCTGCACCGTTCATGTGCATGTCACGAACTTACATTTTTCATAACCCTTAATTATTTCTTCTAAAAAATGTTGAGACCCCTAACTCTTTAAACTCCATGATTTTTGAAGCCTTTATATTTTGATTGTCTTAATTTTTCATTCTAAGAATTTCTAGCCATTTGTGATTTTTTAGATATCTTAATTTTTTCATCCTCTTTATTTTAAATCTCCCCAATTTTTAGTCCATGCGATATTCCTTGGATCTCTTTATTTTTAACCATACCTTAATTTTTTAGCGCTTTGAATTATTTAGACCTCTCAACTTGAGTCCTTTAATTCTCAATATCCTTCATTTCTAGGCAGATCTTAACTTTTCAAAGTCGTTATATTTTTTCGCTGCCCCAATTTCAATATGCGTCTATTTGTCAGCACACTAAAAACCTCAATGACCCTTTTAGTTTTTTAAGCTCCTGAATTTACAACTTTTATTATTTCTGGACACCCTTAATTATTACTCACTGTCATCGAATAATTTTTCATAAACTGCTGGATCACTGTCATCGTGAATATCGCATGTCTGATCATTATGGGTCGAATCTACTTCTGTCGTTTTATTTTCCTCTTTGGGACGAAAATACTCGGGACGAAAAAAAATTAAGAAGAATGGATAGCGAGTCTCGCTTTAGATTTTTGAAGCCTTTATATTTTGATTGTCTTAATTTTTCATTCTAAGAATTTCTAGCCATTTGTGATTTTTTAGATATCTTAATTTTTTCATCCTCTTTATTTTAAATCTCCCCAATTTTTAGTCCATGTGATATTCCTTGGATCTCTTTATTTTTAACCATACCTTAATTTTTTAGCGCTTTGAATTATTTAGACCTCTCAACTTGAGTCCTTTAATTCTCAATATCCTTCATTTCTAGGCAGATCTTAACTTTTCAAAGTCGTTATATTTTTTCGCTGCCCCAATTTCAATATGCGTCTATTTGTCAGCACACTAAAAACCTCAATGACCCTTTTAGTTTTTTAAGCTCCTGAATTTACAACTTTTATTATTTCTGGACACCCTTAATTATTACTCACTGTCATCGAATAATTTTTCATAAACTGCTGGATCACTGTCATCGTGAATATCGCATGTCTGATCATTATGGGTCGAATCTACTTCTGTCGTTTTATTTTCCTCTTTGGGACGAAAATACTCGGGACGAAAAAAAATTAAGAAGAATGGATAGCGAGTCTCGCTTTAGATTTTTGAAGCCTTTATATTTTGATTGTCTTAATTTTTCATTCTAAGAATTTCTAGCCATTTGTGATTTTTTAGATATCTTAATTTTTTCATCCTCTTTATTTTAAATCTCCCCAATTTTTAGTCCATGTGATATTCCTTGGATCTCTTTATTTTTAACCATACCTTAATTTTTTAGCGCTTTGAATTATTTAGACCTCTCAACTTGAGTCCTTTAATTCTCAATATCCTTCATTTCTAGGCAGATCTTAACTTTTCAAAGTCGTAATATTTTTTCGCTGCCCCAATTTCAATATGCGTCTATTTGTCAGCACACTAAAAACCTCAATGACCCTTTTAGTTTTTTAAACTCCTGAATTTACAACTTTTATTATTTCTGGACACCCTTAATTATTACTCACTGTCATCGAATAATTTTTCATAAACTGCTGGATCACTGTCATCGTGAATATCGCATGTCTGATCATTATGGGTCGAATCTACTTCTGTCGTTTTATTTTCCCCTTTGGGACAAAAATACTCGGGACGAAAAAAAATTAAGAAGAATGGATAGCGAGTCTCGCTTTAGATTTATGGATCGGGATTAACAAAATCCCACTTGGTAAGATAATAGGGGATTTTCGTCGGTAATAGATGCTCGTTTGGGTAACGACGTCAAGACTGCACGCAAAAAAATCGTTTTTTTTTTTTTCATAAACTTAAAAGTTAACGTAGCCGAGAGATAAAGTAATTTTGGTTTATGAAATAAATAAAATGATGAATCTTCTTTTTTTTTAATTGCACTAGTAAGTTAACTAAATGCAAGAAAAACCAAGTTTTCGACCCTTGCAAAATGTCTAAAATATCAGACTTATAGTGTTTTGAAAACAAGATGAATAAACTGAAAGAATGCCGTTTGATTCTTCCCTTGTGTTTGTGGCCACAGACAGAGTTTGAAAGTTGTTAAAAACAGCCGAGTAAATAAATTTGAAATAATCGATTAACCGATCTTTAAAATT
The DNA here is from genome assembly GCA_963669185.1 of Dyspetes luteomarginatus. Classification (NCBI taxonomy): domain Eukaryota; kingdom Metazoa; phylum Arthropoda; class Insecta; order Hymenoptera; family Ichneumonidae; genus Dyspetes; species Dyspetes luteomarginatus. Next base: position 16,140,910 of record OY769906.1, read on the forward strand.
TGTAAAAATTTGTTAAAAGATCGTAACTTTACAACAAGCGTGATATCAAAGACTTAACGCTATCGAAGAAAACGAGTATGAACTGAAGAATGATTGTCACCGAGAATGTAGAGTTACAGCCTTTTTAGTGCATTTTTTTCTAACCAAGATTTAAAAAAAAAGGAGGTCGTAATTTTTTCTTTATTGCGACTCTATATCGATGTATTTTTTCCCGCTGACCACGAATTCATTAGTCATATTCTCGATAATCTAAAGTCATTATGAAAATCCGAAAAATGTAATTATCAATAATATCAATTGTAATTGTTAATTGTCAAACAATTTTCCATTTTACATAAGGAATAAAAATAATTTTGTCATATGAGATAAAACTGCATGATTTCTCAAACTTTTTGAATAAAAAAAAAAAAACTCAGTAACTGGGAAGCCACGGGAAGTCTATCGGGATTTCTAGCGAAGATTGAGTGGCAAAAAGATTCGGAGAAGATGGAACGTGAAAGAGCGAGAAAAAAGAACTCCCCTTCTGGTATTGTATATCGAAGCAGCTGTCGGATGGTTGCTTATCCGTGGGATCGCGGTAATGGAAAATATAGTCGAGGGGCCTCGGGATTTTTACTTACCGGGATATTTTATAGTTTGCTCGCGAAAAAGAGACAACTTAATCTACGAAGGATTTTTGGATTCGTTCTGGCTTTGGACATGCTCAAGGACAAAGAAGCAAAAGTTTTTTTCCACGTTCGTAGTTACAGGGGAAAAAAATGTCCTTCGCATGGACTATTAAATGACAATTATTAATAACACGAATTAATTTTTTTATGATCTTTTTTTAAATCCAAATCTTCTATTGGAATAAAATATAAATTTGTTGAACCCTCAATTAAAAAAAAATAGGTCCTATGCGTTTGACGAAGACCATCACCTAAGTTTAGATGTAGTCGAATCAGTCGAATTATTTATCTGTCAGATAATAATTAACCCAACATTTATGGGGGTTGAAAAATTATTGTAGAAAAATATTTTTTGTTACTGTTAAGTTTACTTCTTTATTTGGCAACTATTTTATTGTCAAATAAGAATAATAAAATGTCTGTATATTTACATTACTTTTTAATTCACAAAAATTAGATAGTAAAAAAAGATTTATTAATTTTTTTGTACATTCGTTGAATTTTCGAATATTTTGGGTGGCTTTTTCCGTTTGCAAAGTTATCACTCTTTTATTATTTTCCAACTACCGTATAGTTTTGAATAAATCAATTGCTTGCGATAAAAATTAAAAAGAATTAAAACAAAATTCATTTCATAGTATATAATATATTTTTTCAAACATATCGTTTTGTCTCGCGTCTCGTGCGATGCTTCGCTTGATAAAAATGCATGAGACTAAAAAAAATATTTTAATCATCAACGTGGGAACTTCGAGGGATTCACAAGTATGAAGATATCCAAGGAAGAACGAGGATGGTGTCATCCCACCAAACAAGTGAGAGTGTGTCAGGATAGGTCTATACTTTCAATTGTTTGATGAGGTGAAATCATTCCAAATATGCTCGAAATGAAAATATAAAAATACTAAAAATAAAAAGAAAAAAAAAGTCACAAAAATACAACGGTAAGAAAATTTGTGAATTACAGTGATAAACTGCTGTAAATAAGTATAATGGTGTAACGCGAGAGCGAGATTGTTTTTATTCGTTTATTTTATATATTTTTTTACAGCAATGACATTTATTTCCTTGATAATCGTGTGCCTGGCTGTAGTTTTGATAAATCGTATTTGGTGGAAGAGATTTCACTTGATCGCGACAATTAGAGGGTTGTACCTTTTGACCTGCATGATGAATTTATTTTCTAATTTCTTTGAAAATTCAATAACATCGTCATAAAAATGAATCAACATTCTTTCAGGTCTAAAGTAATTATTCTTTTCCTTTTTAATAAAAACGAACTTGTAGCATCAACCGGGGAACAATTAGACCTTTTGACCTGCATGATGAATTTATTTTCTAATTTGTTTGAAAATTCAAAAACATCGTCATAAAAATTAATGAACATTCTTCCAGGTCTGAAGTAATCATTCTTTTCTTCTTTAATAAAAACCAAACTTGTAGCATCAACCGGGGAACAATTAGACCTTTTGACCTGCATGATGAATTTATTTTCTAATTTCTTTGAAAATTCAAAAACATCGTCATAAAAATGAATCAACATTCTTTCAGGTCTAAAGTAATTACTCTTTTCCTTTTTAATAAAAACGAACTTGTAGCATCAACCGGGGAACAATTAGACCTTTTGACCTGCATGATGAATTTATTTTCTAATTTGTTTGAAAATTCAAAAACATCGTCATAAAAATTAATGAACATTCTTCCAGGTCTGAAGTAATTATTCTTTTTTTTTTTAATAAAAACCAAACTTGTAGCATCAACCGGATTTTATTATTATTCAAACTTTCAAAGAAAATCGTAAGAAACTCGTAATTAGAATTAAAGATGGTCATCAATAATAAATAACAATAATATTTCTGTTGCAATCACTCGCTACATTTTTGTTCAAAGACTCTGTTACCCAATGATACCTACACCTTCTTTTTATACTCCATTCAAATTCGAAAAAAAAACGCAGAAATAATTATGGGGATAAACAAAAAGAGTTAAATAAATTGCCAACAGTTCGTTTATTGCCTGAGAAAATTAAAATAATATTCGTTGTCAGATATTTTGCCCCAGAATGCCGAGGGTTATCCGGCTACGAAGGAGTTTCTGATGAAGGTTGTCGATATTTTGCTCGATTTCATCAAGTCTACGAATGATCGGAATGCCAAAATTCTTGATTTTCATCATCCATCGGAGATGCAACAACTTCTCGATCTTGAGATACCGGACACCGGCGTTACGTTGCAACAACTTTTAATCGATTGTTCGACAACACTGAAGTATCAAGTGAAGACTGGTGAGTACAAAAAAATGAGAATAAGAAAATAATTTTTTGTTTTAATTTTTATTATTATTATTATGTTCACGGTGCATACATTACAATAATTTATAATAAATAAAATAACATGTTTTGTTATTTCTTTTACTAGAAAAAATATTTGTAATATATTAAATATTTGACAAAGAAAAATGAAACCGTAAAAAGTTGCATTACAACGAAAAAAATTTAACTGCGCTCGGAATAATACACGATTTTAACACAGAAGATGCTCGGGCACACGCGAAGAGTCGACGGGGCGATAAGCCGCATAATTTCATATTCAATTTAGCATACGCCCGAGGGTTTACGTAGATAAGAGATCCCCACTATATATATATATATTTAGATTATGAGCCCCCGAAAGCTATACAAGCCCGTTATGCTCGTGATAAATGGTTAAGGGCGAGATAATATAGCAGAATGAAATAATACAAAATATTTCAAAAATACTCTGCTGATGCGAATTTTTCTTGCATAAACAAACAGTTGATTTTAATAATTGTTATAATGTTTCATACGTGTAAAAAAAAACCGTTTTTTCTACACGTTGTCATTCAAATGCAATTTTTAAAATTCTGTATTGTTTCGTCATTCTGTAGAGATGATTAATAATTTAACGTAAAGACGATATGTAAACATTTTTTTCACATGACTTTTCTAGATTCTATTAATAAAAAATGACTTTATTTTTTTTATTGCACTTATCCCTAAGTGCTGTATATACTTAAAATATGAAAAAAAAAACTCACTTTTTCTTACACAAATTGTCTCGATTGCTCACAATTTTTTTCATTTCTCAAAATATTCCCATTCCTTGTGAGCGACGAAATAAGATCGCTCATCGTTTTCAATGCATAGAATAGAATTCGAACCCGCGAGATAGTCGCTTTAACTAACGGGAAGTCGACCACAAATCCACCGACGGAGGGCGTCGTCATCGTCAACATCGTCCCAGCCACAGTATCTCGGTCTCGGGAATTCGATTACCGGCAACTTGAATAGATGCTAATGCACAATAGCGTTAACCAAAGTTGGCACGAGTGAGACTATCACGAAGGGTAAACACCACGGAAATATGTATCGGGAATTCCAGGCCAAATCAACCATCAAAATTATTATTTATTTTTACCTTTAGTATGTCGATAGGGCAATCAAAAAATTGAACGAAAAAATGTTTAGTATTAAAAAAAAATCGGTATCGTTATCAACAAAATTTTCTCACAACCCTGTTAGGTTTTTGTCAAAATTCTTTGGTGAAAAAAATAAATTTCGGAACTCGCACATGAGTGAATAAAAAAATTGAAACAATTAAACGAAACGAAATTATTTAAATTCCCAACGAAGTATGAGTATTCGAATAATTCGGTCATTAGTCAATTGAAGAACGAATCGAAATGATTTTCTATAAAAATACTTATTAACCATTTTGCATTATTTTTCTTATTTCAATATGGTGCTCATTAATCAGATTTTCATTCTTTTTACGAAATAGAATAATTTCTTGGATGTAGAATATCGCTTTTATAAAATTGAAAAAGAATCATTTTCTTTATTCACGAGAATTTTAATGAAATTTCGTTTGAAGAAAGAATTTATTGTACAATTTTTAGGACCGTTTTAGATCGGGCTAATGAAATTTCATTATTAATGACCACATATTTTTTCAACCTCAAAATTGGTGTTGATTCTTTTTTTGTGTTGTCCTCCAATATACTGGAAGGAAAAAAATTCAAACGGTGAAAATTAAAGTCTGTCGATTTGGCCTGAGATGGCCCATAGATTCATGTATGTAGGACTTGTGGCAGGCGAGAGGATCTAAACCAACTTTGGCCAATAGAGGGGGCCAAGAATACGTACTTTTTATGGACATATATATATATATATATATATATATATATATATATATATATATATGGACCCTTCCCATCCATTGATGGACGCGTGCACGATATGAGTAAGGGGGGCTCGACAAAAACTTGTTATTAGATTACGTACCCCGAGAATTTGAGCAGGACGCATAGAAAAAAAAACCAACGATCTATTTCAGAGATGTTTTTTGCTTCCCCTGCAGATGACCGGAGATTGCGGTATAGTGATAATGGCACTATCTGACCGATAAGAAGAAAAAACTGCCTCTTTCACTTCGGAGTTTTTTTATTCATGATAATGGCAAACCCTTCGTCATGATCGACGATCGTGGTACCGCGATAATGACAATACTGATAAAAAGTTCAGTAATTGATAAGGAAAATCTTAATACGGAAAATTTAATAGAAATACTGGTAAAAAAAATGTACGAAAAGATATACTGAAAATAATAATGAAATTCTGCAAAATATTATACCAAAAAATATATTGAAAATTGTACTGCAAATTTCACTGGCTATTTTACTAAAATTCTATATAAAATTTTACTAAAATTCTTTTGAAAATTCTACTGAAATTGGCTAGCAAAGACTAAAAAGAAATATAATTAAAATTGAATTAAAGGTTATTCTGAAAAATCTACTGAACAAAGTGCAAAAAATTCAACTATAACTATTGCGATGAAAATATAATGAAACATTCTTTTGAAAAGTCGATCAAAAAATCTCTCAAAAAATTTTACCCCAAAATTTCTATCAAAAAGTCATGTAACCATGTATATACTTGTAATTATTATATCAACTATCCGTGTATCATAGGTAATCGAAGAACAAAATTCAACCCTTGACCCAAATAATTTCAAATAAGTAAAGAAAATACATTTAATTTGTTTGGAAAATGTATCTTTTTTGTTTATTGCTGAAAACCGAAGGGGGAGACAGCGAGGCAAAAAACACTTTGGCACTTGTGCACACGTGACGCAGGGGTGACCTAAGGGGTGGCAGATTCAATAGGATCGGTGTAATTAAGAGCCATTTCTGCACGACTTTGGCTCCAGCTAGAGACCCGCCTTGGGGATTTTTATCGTTCTCGAAGCGAAGCAGTAAATAGGGGTGTGTGCTGTAAGCATTTTGGGGATAGTTTTTCAGGGGAGCTGAAGAGTAGAAAAAACCAGAAGAATGTAAAGAATTCGTAGGAATTTAAATTGGCATCGATGTGGTTCATTGCAAAATTTCTCGCTCGCCCTTATTTTTTGTACAAAATTCCTTGGTAACAATTTCCAAGCGTCAGCACGATGAGTTCGATATTTGTGGAGGTGACTTGTTTTTTTTCTAACATTGATAAATTTTCTGTCATAGAATTTTTTTACGATTGCAAGAAAAACAAGTTTTTCAACCCTTAGTTGGGGCTGAAATTTTCAAAATTTATGAAAAATTTTGTTACTTCTGAAGCAATTATTCAAAGATCCTCATAATAATTGAAATTATATAAAAAAACAATTAATCAACATGTGTTTTTCCTTAAAAATCATTTACAAACATTTAAATACTTTAAAATAGGGACCATTAATTTAAATCACCTTCGAATCATCAACTTCTGAGCTACCTTCAAGGCAGATAATGTTTAACGAAAAAAAAAAAAAATGTTCTATAGTATTTTTTTCATTATAAATTTAACAAATTACTTTTTAACATATTTTGAATTGTTTAAGAGAGCTGGCATTTTAATAATTTTAATAAGTAATTTTAATAATTTCCGTCGAATCATTATTTATTTCTCCCCTAGAGCGATTTTTTTCTTGGGAGAAATGCAACAGCGATGTTTCTCTCTCGCTTGTTACACCAATTTTGCTTTTCTTTGGCCGTGATCGTGGTATGATTGATGGCATAGTATTAACGCTAAGCCCGAGTTACACACTTCGTCTCTTCATACAAATCCCAAGTTCTTCTCCCCCTCCCCCTTCTCTCTCTCTCTCTCTCTCTCTCTCTCTCTCTCTCTCTCTCTCTCTCTCTCTCTCTCTTTCTCTCTCTCTCTCTCTCTCTCTCTCTGTCTAATTTATCACCGGGTGTGCGAGGTCTGCTTGCGACAGGTTCACCCCGCACACGATACTGCACGAGCTCTCGCAGGAATTATTTTCTTGCTCTGTATATTGCCCTCCTAATATCGTTACACGAATATATTAAATATTTGCTTTCTCTCTCTTTTATCGTAATTTTTATGTCTTGGGCTGATTTGTGCAAAACTTTCAAGTTTTCCATAATGATCTAGCATGATTCGTTATCAGCGAGAGATTTCCGATTGAAAAAGGGGGTTAAATTCTTAAAAACCCCTAAAATTGAACCCTTTAAGATCGAAAGAATATCGAAAAATTACAATCTCCAAATGGTTATTACTTTATTTCTAATCGTTCGATTTAGGTTTATTTGTAGGGTTTTGGAAACCCCGCGAGTAGTTTCAGGGAAAAACTTGTTTCATTCTGATGTCTCAATTTTTATGGCCATGAAAGTAATTTGAAATCAACTATAAAAAAAAAAAAAAAGATGGAAATATGAAAAAAAATGCAATTTTTAAATGTTTGAAACTTTGCTCCTGTTTGATACATTCAGTTTTATTGTAGTATTATGAAAATAGCAAGAGGAAACAATGCCGTTTAGTTCACAACGACATCTTAAGTTATTTGGCTGTGGGAGAAGTTTGAAAATTCTATATAAAAAAATTGAAAGCAAAATTTGGAAAAATCCATGGCCTGAATTTAAATGTCTGTATAAACGCATAAAAAACGTAGGTCGATGAACCAAGTAGGATTTTGAAGAGTTAACGACAACGAAGAAAATGGAAACATAATGAGCTTGCAGCTCCATCGGGAAGCGACGCTATAATTATTTTAATGAAACAATTATGTTTAAAAAAAATTTAAACAAATCGAAGTGACAGAATTATTATTAATCAAATGCTCGAAAAATTGGTTAATTATCTAGCAAATTAATGATTCAAATTACGAAATTTTTACGTGTTCAGATTTGGCTCGTGCCTTGTGCAAAACCAAGAGAGGGAGAGATTCTTGTCGTTTGAGAGCCTCTGCAAACAATCTAGTCGGGCAGCGACGCGTGTGACGCGCAAAATGCGGGCTCTTCGGATCATCGACCGTCGCCCCTCTCTCAAAGTTCTCCTGGTCCATTCTGCACCCTAAGCCACCAAACAGAGCGAGAAAAAGCATTCCTAGACATTTTGCAACACACAGGAGACCCTCGAGAGTCGAGAGAAATACGTACCGGACGTGTATATTTCTCTCTCTCTCTCTCTCTCTCTCTCTCTCTCTCTCTCTCTCTCGCTCTCTCTCTCTCTCCATGTCTCGATTTCTCTCGAGCCTGAGAAAACCATCCGAGCATGATAATTGCGGATATAACGGTGCGACAAACAGCTACGATATCGAGAAGAACCGACCGATATCTTTGGGGGATGATATCCGGTCTTGGGCCAATTTTATCCCGACAGCACAGACATCGAATCTTTCGATTTCCGTTTTCATCGAATGTGCCAAGTGTTCTTAGAAGCCCAAAAAAAATTGCTATTATTTTCATAAAAGAATAGAAGAAGAAGACAAAAAATTCAAACCCATTGAAAGTCCACTGAAAATTTCATTTATAATAGTAATGAAAATTCCACTAAAAGTGTAGAAATAAGAATAGGCAAAAATATCTACTTTAAATTCTACTGAAAAATCTACTAAAAACGATGTAAAAAAAACTATTGAAAAGTATACAAAAACTAATACTGAGAATTCTACTGAAAAGTTTTCACAAAATTATACTGAAAATTTCTACTGAATTTTTTATTCGCTCTAAAACTTTACTAAAACCATTACTGTAAAGTAAAAAAAATGTTGGTGCAAAACTGACTAAAAATATTACGAAAAATCTTGCTATTATGGTAAATGAAAATGTTATCAAAAATTGTTGTAAGCCGAAACTGAAAGTCTACCGAACGCAGTATTGAAAATTCTACCAAAAAACTGTACTCGGAATTTTACTAGAATGATACAAAAACTCTACGAAGAATTGAACTAAAAATTGCATTGAAAATCCTACCAAAAATCGTACAAATTAATTTCTTGATTTTTTTTTTGTAAAGTTAAAAATTTATTTATAAAAGTTCAAGGAAAATTTTAATCAATAAAATAGTCTCCATCATTTTCGATGACCTTAAGTAATTTATCAGGCAGCTTACGAATTAGATATTCTAATTTAAAATAATTTTCAATATCGACGAAAATCAAAGCGAGAAATTAATTCGTACACTTAATAAAAATGCTCTTATAAACTTTAGCAAAACTTCTACTAAAACTATCCTAAAATTCTACCAAAAATTCAACAAAAAAAACATCTAAAGACTCATATTTGTATAATGATGTAGTATAACTCTCGTAAGAGGGTATTATTATTAGCACTCAACCTTTGGCCCAAATAAATCCCTTAACATCAGTCCGTTTCACTCACAGTACAAGAGCGACCAAGCGTCAAACGTCAATCACCCCTTAATACGTGGGAGATTAAAACACCCACCATCTCTCTCTCGTACAAACGTCAGATCATTGAATCTCGAATCTCTCTTCGGCCAATTTTTGCTCCACTGTACTTTTGGCTATTTATTTCTTTGCCTCTATTTTCCGGAAAAATGGATGAATTTCTTTTTACCCCAAGAAATTGATTGCACGTTTTGTTTTCGCGTCTCGTGAGACTGCCTGGACATAAATGGGAAAACTAGTCGGTGTAAAAGGCACAAGCAGATCTCAAACCCTTCGAAAAGCCCTGCACGGAATTCTCTCTCTCTCTCTCTCTCTCTCTCTCTCTCTCTCTCTCTTTCCCTTTTTCATAGTCGCAGGCCGAGCGAAAGGGAACACGAGAGCGAGGGGGCCCATCAAACAGAAGCATTAGGCTTGATCCTCGCGCGATGTTCATCCAACCGGATGACAACATACTCGTAGCAGAGAAGAGCTTAAAGCTCACTCACTGTGAGCCACCAAGCCCTGCAATTCTATACCATTTCTCTTTTCTTTGCCCTATGACCCACACGCATATATATATATATATATATATATATATATATATATATATATATATGTGTATATATGCTGGGGAGTAATCATATATGTATAGTTTTGACACATTTTCTCGAGTCGTGAACATAATTCTCGGGTCACGTGTCTGACGACTTGCAATTAATTATTTCGATCATTAATAATCGTAGTCAAAAGCAGAGACTGACGAGGAATATGGAGTTACAAGCAACTCAGAGTTTCGCGAAAGCTATTAAATTGTAGTGATTAATTTTTTTTTTTATACCATTGTTTTTTATATTTTTTGTTTAGAAAAAAAAATAAAGAAGAATAGATAAAATACGTATATTTCATCTATTTTATAATTACATTAAACATAACATCAGATTACAATGAGAACGGAAACAAAAAATCACGAAAAAAACCTTCAATCGTCTCTAAATTTTCATTAATTTCATTTTTTTCAGCTCATCGCCTTTTTTCAAACGAGATCATATGAACTTAACGAAACTGAGGGAATTATATATTTTAAAACAAGTTCACTTTCTGATCAACAAAATTTAAAAAATTCAAAATTTCATCCCTAATAAACGCCCAAAATGTCGATCACATTTTTTCTGGTTATACTTATTTCATACAAAGGTTCGAAAAAAATGAATACCAGATCCGGAAATTGGTACTATAAAACGTTTTTTTCTTCCAACTTGAAATGTTTTTGTCCTAATTTTGCTGTCGATTTTTTTTTTTTTTTCAGGTCATCCCCGTTTCTTCAATCAGCTCTCGAGCGGTCTCGATCTTGTCTCGATGGCTGGCGAGTGGCTGACAGCAACAGCCAACACAAACATGTTTACTTATGAGATTGCACCAGTTTTTATTCTGATGGAGACTGTCGTGTTGCAAAAAATGCGAGAATTGATCGGTTGGACGACCGGTGACTCGATTTTGGCACCAGGTGGCTCGATAAGCAATCTTTATGCATTTTTGGCCGCGAGACACAAAATGTTTCCTCAGTACAAGGAATGCGGATTGGCAGCTGTTGGAGGTCAACTCGTCATGTTTACGTCCGATCAGTGTCATTATTCTGTTAAATCTTGTGCCTCAGTTTGTGGTCTTGGCACTGATAATTGTGTAATGGTACCCAGTGATGAATTTGGCCGAATGATACCCTCAAAATTGGAGGAATTAATATTGGAACGTAAATCACGGGGTCACATTCCATTTTTCGTTAACGCGACTGCAGGAACAACCGTCATTGGTGCATTCGACCCTATACCACAAATCGCCGATATTTGTGAAAAATACAAGCTCTGGCTTCACATTGACGTGAGTATTATTTTTTTAAGCAAAAAAAAATGTTGCGTTATTTTTTAGCATGGCAATTTTTGATTTTTGTCAGAGGGAATTTTGGTCGAATGTTTTTTTTTCTATGTAAAATAATTTGCGTAAAAAAAAACTCCTACATGGTCAATTAATTTAATCAGTGGAATTATAACAGTCAGAAATTTTTATTTGATAAAATTACTGATCCGAATTTTTTTTTTCTTCGCAAATTATGAAATTATCGTTTTTTTTTTTTTTTTTTCTGCTGTACACTTTGCCCACCATTGTTAAAGTGTAATTATTCAAATCCTCGACTCATCCCAGTGGGGTACCCCGAAAAGCTTGGCTTTAGCTCAGAACGGGTAAATGCCAAACGCCCAAGAGTCTCAGCTTGAATAATAAATGTGGGAAATTCTCTCGATAGTCGCTTCTGGAATCCTGGCAAATTGTCGGGGAAATTCACTGGGAAAAACGACGAGCGAGATTAACGACCGAGTCAACGAGTTTGATGGAATATCCGAATTCCTCAATTTCGTTTAATTCTTTTTTTTTTTTTTTTAATATCAACACAATGATGAAATAATAATTAAAGGGAACAATTTAATCAATTCATTTTTTTTCCTGAAAAAAAAACGATAATCCTTAAAGAAATCGTGGAATTGATTATTTTATAAAAATAAATAAATGAATAAATAATTAAATCAATTAAATGTTGCGTTAAAAAAAATTTCACTTTTGATTTTAGGCGGCGTGGGGGGGTGGACTGCTGCTTTCCAGGAAATACAGGCATCCCAGACTCACCGGCATCGAACGGTGAGTCAAACAAACAAATAATGCGACCATTTTTAATTTTTTTAGATCGAAAAAATTGAACAACTAAAGTTAAAAATTAACAAACTATCTTGACGAATTATTTCAATCTGTCCTCAATATTTTTATGACTCAACATATATTTTATCCAAAAATTATTTATTATTATTTTATTTCAAAGAAAAATTCCGTTAGTTTTTTGTTTGAATATACAAACTTAAGACGAATGAAATTTATTCTTCACCTTTATGCGACGAAGAAACGAGAAAAAGCTCTCCAATCTTTTAGTAGGCAAATCCCGTGGACTTTTCGGCTTCATGAAAAAATAACCTTTCGCGCCTTTCACAATCTCTAATCGCTGTTTATGCGAGCGATCCATTATCGTCAAACTGCCTCGCGCTTTTCGTTCGAGCCCTCAAGCTCATTCTCATGTAAAGTAATTTTCGCGAGTATATGTAAAATAAAATACAGGATCGTTCAAAACTGTCATGACGATAAGCAATGCTGTAACCTGTATGAAGAATCGAGAACTGAGATTTTTCGAAAATGTTTGTACTTTGAGTCGTGAGTGGTCTGCGACTAATTAACCCTTTCCATACAATGTGAAAAATTTCACCTGATCCATCACAAACATGTATCTCTCGAGTTTGACGATTTTTTCTCCTATTCAAAGTGGTTCTAAAAATCCCTAAAAATTTGTGAATCTACTTTGAACTTTGCAGTATGCCTTTATTTTATTTTGGAAAAAAAATAAGTTCAGTATGATTTAATTATCGAAGAATAATCAATAATTGGGGAGATAAATTGATTCGACCATACACGAAAGACGCATGTTTGTACGAAAAGGGTTAATGATTGAAGTTCACTAATCGAATAGCAGCGCAGATTTGACGTCATTATGTAGTGGATCGAAAAAAAAATCTATGCATTTAAACAGATAAATTACACAAGTTGTACTCAACTTTTATTGAACTTGTACTCATTATATACTCAACTCGTGCTCGTTTCGTCCTCATCTCGTACTCGTTTTGTTCCCACCCCGTAATTAATTAAAAATCGCCATGTATTCACTTTGGACTCCCCGGAAGTTCACATGTACTCAACGCTGTATTTCATTCGTACTCAACTTGTACTTCAATTGTACTCAACATGTGCATAATTTGTACTCTGTTTTAACTCAAATTATACACAAGAAAATTTTCACAAAGCTTGGTCTCTGCTAATAATTTATCTGTTCTGACAATGTATGACAGGTATGAATGTTTTTGAGACTCGACAAATCCTAAGAAATTTACAAGTGCCCTGTGATTGGTGGAATTGGATTGTCAATGACTCGAAAATAATTCAGCATGGAACGTAATAAAACAAAAAAAAAATCTTTCTATGACGTTTACCAGGGGAGTTGCCTGAGTTCTGAATCAACCTCTATCGTATAAGTATCGTATTGATTTTGGCCCTGATGTGTTATAAAGCTTTTCCATCCCCGATTTTGTTCGAGGATGCAAGTGCGTCTGTTTTTTTTCGAAGGACTCCATCAAACTAAGCCTCAATAAACTATAAAAGTACAGGATTAAGTCGAACCCCGATGGGATAGAGAGCTCGGGACTAGGAAAAACCATCGAGGGTGTGCATCTACGAGTGAATAACGCGGATGAGCCCTCGATACGTTCCATTTTGGATCCATGAAACGAATCGATCCATCGAATTTGACACACATAACTCTCGAAGTTCTTTTATTTTTACAAAAATCTAGCTCCGAACGTAATTCCACTCTGATGACTTTTACGAAATCTTGAATTTTTTTAAATAGATTAAAAAAAAAAAAGAAATTCCTGCAATAATTATGAAAAATTGAATAGAAGTTAAAAAAAATTACAAAACACAATTACACATTACAGAATTACAAATCATCGCATAAGTATGAATAATTAGTACAATATAATTTTTTTCCTTTTTTTCCGGATAAATATTCCTCAAATACGAGAGTGTAAAATTATCCTCGGGTCGAAAAAAGTTTGTCAAGAGAACGAAAAACGGTGAAGGGAAAAAGGAGGGTAGAATTTCGTAATTTCTCATACATCGAAAAATGTGGAATTATCTGAAAAATTCCACTAAAAATTCGACCACAAATTGAGTGATTAAAAATAAATTAAAATCTTTCTAAAAATTACCAATTATTCTACGAAAAAATTTTACTGAAGATTCTCCTGAAAATCCTACTGCAAATAATACAAAATTTCTTACTAAAAGCTCTGACAAAAAAACGTGTAACGTGTACAGGCAACATACAACGAAAGGGGGGAAGAGTCTCATCCAGAGTGTCGTAATCTCTGACATTGACGGGGTTGAAAGGAGTGACTCCTGTCCCCGGCACATGCCAACTTTCGCATCTCCGGCCTCGGTACAAAATCATCTCTACAGTATACATGCACACGCACACACACACATATATATATATCTATATATCTATATATATCTATATATATATATCTATATATCTATATATCTATATATATATATATATATCTATATATCTATATATCTATATATATATATATATATCTATATATATGTATATATATACATAGACGAGGGTCAGGCATTCGTACAAGCTACAAGGATGGCATTTTACTTGCCCGCTGTTGCTTCTATATATACGAGAGGGGGCTGGGCGAGATTAATCCACGATTTGCATCCGGGCGCATCTGCTCCCCCTCGACGTAAACGTAGACACTCGTATCGACGTTCCGTAAGCGCAAAAGTGCCCAATCTATATATTCCCAAGAGAACAATTTCATGGCCAAGCAAAGAAATTCTAATAGACTTAATTTTTTTTTCGACATCCTTATATATTTTTGACCTATGTATATCAAAGACACCCAATTTTGTATCAAAGATATATGTATACTGAAAATGATAAACACTCTTCTTATCACTGATAAGGTAAATTCGATATTTAAAATTTTTATTTTCCTTTTTTGTAATTTATCAAAAAGAGCATTTCGTGATCACCTTTTTTAATTTTATTTCTGAAACTCTCATGCCTGAAATTTTCGTATCAGGATAAGGAATTTTGATTTTCTAATCAATCATATATCATCGTATTTTTGTTCAATATTTTCACATTTTTTACCGAGTTGAGTGATAAAAAAAAATTTTTGTGTATTATCAATTGGCAACCAATAACGTGAAAAATTATTCAATTTTTATCTGTGTATCTACAAATTTTCATAAATATCAACAGAGAGCTCGATTACTTTTTTTTATTTCTTGGAGGATTCTAGACGTTTTAATTTTCCCAGTAGACTGTACAGCTCACAGGACTTCCTTCCTGACGGCAAAAGCTCTAGAGGAGTCCCTCTTGATTAAAATGGCAAACGCGAAAAGCGACAAGGACGGAGCTGAAAAAAAAGTTCTTGGCTGATTGTGTGATATAGAGAGCAACAGCTGGATCGTTTCCCTCGAGCGCATTTGCGGAACAGAACTCTGCTCTTATTGACGCGAAAGTCTCTCTCTCTCTCTCCCTCTCTCTCTCTCTCTCTCTCTCTCTCTCTCTCTCTCTCTCTCTCTCTCTCTCTCTCTCTCTCTCTCTCTCTCTCTCTCTCTCTCTCTCTCTCTCTCTCTCTCTCTCTCTCTCTCTCTCTCTCTCTCTCTTTCTCTCTCTCTTGCTCCCTCTCCGTCTCTCGTTTTCGTATCTATGCATATACGTATAAACGTACGCTATGAGCGAAGAACTGAAATAAAGCCCCGGTCCTCAACAATGCTGGATTAAACTCGTACAAAGGGACGTCCACCCCCACCCGAGAACTCTTCTTTTCACTCGTACCATTTTGTTATCCCTCTCTCAGTCTGTCTCGCTTTCTCTGACATTCGTAGAATTTTCTGTACGTGTATAGGAATGTAAAATAAAACAAAAACGCGTGACTGACAAACGGATATTTATGGCGCCGCTGCAAAGTCAGACGACTTTATAGAAACGCTGATTACTCGAGAAAAAAAAATCGCCATTCGCGAGCCGCGTTTGTGCCGAGGGAGAAAAGACGAATTTTAATAAGGAATTTTTGGGGCTATCCTGGAGTGGCGAGAGATTTTGTGAATGAGAGAAAGTTCTTGGTAAAATATTGATAAGGTTTATAAATTTTGACTAGCCGATTGCAATGATGTGCGCTACTTTGAAAAAAAAAAAAAATTATGTTACATCGAAAATAAATGTTTAAAAGCATTTAACTCGACAACGGCTTATTAAAGGAGATTTTTGTAAGGTATATCTTTTGTAGAACTTCAAAAACTGTATGAAAAAGGTTCTATAGATAGTGTTTGTAGAGATGACCATTTTTGAGAAAATCAAAAAAGCAATCTTGAGTTAATGGAACACCTCACGGCGAACTAGTCTTGAGTATAACCACTTTGTCCTCCCTCTGGCGGTATATACGAGACATTCCACGCGAGATAAGCCACCCTAAAAATGTCTATTACTTAAACTTTTTTTACATATTGGGGCACAATAATTTTCCTAAGTATTAAGTTCGATAATGCTTTATTCGTTGGAGTACACAGATTTGATCATTTTTTTCTTCACATAGGTATATCCTAACAATGGTGCATCGTATTGGAAAATTGTGAAGAATAAAAGTTTTTTTTATTTTCATAACCTAAGATGAAAAAATATGTATAAATGTATTGCAGCGGTACAAGCCCGTTTTTTGGAGATACAAAAATCATATTATATTTTTTCCTGATCAAAGGCCATAATATATCCGGGGCCATTCATTTTTTTTAATATTTCGTAGCTACAATATGAATTTTGGGAAAAATTTTACCACCGGGCACCGGGCCGTTTTAAGTTATATATTTTTTTTATTAGAGTGGTTCAAATGTTTTTTCCAGCCGATCATGTTTGGCCTTTAATTTTACGTCGTTTGGCTGGTAAATGTTACCAGATCCTTTTTTCCGTGTGTTAATATAAATTGGTGGCTCTGAATATTATGGCTCCGAAGATATAGTCCGATGAAAAAAAATATTCGCGTAAAAAAAAAAATTATTACATCTAAATGGCCCGATGTCCCATGCTATAATTTTGCACAAAATTCATATTTTAGCTACAGAATATCAAAACATCGAATGTCCCGGATATCTTTGATCAGGAAAAAATATGATATAATTTCATTTTTCCAAAAACGGGCTTAAGCCACTGCAATAAATTTATACATATTTTTTCATCATAGTTAATATTAAAAAAACTTATTCCTCATAATTTTCCAATACAATGCACCATTGTTAGGATATACGTATTTACGTAAAGATACGTAAAAAAATGACGTAATACGTATTTACGTAAAGATACGTAAAAAAATGACGTAATACGTATTTACGTAAAGATACGTAAAAAAATTACGTAATACGTATTTACGTATTACGTAAAGAAAAAAATGACTTAATCCGTGTACTCCTACGAATAAAGTATTATCCATCTTAATACTCGTTAAAATTATTCTATTCGGATACCCCAACATATAAAAAAAATTTAAGCTATAGTCATTTTTTGGGTGGCTGACTTGACGTGGAATGCTTCATACATAGAACATATATAGAATTTTGTAGAGGATAAAATTTTGCATAAGAAAGTTTTCTAACATTTTTCTTGGCACATCTATCAGAATCAGAGAAAATCAAGTGTTTTCTTCGTATTGGTACGTTTCGCTTGTTCCGGTCAAGGTATTCCATTGCCGGATGAATAATTGATTTTCTCGAAAACAGTTATGCCTATGGATAGCATGTATAGAAATGATTTTTTTATTTCTACGTCCTATTAAAAAAAAATCTAGAAAAATATCATTGAACAAGAAGTTTATGAGATTTAGCTCATAACCGATGTTAGTAAGCATTTATGCTTACAAACATTTATGTTGTCCTTTTATTTCGACAAAAAACTCATTTTTTAGATCTGCAACGTCCACTAAGATTTTCGCGTGGACATTCTAGTAGCGCGAAAATAACTCAATATTTTGACATTTTTCCGAAATTACGTTCGAAAATGATATTTTTTTTGGGAATCGTTCAATTATCCACCTATACCGATTTTCCAGTGAAGGCCACATTGAAAATCAGTGGTCCGGGCTGGAGGGAATCAATTTTAGGTCGAGCCATTGTACGGGGGTCTTCGTGTACTAGAAGGATAATTAGCATCCCCCTTAATATATCTATGTATACGTATATATATATATATATCGTGAGGTTTTTGGGGTCGGCACATAGAAAGGGGTGTGAGAGGGCAACCCAGAGAGAGAGAGAGAGAGAGAGAGAGAGATTGCATACCGCCAGAGCCAGCTGCGAATTTCGCATTAATCACTCACGCTTGAATGCTTGCGCTAGTACACTAATTTCAGGGGTCAAAGAAAAGAAAATCGAATAAATCAATTTTTATCAAACGATAATTAATCATCCCATATAAATTGATATTAAGAATAAAGATACTAAAATATAATGAAATAAAAATAATCAAACTTCGTCATTAGTAATTTGTAAAAAACTGTAAATTGAAATTTGAACATTTGCACATTTGCACATTGCTCGTAATTTCCCGACCATTCTCAAAGCCCTATTGACGAGCAAGAAACATTTCTCAATTATGCGTTCTGAGATATTGAATTAATGCCGAATTTATATCATTTTCACACGTTGAAGAGAAGAGAGAGACAGAGAGACTGAAGAGTAACTAATGGAGTGTGTCTGTAAACGACGCGAAATCTCTTTACATATATATATATATATATATATATATATATATATATATATATATACTATAGAGACTCTCTCTCTCTCTCTCTCTCTCTGTCGAGGGCACTTCAAGTCCGAAGCACCCCCAGGCACATCAACCGCAGAGCCGAAAGAGAACGAGAGAGAGAGAGAGAGAGTGAATGGCGCGAAAGGGCGAGCGCACTCGAGCATATACACGTCACTCGCCATGTATCGATAACATTTGTCATCTCCTGTGTACCACTTTCCGTATGTACTACGATGTATATAGAAAATTACACATCAAATGCAAAAATTTACACATAGAATGCAGCTCGACTAGATGAACAATTTTTAACTGGACAGCAAGAGGATATTGTTGACCAAAATTAAATATATTCTAATACTTAGATAATAATAATATTGATGGAGTTCATAAATTTGATATAATTCATCGGATTGATAAAATATACAAACTTTACAAAAATGATACAACTGAAACGATTGACACAATTGACATTGATCAAACTGATACGATTTATGGGGTAAAACATTATTAAAAATGTTAAAATTATTGAATTGATAAAAAATTTTGCAGTTGATAAAATTTTATTTATCGTGTTATTTTTTTGCACAAGTTTAATCGAGGTTCATAAAAATTGTCAAAGACGTAAAATGCGAGTTAATGGAGAAAATGACGAGATAAGCTTTGTGGGGTATTCAGTGTCAATTGCGGGACTCTAGTCGAGACTGAAAAAGCTCCGACAGACTCAGCTGGTCCTCGTCGGGCTCTTATCCAGTCCCGTGAGAGTTACTGCGAGGGTTATAAAAGACACATATATATATATATATATATATATATACATTGAACTATATATCTTCGTTGCCCTCGAACGACGTATTCTAAGCCTTGGGGGTCCATCAATTCGAGAGACGACTATTAATATCGCCGCGGGAACGGATTTAGACGCCCTCTTATCCAACTCTTGTATATATATATATATATATATATATACATACAAACAGCCATCCCCTGTGGTTAAACCACACCAACCCTTCTCTAATCCCGTAGAGAGGGCTAATTCTTCCAGAGGGATTTTCTCACCTTTATTTACAATTTATCTGTAATTTATATATCAAGTATAAATAAATTTGGACAACTTCATCAATTTTTAAAATATCATCAATGCTGATATTTGTTTTGAGAGCTGATATCCTCTTTTTCATCATAACCAAAAGAGCTGAATCTTTTTCAACGAATACTTTAATCTCCAATTTCATCCCTGCTATGATTCTCTCAGACAGAATTAAATTATACCTAATAATAATTTTTAAAAAAATATCATCGATCAGATCGAGAATTTTTTTTACATCCTAATCGAAATGTCCTTTCAGAGCTGACTCGGTAACATGGAATCCTCATAAGCTCATGGGAGCTCTTCTACAGTGTTCGACGATCCACTTCAAAGAGGACGTAAGTCTAAAAGTGACTTTGCTCTTTTATTACAACCCCTGAAAAATTCTATTTCCATCCAAAAAGAGTGATAGTTTTTTTTCTGTACATATACTTATACAGCCGAGACGAATAGAAAATTGTCAAGAGAAAAAAATTGCATGAAATGGGGGTGACAAGGGGGTTGTAAGGGTCACACGGCCAGCATTCCAAAGCAGAGAGAAAAATGTCTACGCAGACGGTGTAGGAATTTAATTAAACTAAGAGATAACATATGTTGCCAGACTTGAACCCCTAATATATATATATACATATATATATATATATATACATATATATATATACATATATATATATACATATATATATATATATATACATATATATATATGGGGGTGCACAAACATACACACATATATATAGTGCAAGGGTAGCTTATACATGTATATATAGTTATTTCTTGTCTACTGAGCGGTTGAAATACCGACGAAGGGTGTAACATCCCCCCTTCATTCGTCCTGACAGGGATGGAGGCGCTCCTTGCCACATCCCCCCCTGTAGTTATTGCTAACTCGCAGAAAACTACCCCCTACTTCTTCGGAGATATTAAAATTCCGCACACCGGCTGTTTGTGCATTGCAGGAGGGTGAGAATATATATCAAGAAAATGTTTCTTAGGGCAATTTCATCCACCTCAAACTATTGCCATCTTTTTTTTAACTGATTTTTCGTAGCAGGCGATTTTGAAGGAATTTACATTTTTTGTAAAAAATCGAATATTCATCTGGCTCTGATGCTCGTATTTTTTGAAGGGTGAGATTAAAGGGAGATACAACTGTTGATTCATCATATTTTTTAATATTCTTTGATAAGTTAACTTTTTAGATTTTGATTTACTGTGACGATGCATTTTTTACAATTGCTGACGATGCATTATTTACCATTTAAATATCACTATTTTGAAAAGTAGTGTAAGTAATATTTTTATTAAAAGACAAAAGATTATAACATACCCTGTAGGGTGCGCTAGATGATGATTTTTTTCGTAAACTTTATAAACCGTTCAAAGGGTTTTGAAATAAAAATGAAAATTAAAAATTTTGTTACAAATTCGAAGACCAAAAATTTTTTATAAAAATTATTCGAGGGTTCTTAAGAATAAGCTTTAATCTTTAAATCTCAGAATTTTTCGCGGGAATATTTTTCATGACAATTCAATTTATACCGATAACTTTTTAAAGCTTGAAACAACAAACCATGAATTTTGTTTGTAATCTTTTAATTTTATTTATCATTATTCATTATTTTGTTGAAAGTATGATTCAGTTTTGGACTAAAAAGCGTAGAAAAAAAATAGCAATTTCCTTGTATTTTTTGTTGAGTGATGACGTTAGTTCGATACGAAAGCCCGGAGACATTTCAGACCGCCATTTTAAAAGCTTGATATAGGCAAAATGAGCTTCTCTCGCGCATGTGTCCCTCCTTCTGTTCATATATATATATATGTATATACCTCCTCCGCTTCGTATCGACCGGAACTCTGAGGGAATATTTCCGCAATGCGCGCCCCCTCGTAACGTTGAATGTATTGCTATATATATATATACTATCAACCCCTTTTTATCTCTTATCGATGATGCTGCGACGTTAAAGGTTTGGAATTTCATGGCAATATGTTGTCGACATTGTTAAACGAGAGATATTCTGCCTCTGAAGAGAATGGGAACAATGGAAATGCGATTTAAAAAAAACAGTAGTTATGACCGTTTATGGCCAGACAATCATCGCATTCAAGTTTGGGATAAATGAAAACGTTGCAGCTATTTTTACAGTTAATATGATGAATTTATAAACTTACCGCATTAATATTCATGTGAAAGAATTATTGTTAAAAATCAAGATGATAAATTCACAGATGTGGGAAAAATACCTTTTTGTTTATTCGGAAATCAAAGAATTAAAACATTTCATGCCAGTAGTAAAGTTCATGGTATGGTCGTTTATTACGCAACATCCTTAATATTCACATCTGCTGGGATCGATTAATAATAAATGTATACATTTGCATTAATTTTCAATAAATTATTACAAAAAAAAATGAATTTGATAAATTTACAGATTTATGATAAAATACGAGATACTTTCTATTCGGAGATGTTTCGATAAACATTATTCAAAAAATTTCATGACACGAATAAAACAGAGTTGATTTTTTTCTTGTTATCAACGGTTAAGCTGTCGTTTATGACTAGACATGGAGGATTTCAGTATCTGGGTTCGATAGAAATATTGCAGTCAATTTACCATATTCATTCAAACAAAATTATAATATTTTTGCATTAATCTTTCACATTAATAAAAAATAAGAATATTCAAAAAATTGATAGTAACGACAGCAATTTATGGAAATTTTATTGATGAAGAAATTCCTAAAAGAAAAATGGAAAATTCCATGCCAATAATAAAATGAGACTATTTTTTTTTTATTATCAGTAGTGACAACGATTTATGATCAGACATGCCTCAATATTCGCACTGAGATATGAAAAATTGATTTGAAAAAATGTTTCTTCCCGGCTCGCTTCAATTATTATTACAGGGTCTCTTGATAAGCTGTAATCAAATGTCTGCCGAGTATCTCTTTATGACCGATAAGCTTTACGACGTTAAATACGACACCGGTGACAAGGTCATACAGTGCGGACGTCACAATGACATCTTCAAGCTGTGGCTTCAATGGCGCGCTAAGGTAGCAAAAAAAAAATAATTTCCATATAAAAGAATCAATTTTCGTAGATAAATTCAAGTTTGGGAAAGAAAAAACAATTTTGGTACAGAAAACTTAATTTTGATAAAACTTTCAAATTTATTTTTAAAAATTCATTTATTGTTCAAAGTTCAGTTTTTGCAAAGTATTCAGTTTTGGGAAAGAAACCAATTTTCATGCGAAAAATAAAATTTGTTAAAATATTAAATTTTGGCAAAAAAAAAACATTTTCATCTGTTGAGAAAAAAGAAATCCGAATACACGCGATTTACAGGGCACTGACGGTTTCGAGAAACTCATGGACAGATTAATGGGACTTTCCGAATACATGGTTAAGAGAATTAAGCAAATGCCGGACAAGTATTACCTGATCCTCGAGCCTGAAATGGTCAACGTTTGTTTCTGGTATTTGCCAAATCGTGTGAGAAACATGCCCCATGGACCTCAAAGAGAAAAGATCCTTGGCGAGGTATCGTACTCGTCAATTTGTAAATTTAATAAGAATAAAAAAAATTTATCTATTTTCAATACATTTTTTAATGAATTAAATTTCATGCAGCCCGAATACATTTGATTTGATCCAAATAAATCTGATTTGACTCAAATACATTTTATTTTATTAGAATACATTTTATTTTATTAGAATACATTTTATTTTATTAGAATACATTTTATTTTATTTGAATACATTTTGTTACACTTCAATCGATTTTCATATGACTCAAATATATTTTATTTGACACAAATGAAGTGTCTTTAATTTATACAGATCATATTTGTCTTAAACAAATTTTATTTTCCGTCAAATTCATTGGATAAATAATTTTTTTTGATATCACTTCCTCGAGCAGATTTGTCCAATCCTCAAGGGACGAATGATGGAAAGTGGAACTCTGATGGTCGGTTATCAACCAGACGATCGAAGGCCAAATTTCTTCAGGAATATCATCTCAAGCGCCGCCGTTACAGAAGCCGATGTCGACTTTTTGCTTGCCGAGCTTGATCGACTTGGTCATGATCTGTAAAGCACTCGTGGAAATTGACTCTCTCGCTGCTTTTCATTGATTATTCTCGACAAGAAATTTCCGACACCAGGTAGAATTATTGCCATATTTTTATTTCAAAATATAATTTTTGCAGCGAGAGCAAAAAAAAAGTAAAAAAAAAATTATACAACGCACTTCAACGTGTACAAAGATTACCGAGGCCAATTCACAACCATGAATATTAAATTAAGACATATGATACTGAAAGGTGGCAAAACGTGACAACGAGAGACAGGAAAAGATTTTTAATCAACACCAATAACAACAACAATAATAATAACTATTATAAATTTAGAATCATCGTTTACAAACATTATTCTCATTATTATCATCATTATTATTATTAATATGCTGTTCATTACTTTTCCAAATTTAATTAAACTTTTGTCAATATAAATTATTTGAATTTTTCGTATTTAAAATTATTCACAATTATTTCGGTGGAATTGTATTTTCCTTTTTTTTAATTCATGACTCTGAACCCTCGTTGTTTTCCGATTGCCACTGCTCAGGCCTGTAGGAGTTAAGAAAAAAGAACAGATGAATTCGGACGTAAGTGTTGACAGATGTTGAGCGATTGAAATGCAGAAAAAAAAAGAGCAATTAAGGCTGGAACGAGAAGGAGAGAGCGAGGGACGAGATTCGATGCTTGAAAAATGAAAAGTCAAATTATGTTAATAGCGGAATATGGTTTTTGTCATGAGTACCGACAAGACATTTAGGTACTGTGAGGACTATCGAAACTCGATGATATCCCGGATAATCGTAGTAAAAAAAAAAGTATTCTTAGCAAATTAAGGAAAATATTCATCATATCTGGTTTTCATGTCTGTCAGAATCAACGACATGAACATTTTAACCGAGCTCGCAATCTACGAAGAAACTCTCTGATTCTGATCCATTTGTGGAAAAATAGATTTAATGAATTTGAGAAATCATACAAAAAAAATTCCCTCGAACATCCTCAAATCTCGAGAAAAAAGTCAAATATTTTGGTTTTTTTTCGAAATTTATTGGATCAATCTATAATTGGCCCAAATTGCACATTTTTTGTTATTGCTATTTTCTCGAAAACTCAAACATTTAGGGGCGGAAATCACTATCCCTTTTATATAAGTAAATTAAATGATCAAAATTCAATATATTTTATATAAATTCAATAAATCCACTTTTTTCGGGTTCACCCAGAACTATTTTTTTCGGACCGGAATCAGTTAGACATCAGAAGTCTGCGAGGTTCGTTTGAAAGTGAAATATTTTTCTTACCAAAAAATAATTCAATTTTAAACGAGACACGGAAGTATAAATTTAGTAACGTGCAATGTTGGGAAGAAAATTGAAAAAGTCTATAACAATTAATTAACGAAATTGTTTGCAAAAATAATTACGCCAAAAAGCCCTATATATGAATTATTATTTTTGCTGTTGCATAGTTTAATTGAGCAGAGATATAATAATGCAAAAAAACTATATAAATTATAAATATATAATTATATCAAGGAGCATATATATATATATTTAGCGTTGAGGTTTAAAAATACAAACACAAACCCATGAAAGTACATGCTTTTTCGAATGTTCGTGGAAAAACTCTTCTCCTCTTTTAGTACATTTAATTAAATTAATTAATTAATCGGTTTATTCAATTCAAATTAATTTTAGCTAGTTAGATGATTGAAAAAATTGAATTGATACTTTTTTTTTTTAAATGAAATAACTCAACTTTCCCACGCGTTAGAAATGACCTCTATATTACTAATATTATTATTATTATTTCAAAGTTTTTTTGTAAAAATAAAAAATAGTATTTATTACGAATTTATTGGTACAGTTAGCGATCGTCACTGTAGTAATAGCTGTGAACGATTATTTTGATTATTTAAGAAAATGGAAAAAATACGTTTTAACGAAAATCGAACCATTTTATAGGTTTCGACACACTCGCCAATACTGAATAACATGGAGAATTATAAAATAAAATGTTTAAAGTTTAGATGTAATAAAACAAAAGGATATATATATATATATATATATATAACACATTATATTATATATAATATACGGTATAAATATGAGTGTATTTATGTAAATTTACGCGATTAAATTTTACGTTAAAATCTCCGACGCCATTTTAAGATTTTTGATGCGGCAGAGGAATGTAATCATTATGTTCAGTCCATTTGAGTGAAGAAATACTATTGACATGACGCAACGCAAGAATATGAATTTAATTAAAATAAAAAAATTCGCTGCATTAAATAGAACATTAAATTTAATTAAATGAATTTACATTTAAAAACAGATTGAAATGGCCAAAATGTATTTTTGGAAGCACACCTGACCACGAATCCAATACCTGAGAGAAACAGAAAGAAAGCGAGATATTATCGGTTATCACAAACCGTTGTTAAGAATTATGGCTCGTTATGGAATATTTTATCTGGAAATAAAAAATAGTTTGGCATTGAGGTTCACATTACGATAATTCAATTGCTTAAATTTTTTGCGGATACAAACAATTTTTTTTAAACTATTTTAACTATATTAATTTTAACTTTAAACAAAACGGACGAATCTTGCCAATTTCTTTCTCCGAGTTCGTAAACGTATTATTATTATTATTACTATTATCTATATTGTTGTTGCTGTTGTCGTTGTCATTATTATTTAAATGCCATGGTTAACGTTATCACTATGTATATAAATATTCAATCTTCATCTTCGGCACGTTATTCCTCCCCTTTCCGAAAAAAAAACATGTATAGCACTTCTCCCTTAGGTAAATCATAGAAAATAAATTATCCTTTAGAAATTACGGAGTGAAAGAAATTGGTAGGAGTATGAAGTGAGTCAATATAGATTTGTTATCTAATTGAACTAGTGGAACGAGTACTTGTTACAATTATAATCAAAGTATACAACTTATTTAACGAAAAAAAAAAAATGAAAAATAAAACGATGGACAACAAAGTCTTACGTCTTCCAAATATAAGAAAAAATATTAGCTAATATCGACTGGATAATTATCTAAGCCTTAAGGTCGTTAAATAAAATGACCTTTTCAATTGGTCAAATTGGGAAAAATGGTAAATAATGTCTGCATCGTTGACTGGCCGGCGAAATATACACGCTTATACATACATACGTGTATATTTGGTTGGAAAAAAAATGTCGAAAATAAATCATTACGACGACGACGACGACCATGTAACGGTAAAATGCTTATTTTGTGTTGTAAACAATGTTGTACAATATTGATTGTCACCTGATGAAAAAAACATTGCCCGGACTATTATCCTCTGTATATCAATGTCTAATAAACTGTTATGCCAAAGAAAGAAATAAAAGATTGTTATCGTCTAAATAATTTTGATCTACCTATGCCTGGGGTCCTACCCCTTTTACCTGTCCCCACGCTTTTTCCAATGTCATACTCTCCTGTCGGTTACTCTCTCAACTTTTTTGCATTTTCCTAGGGCCCAGGGAAAACTGCGAGAAGACTGGGCCGATACAGACGGTGCCTACCTTAGTCCCTGATGATAATGTGAATAAACTCAAGCACGACCACCAGAGGCGGTTAGAGCAGCACCGCCTCACAGCGATTCAATGACTCAAGCAGTGCCCGGTTAGGTGGTTACCATCCGAGCAATGAGAACCACGCGGAAGACCCCGAAAACCGAACACCGACCGTTCACCAATCACTGTGAGGTGTTTTGGGCTCGGATTTTATTAAGGTGGGACCCTGAACCACCGGCGTCACAGGGAAAACACTTACAATTAGAAAAAAATCCATTGGTGCCAGCCGGGAATCGAACGCGGGTCCACCGCGTGCGACTCCAAGCCTTATCCACTAACCAACCACTGCTCTCCCTAATGTTATTCTTTAAATATTTTTTCTTTATTTTTTTAATCTAAATTTATTTATTTAGCAGAATTTTAATCAATGGACATTCGCTCGTTAAATTGTCTGCTGGTGCTCGAGTGGATGGATATTCTGTGGACACTAGAAAAATCTTTACAGACTTTCAGCTTGTGATTAGAAAAATGTGAGTTGTGAAGAAAATAAATATTTGCAAGTACTCGATAACAAATTGTCTGGTGATATTGTTGCAAGATATGTTTTCTGAAGAACAAGAAATTTCAAGAACAAAGGTTTTATTATATAAATATTGCTCAACTGCTTTTGAGAAAAGTAATCTGTTATAGTTTATAATTTTGTTATAGCCCTTTTTTATTCAAAACTGAGTACATTATTCTTAGAAAAATAATAATATACTATGACTATGACAGTGAGTATTACTAATTGTTCTTAACGTGACGTGCTACAGGCGCGACGCAGACGTGATGTGGAGTACCATAAATGAGTGTCTCGAATTATCATTAATTATTAAAAATTCTAAATTTTATTAGAACAATAATTTATAATTTTGTTACAGCCCTTTTTTATTCAAAACTGAGTACATTATTCTTAGAAAAATAATAATATACTATGACTATGACAGTGAGTATTACTAATTGTTCTTAACGTGACGTGCTACAGGCGCGACGCAGACGTGATGTGGAGTACCATAAATGAGTGTCTCGAATTATCATTAATTATTAAAAATTCTAAATTTTATTAGAACAATAATTTATAATTTTGTTACAGCCCTTTTTTATTCAAAACTGAGTACATTATTCTTAGAAAAATAATAATATACTATGACTATGACAGTGAGTATTACAAATTGTTCTTAACGTGATGTGCTACAGGCGCGACGCAGACGTGATGTGGAGTACCATAAATGAGTGTCTCGAATTATCATTAATTATTAAAAATTCTAAATTTTATTAGAACAATAATTTATAATTTTGTTACAGCCCTTTTTTTATTCAAAACTGAGTACATTATTCTTAGAAAAATAATAATATACTATGACTATGACAGTGAGTATTACAAATTGTTCTTAACGTGATGTGCTACAGGCGCGACGCAGACGTGATGTGGAGTACCATAAATGAGTGTCTCGAATTATCATTAATTATTAAAAATTCTAAATTTTATTAGAACAATAATTTATAATTTTGTTACAGCCCTTTTTTTATTCAAAACTGAGTACATTATTCTTAGAAAAATAATAATATACTATGACTATGACAGTGAGTATTACAAATAGTTCTTAACGTGATGTGCTACAGGCGCGACGCAGACGTGATGTGGAGTACCATAAATGAGTGTCTCGAATTATCATTAATTATAAAAAATTCTAAATTTTATTAGAACAATAATTTATAATTTTGTTACAGCCCTTTTTTATTCAAAACTGAATATATTATTCTTAGAAAAATAATAATATACTATGACTATGACAGTGAGTATTACTAATTGTTCTTAACGTGACGTGCTACAGGCGCGATGTCTGCACCGCGCCTGTGTGGTGCGATGTGGTGTGGTGCGATGTGCGGCGTGATGTGGAGTTTGTGGGGTTGCGAGAGAAATAGCGGATGGGCGATCATGGAGGAGGTAGAGAAACACGTCAAGAACATACAGTACATTACTTTAATTGTTAAAAATTAGAGATTTCGTTGAAATATTTATTTACGATAACTTTATCAAAATTGTTTAAAATAATTACTTCTTTCTTTTATTTGTCGAAGAGAGAAATTAACCATTCTCGGTCTTTTTCCATACAAATCTAAATCATTTTTCCTTTCGAAAACTTTTACAAATACTTTTTGAAATACCTGTACTGAAAAAGAAAGAAATTTTAAACACTCCATGTATGTCAAAATTTTTGTCGATGATTCGTAAAGTAATTTTAACATGAAATGAAATCAAGAAAAAACAGGAAACCTGTTCCCTCTGCTGCGGTAAACAGACGAATAAATTAATCAGCAGCCGGTCGTCCTCGACGTTCCGCTACCGACGAGTCTTATCGTGACTCGACGATACCGAGACCGGCGCGACCACTTTTAGGCAGTTCCAATTGGCATCTCGTCGTGTGCAAACGTGAGCATAAAGTATGAAGTCGTTTATCTATTATACTTCGAGCAGTGATTTTCCAATCGAGAATCTGCCCTATGGCGTTTTTTCAACGACCGAAAATGTGAGTAAAAACATTTTAAAACAGTGTTAAGCTTTGTCTGATCAATTGTAGCTGTTTCTACTTCGTGGCTTGGCTGATATGCTCACGTTCTTATTTTCTCGACATATGTGTGAAAAAATACCACGATTTGCTCGTCTCTAATTGGGAGGCTGCCAACGTGTCTTTTCGAAGCAAAATAAATCCGATATTCGTTATCGTTATTTTACGAGTACATGCAAAATAAATCGAGCACTTCGTTGATCTTGTTTATCATGTTTATTGCTGCATTGGATCGCATGTTTTCGCCAGTGTCGCCAGCTATCGTCCATAAATCCTTAGAAACGAGCGGCGAGCTCGACAAGAAAGACATAATGATTTAACATTGCTGATGCTCGATACATTATCAAGCGTCGATAAATTATCGACAGCAAGTATAAGACTTGGGTAAGGTATTAAAGGTAATGTGCTATTCCTCTGTTGGTAAAACAGTTTCTGCTTAAGACATCGTGAGTGCGAGAGAGAAAGCTGCTTTTACTCCGGTACAAAAATTCTCCTAAACGGTTGATCTTTCGGACAAACTAAGAGAACGACGAACTGCAGAATCGTTATAGACGATTCGTGGTTCTCTTTGTTTGTCCGAAAGATCAATCGTTTAGGAGAATTTTGGTACGCAGTTTTTGTTACCGGCAGAGGAGTAGCACATCGTTTTAAGGTGGAACACTACCATATTTAAAAACGCAGCGGGATTTTTATGAAACTCTGAAGATAAGCTAGAAAACGAGTTAAAAATTCACTATTCAAATTTCATCGGGTTTGACCATTCGGTTCTTGAGATATTCAATGTTAATATATCTAAGATCAACCTTATGGAAATATTTTTTTTGGCTGGCGTAAAGTGGCGAATGATTAAAAAAATGCGTACTAGAAAAATTTCATCGGATTCATCGACGGTTCCGTTTTCAAGATATTGAATATTATTGTTGTGGTTTGAAATTTCCAACCGTTCTTCGACTGGCTGTCGCCAAGCTGGCATTGTCCAAGGATTGTTTATTCCCCGTGCTGAATACTCGCTCGCCTATCCTCACCATGCCCTTGGCAGCGTTCTACTTTAACGTACATCTCAGTGACGGATACGTCAGAAATTATGAACCGATGGGATGGCTGCGAAAGTATTAATCGTGTATTATAATGAAATTCTTTCTATCGTTGATGCATTGTAATTAATTATTTAGCGGTATATATTTATTTATATATGTCATCTGCATGTAAACCTTGGCATTCGAGCATAACGATGAAACGGAATAATGATAATTAAGCGATATTTTCTAACAAATTAAAATATATTGCATATAAAATAAAAGATTTCATATTGTATCAAAAATATGTATAATGAGCATCATTTTACAGCCGAAGAAGCGTATAGGAGTTGCCATTGGCAACCAAATATTGGATCTTTCCCTCATCTCTCATCTATTTACGGGACCAATTTTAACGGGAAATCAAGATGTCTTTCGTCAGAATAGTCTCAACGATTTTATGGCTTTGGGAAGGCAAGCCTGGATAGAAGCGCGTAACACATTGCAAAATCTTTTGTCCGCCGACAATAGAACACTTCAGGAAACGCATATGCGTATAAAGTATGAGAATCATTTTCATAATTAATAATTAATTAATTGAGTTTCACTGATTATAGAATAATTATTTTTCATTATTCCATAATTTATTATTACGTCAATAAATTTATTAATAATTAATTCAAAATTATTATGAATCATTCTCAATTATACTTTGCAATTATTTTTTCAGGGCTTTCGTGTCGCAGGAAGTCGCCACGATGCATTTACCAGCGAAGATCGGCGATTACACGGATTTTTATTCCTCGATTCATCACGCGACAAATGTTGGAATAATGTTTCGCGGCAAGGAGAATGCCTTAATGCCAAACTGGTGAATCTTTTTCATCTTTTTTTAATTTATTTATTTGAATTTTTATTATTATTTTTATTTTCACTACTTTTCCACACAATTCTCATTTTTTAACCTTCAACAATAATAGAAAAAAATTACAATAAATCATTTCTTGCATTGCTTATTTTTAAATTATTTATGTAAAATTATTTGCAGGAAATATTTGCCAGTCGGTTATCACGGCAGAGCTAGCTCGGTTGTCGTTTCCGGCACGCCCATACGTAGACCAAGGGGCCAGACACTTCCGGTGGAAGGTGCGGCGCCTGTTTATGGTTCCTCAAAGCTCATGGACTTTGAGCTCGAGGTTGCCTTTTTCGTCGGTGGTCAGCCAATGAAACTTGGTGATTCCATTCCAGCGAGCAAAGCTTACGATCATATCTTTGGAATGGTCACGATGAACGATTGGAGTGGTCAGTGACTATTATTTGTTTCATGTAACGATATATATCGATTTATGCTTCGATTTATCGATACAATGCTTCGATTCATCGATACGATGCTTCGATTTATCGATACAATGCTTCGATTTATCGATACAATGCTTCGATTTATCGATACAATGCTTCGATTTATCGATAGTTCGATATATTCAATTGATGCATTTATCAATTTAGCTATATACAGATGTTTTCAATCAATACATAATAAATCCGTGCTTCTAATCGATAATTATATCGATGTAGGTATCAAATAATTGTATATAATTATTTATAAACCAAATGCTCATTATTCATTGTCTTCACAGCTCGAGATATACAAAAATGGGAGTACGTTCCTCTTGGTCCATTCGGAGCTAAGAATTTTGGAACGACAATTTCACCTTGGATAGTCACGATGGAAGCTCTAGAACCTTTCAAAGTACCCAACATGGTACAGGATCCAAAACCCTTCCCGTATCTTCAGCACGAAACTTCTTGCAACTTTGACATCAAACTCGAAGTCGATATCAAGCGTAAGAATGATCGTGTACTAAAACTCTGCTCAATTTTTCGAGTTATTCTTAATGAAATCGAATTAATTAGTAATTTAATAAAATTGAATATAATAATAATAATAATAATAAATTAATCGAACCAATTCATTCACTAATTTCATATAATGTGATGAATTGATTGCAGCACCGACCGGACCAATCACGACAGTCTCACGCAGTAATTACAAATACATGTACTGGACCCCACAGCAACAATTGGCTCATCATACTGTTACTGGCTGCAACTTAAACCCTGGTGATCTCATGGCTTCGGGAACGATAAGTGGCGAGGTTTGTTGATTACGTTTGAATAACACAATTAAATTACATCGCGATTAACATTACCCCTAAAATGCATAACATTGAAATACATTATATGAAAATTACATCAATATTACATCGACATTAGATTAACATTAAATTACCATTAAAAATCTTCTTTTTTTTTTGCAGACCTCGGATTCTTACGGTTCTATGCTCGAGCTTTGCTGGAAGGGCACGATGCCAATTCCGATGAACGATGGAACGACCAGAAAGTTCCTGCAGGACGGTGACGAAGTCGCCATTCGAGGTTCAACATAATCAATTTTTTTCATTAAATTCAAATTCATTAAATATTAAAACGAATTAAAAAAAAAGAATCGTAAAAATTAATACGAACGGTAAAATTTATACAGACAAATGATGAATGATAAAAAAGCTTAGCATTCGAGGTTCAATATATAGACTCAAATTTTCTCCATTAAAATTGAAATCAGTTGAAAAATACAAATTAATTAAAACAAAAAATTCAAAATCTGTACGAATGATTTTTTTTTTCAGGATTCTGCCAAGGTGAAGGTTACAGGGTGGGCTTCGGACCATGTGAAGGAAAATTATTGCCAGCTCATCCGGAATAAAGAAAATAAATATTATTTTTGTACTGACGTTTGAAACGAGGAAATAAATAATTTTTCGAAAAAATTCTATTCGATTATTTCGTGACGATTTATTTAACAACCTGCGCCAACAGCAGCGCAAAGGCCAATTATCGATTCAAGGGAAAGATAGCCTTGAGAGTCAGCGGGGGATCAATACGAGAGAAAAAATAACCGTGGCACGCAGGGGAACAGTGGACAGGTGATGATGACGAACTCTCTGCTAAGGTGAGTCTCTGCTCACCTCACCTCACCTTAGTGAAAAAAAAATTGTCGCAAGGAACGTACTGACACCAACGACCTTTGTAGCATTTTTTTTTCTCGTGCGTGTTTCGAATTAAGAATAATTGAATAATGAAAATTTTAACGATCTAAATTCATTGCTTTATTTATAATGACAATCAATTTTTTAATTGATTTTCTTCAATCGACTATCTTTAACTATCAAATAAAATAACTTATTAAAATACATGAATCACTATCATTAGTAAAGATGATTATAAAAATGAAGCACTTTGCGAAAAAAAAAATCCGCGTTTTTCCAAAAGAGAATAAAATTATAAAAATTGTAATTGAAAAAATCTGCTAAATTGTTTGATTCATTTCTTCATCGTTTTTGTTTACTCAATATATTTATTTCTGTTTTTTTCTTTCATTAAAAAATTATAATTTACAAAAAACTAAATTACTTAGAGTTAATTATTTTCAATTATTGTTAATCTTATTGTTATTATTATTTTTTTAATTTTGAGATAAAATTCAGTGACTTAATTAACGATTACTTTAGTTCTTCAGCTAAAAATACTAAAAAAATGATAATAAAACTTAAACTCCATGAAGAAACAAAAAATTATTTTTAAAATTCGCGAGTTTGAATTCTTTTTTTCAAAGGAGCTTGCAAGCTCTCGAAATGTCGATAAACGAGCCAACTGCACATTGGACAGTTCCACTGAGTGACGGGAATCACGTTGTTGAATTCGAGCATGGAACAGCAACAGGAAGGCGAATCGTCAAAATCGATGGAAAGACTCTCGTTCATCGCGAGTGGATGTTTCGTCTCGTTGGCGACGAGATTGTCATTTTCGGTGACACAAAATTCGTCATAAGAGTCGATCCTATATCAGGTATGAAATAACGATGAAAAAAAAGAAACGAAAAATTTCGTGACTTCTTACATGACAGATATCAATTCGCGATACGTCACAGGACTCAGATATTCATACACTCTTTGGGTGAATGGAAAAAGTTTCAAGAATTTCGTGCAATCGCAATCGAAGATTTTGGACAGTTGGGTGACGAAAATCAACAAAAATAAATACAGAATTGTTCTCGGTGAGATATGAAAAAATTGTAGTATTTATACTTAACAAATTTCTTTTTTAAATATTAACACTAAAATAAATTCAATAATTCATTTGGTTGAAAAAAAAAAAGTAAATTTCATAATATTATTTTAATTTGTAATAATATTACACTTTATAGTCGTTATTAAAATTTTTTAAATTAATTAACATTTGGTTTAGCATTCATTAAAAAATAAAATATTGTTATTTTTGTTGTGCTTTTCTAGACAAAACTACCCAAACGGTTTGGGTAAACGGTGAACAAATTGACGTGGAGGTGAGATACGACTAAATAATTTTATCAAATGAACATTTGAATGAAACAAAAAACTAATTTAAAAAGTAATCAAATGATGTTTTCTTTATAACAAATTTAAATTTATTAAATAATGAGGTTCGACTGAGTTTTCATTTTTTTTTAACTACAATAAGAATTAGAATACTTTTTCTCCGTTCTTTTATTTTTATTTTATAGAATGAATTCGTGGACGGAGGCGCAGAGATGCTCTTCATGATAGGAGGTCTGCCTGCAATTATAAGATCTTGCAGCTCTGAGCAAAAGGGCATTGGAATAAAATATTTTTTGTACATCGACGGAACGGAAATAACGGAGCAAGAACTGCTCTCACCAACGGAGACCAAAAATACGTGAACAAAATTTATTGCTCTTTTAATCAGTCGATGCTAATAAATAAAATTTCACATGCACTTTAAATGCCAAAAACATTATTTTTCACTTTGTATGCACCGAATGATTGACTGAAACAAAAAATAAAAATAAAGACAATACGATGAGAAATAAAAACCGTGAAAATTTGCCCATTGCTTCCTCACGATTTTCGAGAAGTGGTACAATTAAAATGTACCTCAGTATTTCAAACGAAAGTTGAAGCGTACACGGAATTTTTCGAAAAATTGAAAATTTAGTGTAATTCAAAATTTTATCAAATCTAAACAGTACGATCGATTCTTGTCAAACTCGATACCAAGTATTCTTGTCCTTTCGCTAATGTGTATACCAAGTTTCAGTTCGATTGTTGAAATTTTATAAAAGTTAGAGCGAAAATAGTTTTTTTTTTTTTTAATGCAAAAAGTTAAAAATTCTATAAAACCTGAAAGCCTTAATCGATTCTTACCAAACTCAATACCAAACAACCTTGCCCTCTAGCCTATTTGTATAGAAAATTTGAGCCCGATAGCTGGAAATTTACTAAAGTTAGAGAGCCCTTTTATCGAAAAACTTAAACTACTGTAAAATCAGACACCCGTTAGTGATCTGAGCAAAAATTGCAACAAATCGAGGTGATTCGCCGTCCAACTTGCGTGTAATGTTTCGGCAAGATCCATCGAGCCGTTCTCGAGATATGGCTATTTCAATTATATACGAGCTCATCACCTACACACACACACACATAAATACATTGGGACATTTTTTCTAAATATGATTTTTTGACTATTTGGGACATTTTAAGTATTCTGGCATTAAAATCTCGAAAAAAAAAAATTCACGAAAACAAAGCTTTCTCCATGAGGAGGAAGCAATAGAAAAAAAAAACAAGCGTGTCGTGTCGTCAAGTATCGATTTAACAGCCAATCGATTTTGGCTGTTAAGAAGCCTTTTCCGAGTTCGTTTCTCCGAGTCATGGAGATTTTCTTCGTTTCTTATTAGCTCCGAAAAATCTCGTCAAGTACATCGACTTTTTCTGACGTAGTGAAATATTTTATTAAACCAAAAAAAAAAAAACAATTACGAAAATGAGAAATGTCGTCATTGAGAAGAGGCAGCGTCATGAGCCTCGGATCTCGGGCCACATTTGCCCAAGAAGAGGAACCACATTACGAAGGTGAACCATTCGATTATTTTCGAAAAAAATTGATGGTCAATGATGATTTTTTTGCATTTACTTTCGTTATCGGTTATCAATTATCAAATATTAATTATTTATTGTCGATTCGGAATTGTCATTATTATTATTATTATTAAAAAATTACTGGTTTATCCTCAAATTTCTCTCCAGAAATGTCGGACGAGGATCTGCGTCATTGCCTCGAACTTACTGTTCGTACGAATAAAGTCTTGACATTGGAGAACAACGTTTTCGAGCGTTATCTAAAGAGACACGATCCTCAGAGTCTTGTCAGTGAGTTATCGGTGAAAAATCAAAGATTTCTCAAATTTAAAATCACGTTTTCTCAGTAACAAAAAAAAAAAAAAAATTACTCAAGATTCATAATTTTCCAGAGGAAAAAAAATAATGATTGCAAGTCAATTGCTTTGATATATTGTTAAATAATTTAAATTAAGTTAATAACAATTTAAGCGAGTAAAAAAAATCTTCAGCAATGAGCCAAGTACTGGAATCTGCGAAGCACGCTCAGAAAGTGACATCCCAAATGGCACCGATATCCTCTGTTATGAGTTTCACCGGAAGCACCGCAGCAATCAGCATTTCACGCGAGAGGCCAATTTTTTCACCCAGCCCGAGCAGCAGTCAAACTTTTAGTGGAAGTCGTCGTCACACCTCTGCTCTTTCACCATCCTCCTCAAATAAGGGTTACAGGTGAGACAAATATTCGACCGAATGAAAAAATTCACTCTGATGAAAAAATGAATGAAAAAATGGTCAATCACTTTCGGAGCAAATACTTATCATCTTCACTATTTTAATATACGTTCGAGGTTTTTCGACCAATTAAAAAACGACTTATTTAAAAAAATCTATAAACTCAAAAGTAACGGAAAGAATTAGTTTTTTGTTATCAGTCACATGTTAGTTCATAGCTTGAACAATATCTCTTGTACGAAAAGTATGAAAAAATATTTGTAAATGGCAGCGCCGCAGCTGAAGCTTTGTGCTTTTCTCGAAATTATTTTTTTCGATCTGGTTTTAACTAGATGTCGGAAACTACTGAACTTATTGACTTGAAATTTGGGCACAATACTCTTAGATAGATTATCTACAATTTAGCGTACGGTTTTTACGATAAGTTAATTATTTTTTTTATTATTAATTTTTTTCTCATCAAAATGAAAATTGGTTTTTTTACTCACTGCAATTATACAAAAAGTTTTTTTTGTTTTAATATTTAATAATGGCAGCACTGCAGCTGATGCCGTGAAAGTCCTCCACCGAAATGCACCTCACTGGCTGAAAATAATACTTACAATCAGTAATGACTCATCGAAAAAAAAAATGATTCGCTTATTCATGAATACTGTGGCTGTAATGTCACGTTTGGATTTTTTTTCATTGGGGAAATGATGGTAAAAAAAAACCATTTTTATTTTGACGAGATAAAAACGAATACATAATTGAAAAAAATAATTAATTAATTGGAAAAAACGTATGCTACGTTGTAGATAATCGAACTAATTAAAAGAGTATTTAAATTAAAGGCCCAATTTTTTAAATTTAAATTTAAAATCCAGTAGTTTCCAAGATCTTATAGTTACAGCCAGGTCAAAAAATGTAGTTTCGAGAAAAACGCAAAAATTATCAGCTGCACCGTTGCCATTTTAAAATATTTTTTGATAATTTTTGCACAAGATATATTGTTTAAGGTATGCACTACCATGTGGTGAAAAATAATAATAAAAAATCGTTTTATACTGTCGAGTTTATAGATTTTTAAAAATAAGTCCATTTTTCGAGGGGTCACAATGATCAGTTTTTTTTTTTTTTTTTTTTTTTTAGGATATCGCTCGCCCATCGGATCGAAATGGCGAACAAGGAGATTGACGAGATGAAGAAGAGCCTCGCTGAATTGGAGCAAATGACGATACAGCGAAGGCGAAATCTTCGGGCACAGATGGAAGAGATCGAGTTGAGGATACGCGAAACTTATGAGGCGAGGGAAGAATTAGAGGAGAATGTTGTTAAAAAGGGCGTTGATCCGCTTACGGGAAAAATACCAGCTGAAAAATTTGTCAGGTAATTAAATTAACAAATGCCGGTAATAATTGATACGGTGCACCGAGAAAATAGATTTACTTTAAGTTAACTAAATGTGTATATTAGAATTTTTTTAGTTGATTCCAAATAAATTATTTGTTCGATTTAACTAAATGAATATATGCTTGATAAGCCTCAATTATCTTGTTTAGATAACGCAATTCAATCAAATAAAAGATTAATTTAAATCAAATAAATAATTTATTTCGAATTAAATAAAATTTAGTTAATTCAACGAAATTTTTCCTCTCGCTGTGCCTCAATAATTTCCTCTTTGCCAATAATTATTTAATAATTTTTTTTACGTTCGGATTATCATTTTCTTATATAGTCACGTTTTAATTTTAATAAAATACGACGTTTCTTTGTATAATTTTAATAACTATTTCACTTATGATATAATTAAGATACTTTCAGATTTATGGAAGAATGGCTCAAGGCCGCTGACAGTATAATCGAGAAATTGAGACTCAAGAGCTCAACGATGAAGATACAAATCAAAAAGGCAAAGCAACAGCTACGACAGAGGGAAGAACTCGGCGAAAATCTTCACGCCATTGATTTTCAACAATTGGCAATAGAGAATCAGGATTATGTCAAACAAATTGAGGAAAAGAATCAATACCTTCTGGATCTCAAAAGAATGACTGGTATATTTATACGAAACTTTTTTAAGTTGAGAAATAAAAAAATCGATTAGAAATTTTTTTATAATTATTTTTTTATTAAATTCAATTAATTGATATTTATTTTCCTCAAATTTTTCTTTCGAGTCACTCATCACTTTTGTTTATAATTTTATTAATTTCAAGGCCATTACAATATTGCACTGACAACGTACAAGCAAAAATTGGCGGACCAGATAGCATCATTGAATGAAATCAGAAATGAAATTGGAGTGAAAAAGTGTCAGATCGACAAGCTAGAAAAAAATCGCGTGACAACACAATCTGAGGTTGAGAAAGCCGAGAAACAGCTCACTGACATTATGCAAATTATGGAAGAGTACGAGGTATTTGGGTGAAAAAAAAAATCAAACAAATCGAAAATTTGTATTAATTAAGAATAGAAACAATTTTTTTCTTCGTCGAATATATTTGCAAACATATTAAATATCTGATGATATTTTTGTATTATTCATAGACAAAATCATGTAGATCGTATTTTTATTAGATTACAATGAAAGCAAATTAACGTGATAAAATGAAATTATGATTTTTTTTTTGTGTCATTTATTGTTTTTATTAAGGAATAAATTAAATTACTTTTCTTATCAAAGGTTCCCGGGATTCTCGACTTCGTCAAGGTTCAGGCTGAGCTACGTGAGATGAAGAAGACTCACAAGCGACTCGAGAGGCACAGAAATATACAAATGAGTGCTCTAAAATCTTTCAAGAAACAACACAATCATGGCGAACAGACGAGAAATTTGGGCGCCAAATCAGCCCACAGTTAACTCATCGCGTTCCCGGTATGAAAATTTGGGGAAGAAATTTCGCCACTGTAATTGTTGTTTAAAAAAACATCCATATATAAATAAAATATAAAACATTTTTTGGTACTTTTTTCTAAAAGATTCGATAAAATGAATAATAATAATAATAAGGGGGAAAACGAACAGTGCACGAAATAGTTTGAAAATTTTTCGAGAATTTTGCGCAGTTATTATTCTACCATTAACTTGTCATTATTACGAGTACTGTCATTGTCATTGTCATGGTATTAAATTGTTTTGATTTTTTTTCTTCTGATTTGACATTTGACTCCATCTTGCCGAGTTCAAGCAGCTGTAAAAAAAAAGACTGGAAAAATTGTAAAAAAAAAATACAAACGAAAAATTGCTCGAGATGTTGCAAATTTCTTTTATTTTGTTTACTCACAGCTTCGCCTCCAAGGTGATAACCAGGAGACGCGAAGGAGTGGACGCAATTATATCGTCGTTGCTCGCGCAATTACAGCCCTTGCTGTCGCACACAAAGGCCGTCACAGATTGCGCCACGGGATAATTGAAGCTATACACACGACGAAGACTCATTTTGGAATGCCCCCCAGCGCGAAGGAAATAAACGATTTTCTTCGTTCGACAAAAAAAAAAATTATTTTATAAAAAAAAAAAAAAAAATGAAAAAGAATATAAATTGTGAAATAAAATATTTCTTATCAATAAAGATCGTGTCAAGTAGAAAAAAAAAATACTATTGAGATTGTCCTCCGTTATGAATTTAAAAAAATCAATAATGATAATCCTGATAACGGAAAAAAAAACATTCAACAAATATCAGCAAATAAATTACAAAAATACTTACGAGATACTTTTTTAAATTGGGTTAATTTTTCATTTTATTTTTATGATCTTTGAACGACGATCTGTATTATAATTAATCAATGACGATATTATTGGCTGCTGGACCTTCATGAGTATAATTATTAATTCATCTATATATTTATTTTACATTAATCGTCATAAAGACGCTCTACAAAGTTCGTTTTAGAATGAGGTAAAAAGATTTTGGCTCGTGCCATGATGCGTTAGTTGGTCACGCTTCACGCACTGGCGATGCCTGTCCCTTCCTCTCTGTCTCTCCTTTTTGCGCTCTCTCTCTCTCTCTCTCTCTCTCTCTTCCTCTCTTTCTCTCTCTCTCTCTCTCTCTCTCTCTCTCTCTCTCTCTCTTCCTCTCTTTCTCTCTCTCTCTCTCTCTCTCTCTCTCTCTCTCTCCCTCACGCTTAGTGGTCGCCGTTATTGTCCAGTACAACACACATTCGTCCTGGAAATCTAGAGTACTCGTGCTATTCAGTTTAAACGCGACTCCTGGCCAAGCGCGTCAATACAAATGTGCTCCTATACATTAAAAAAAAAGAGTTTGTTAAATAAATAAATAAATGCATTAAAAAAAATAAAAAATAAAATCAGGGATTTAAATAAATGGAAATTTTGTATCCTTGTCTACATCTTATGATAAAATGCACTAAAGGACACTCGCAGTACTCAAAGCCACTCATGGACACTCAGTGAAGAAAAAAAACATTTTAAAAATGTACTTTTGGTACCTTTTTGACATTTCTCGAGATAGAGTGGGAAGGGAACTCGTTAACTGTAAGATTTCTTTAAATTTAAAAAAAAAATATTCTTTCACTAAAATATCGATTACTTTGATTTCTCATGAAAATAATAGTTCAATTATGGACTCAATTTTTTGAAAATTTGTTTAATATTTTTTTACAGATTTTAAATAATAATTTTCAGAATTTTCATTAACCAATTGATAACGAGATTCTTAATTTTTTACTGCCCTATTCGATTGAAAATTTCCTATTGATTACAATTTACTCAGTTTTTTAAATTACAAATTCTCCATGAAAAAGCTAAAAAATGTTGATTTGTTAAAAAGTGTATTTTCTTATATCGTTGCCATTATTTAAGAAATATTTTTACGTACAAGGATAAATAAATTTTTATTATTATGTGCAATTGCGGTAGAGACGTCGTCGAGTGGCCACTCACAGTACACAAAACCACTCATGGACACTCAGTGAAGAAAAAAAACATTTTAAAATTGTATTTTTGGTACTTCTTTGACATTTCTCGAGATAGAGTGGGAAGGGAACTCGTAAACTGTAAGATTTCTTTAAATTAAAAAAAAAAAATATTCTTTCACTAAAATATCGATTACTTTGATTTCTCATGAAAATAATAGTTCAATTATGGGCTCATTTTTTTGAAAATTTGTTTAATATTTTTTTACAGATTTTAAATAATAATTTTCATAATTTTCATTAATCAATTGATAACGAGATTCTTCATTTTTTACTGCCCTATTCGATTGAAAATTTCCTATTGATTACAATTTACTCAGTTTTTTAAATTACAAATTCCCCATGAAAAAGCTAAAAAATGTTGATTTGTTAAAAAGTGTATTTTCTGATATCGTTGCCATTATTTAAGAAATATTTTTACGTACAAGGATAAATAAATTTTTATTATTATGTGCAATTGCGGTAGAGACGTCGTCGAGTGGCATGGTGATTTTTTTTTTCTTCGTACTCGTAAATCGATCGTATGAGAGTACTGCCCTTTCCCATAACAAATAAGCCGATGACTCAACTGCAATTCTTTCCCAAACAATTCTATCCCAGGTGTTTCTGTTACTCAGCAATGCTCTATGTCAATTTTTTTACAAATTTTTGTTCTTTAAATCAATTAATTTGATTTAATTTTCTTATTTTTTCTTTCTTTTATTATCATGATCAAATGTTATTAGTTGTTTTTTTTTTAGGATTTTTTTTTCTTCAGCATCAAAAACGCGTATCCAGATGATCCACTGTGATAAAATTGCGTGAAAATAACAGTTCTCGGTCACGCTACCGAAATACGAAAATAATACTCGTAAAATTAGTGGCAGGTCGA
Source organism: Dyspetes luteomarginatus (assembly GCA_963669185.1). Classification (NCBI taxonomy): domain Eukaryota; kingdom Metazoa; phylum Arthropoda; class Insecta; order Hymenoptera; family Ichneumonidae; genus Dyspetes; species Dyspetes luteomarginatus. The sequence continues at coordinate 16,184,563 of OY769906.1, forward strand.
GCAGAAGGAACGAACAAACAAGGACACTAAAGGTGCTCCTATCGACCTTAGTTGAATAGACGAAAAGAAAGAAAAAAACAAAGAAGAAAAAGTCATTGCCGGAAAAATTCAGTCTTCCGATTTTCAAGAATGGAAACTTCCAGTCTTGATTATCATTGAGAAAGTATAAAAAGTGACGGAGAGTGTCGTGTGAAGAGCTATTGCGAAGAAAATTGACAGGATCGGTACTTTTTTTTTTCGAAAATGAAGAAAATTGAGTTGGCAATCATCGCCGCTTTGTGGAATTTATTTCTGGTGATCGGTATTGGTCAGGCACGATACTTGGAGGTGAGAATAATACATTTCATCAATTATGAAAAATTCTTGGAGAAGTTTTTCTGTTCGAGCACTTCACACTCTCTTTTATTGCCGTTATCGTTTACATTATCATTATCCTTATCATTACCCTTGTCAGTATCCTTGTCATTATCCTTATCATTATCCTTATCATCAACCTTGTCATTAACCTTGTCATTATCCTTGTCATTATCCTTGTCATTATCCTTGTCATTATCCTTGTCATTATTCTTGTCAGTATCCTTGTCATTATCCTTATCATTATCCTTGTCATGATCCTTGTCATTATCCATGTCAGTATCCTTGTCATTATCCTTGTCAGTATCCTTGTCATTATCCTTGCCAGTATCCTTGTCAGTATCCTTGTCATTATCCTTGTCATTATCCTTGTCATTATCCTTGTCATTATCCTTGTCATTATCCTTGTCATTATCCTTGTCATTATCCTTGTCATTATCCTTGTCATTATCCTTGTCATTAACCTTGTCATTATCCTTGTCATTAACCTTGTCATTATCCTTGTCATTATCCTTGTCATTATCCTTGTCATTATCCTTGTCATTATCCTTGCCATTATTCTTGTCAGTATCCTTGTCATTATCCTTATCATTATCCTTGTCATGATCCTTGTCATTATCCATGTCAGTATCCTTGTCATTATCCTTGTCAGTATCCTTGTCATTATCCTTGCCAGTATCCTTGTCATTATCCTTATCATTATCCTTGTCATTATCCTTGTCATTATCCTTGTCATTATCCTTGTCAGTATTCTTGTCATTATCCTTATCATTATCCTTGTCAGTATCCTTGTCATGATCCTTGTCATTATCCTTGTCAGTATCCTTGTCATTATCCTTTTCATTATCCGTATCATTATCATTATCCTTATCATTATCATTTTATCCCAATCATCGGAAGGCCTGCCGCTATCCTTATAATTAGCCATACCATGATTGTTCTTAAAAATCTATGTAACGTCATCATTGCCATCGCAATCATCGACAACTTTCATTTGCACCCTTATCATTGCCCTTATTACCATAATCCTGAATAATATCCTTTTAATTGTGCTTACGATTATTTTGATTAATTTCATAATGAACATCCATATCATAATTCTTATCGTTATGATTATCCACACTATTATCTGTATCATCATCATTATCACCGGTGTCCTTTTTCCCATTTTCATCACTGTCCATAAAAAATATTATCTGTAAAAAGTAAAGTGCACCTCAATTTTCTGTAGTTTTCTTCTTATCAAGTTCCTCTATTTTGTTTGACCAACAATTGTCGATCTTTGATGTAAAATCTTGAACATCACTGCGAACAGCCATGGCGAAAGATCATACGATTCGATAACGGTATAAGTCTTACTATCTCCTGACATGCTTGAAAAAATATTCCATTGTTACGAAGTTGCTCCTCCGCCTCTCGGTGTATTCAAAGTGTTGGAGAAGCCCCGTTTTTGTGTATCATTTAAAATTCTAATTGTCCCAGCTCGGATATAAAAAATATCTGGCTCGGTAAGAATATTTATTTAATTCCACTGTACCAGCGTCAAGTCAAACGAGCCTTGTCGGTCTTGTCCTTTCTCAATCAATTAAATCGCTTGTAACAATCGTTTCAGGGTCTCAATGTCAATCTGGGCGAGGCGCTACAATTTCTTCGTGAGTATGATCGCGAAGCCTCGACAGTTTGCAGTCGTTTGATGAATGCCCAGTGGAATTTTGCAACAAACATAACTGACGTCAATCGTCGTAAGATGGTGATTTGTTTTTCTTTTTTTAGCGAGTAAACTCGTACTTAAGATTGTTTAATAATATTCATCGTCGTATGATGGTAATTAATGTTTTTTTTTAGCGAGTAAACTAGTTACTATGATGGTTGAATAGTATTCAAAAAATACATTTGTTCAAATAATTATACGGTACAAAAAGAATATATATGTTATCTTAAATTATATCGTTATTGTTCAGATGACTGCACGAGTCGATCGAGTTTGCCAAACGCAAAGTTTGACGTAAAATATTTTTCTTTAAAATTCTTATGCCGAAATTGCATAATTTCTTGGGTTTACATTTACCTACATGGATTTGTAACAATATTTTACATCAACCGGCTCTATCAATATTCTGATTAAAAAATGATAAAGAAATTGAGACAATATCTGAAAAAACGTGCCACGTGGGTTTCCCTCTTCCAATAATTCATTCAATTAAAAAAAATATATTTTTTTTTCATTATAAACATCGTGTCACTGCAGCTCGATGAACAGACATTAAAACTAAAGTTCGAAAAATCATCGTGGCGAAAAGCCATCAGTTTTGCCTGGAGCAGAATACCGGATCCTTTAACTCGCAGACAACTGAAAATGATCGCTGTCAAGGGAAGAAATGCCCTCACTGACGACAAGTTCAACGAGGTATAAACAGAGAAGAAATTGTTTTCGTTTCTTTTTTTTTACCTTTTATGAATTGTGAGAGTGATTTGAAGCTAAAAAAATGATGGACTATGCTAATTTTTTTTTCCACCACTAATTCGTACTTTAATGATGATTGACCATTACAGATACATCATTTGATAGTCGAGATGAAAGAACTTTATACGAGAACGAGACTTTGTCCCTACAAGAAGATGGGGGAGTCTTGTCATTTGGATTTGGATCACGGTTAGTCCTATTTTACTTGTCGTTTTTCTTATTTCCACACGTGATGAAAAATTTGTAGTAAACAAAAGTTAAGATCACAGTGATTATTTATTAATTTTATATTATTAATGAGCACCTCCGAGTGTCTATGAGTTTCTGTGAGTGACCACTCACGACTCTGACCATTAATATTTCGACATATAGGAAGTCTCTCGTATTAGACTGACCCATACTCCATTAATACTTGGAAAATTCACTAAGGGCACATAGGGGTATATTTCGAATGTCCAAATTTAAGGGTTGTGACAAAACTGTAGGATAAAAAATTTGCTAGTTTCAAAAATATTTGTAAATTGTGAGTTTTTGATATTAAGGAATGTTCAATCTCAGATTGGAATTGCAACCCTTAAATTCAATGGATTACTAGACTGACCACGACCTTAACGTTCTTTAATTACTTAAACGGTAATTTTGTCCCAAAATTAAACGTGTTACTAAATAATTGCTACTGTGGTACTGTACGAGGTATCGAGGTTTTTATTTTTTAACGAATGTACAGGATCATAATTTGCGAGATTTTTATTCATTTTCACCACCACGAACGGGGTAAAGAGAGTGATGGTTAACTTTTGGCAGTTGGCAAAAGTGAACCCTTCTTCCCTCATAATCATTTGCGTGGGTGCAAAACAATCTGAGAGTGCCGTTGAGAGGCTGCGACATTTTTACAGTGCCAATGAGTGCCCATAAGATTCTCATGCGTATTTATTTGAGTGCCTGAGAGGGTCTGTGAGTGCTTAAGAGTTTCTGCGAGTGCCTGAGAGTTTTTGTGATTGCCTGGATTTTTTGGGTAAATGCCTGAGAATTTCTACTATTGCCTGAGAGTTTCGAAAGTGCCTGGAAGTTTTCTCTGAGTGCCTAAGAGTTTCTGCAGATACCTGAGAGGTTCTGCGAGTGCCTGAAAGTCCTTGCGAGTGTCTAAGAGTTTTCTGTGAGTACCTGAGAGTTCCTCCGAGTACCTGAGAGATTCTGTGAGTGCCTGAGAGATTCTGTGAGTGCCTGAAAGTTTCTGTGACTATATTTACCAAGTATCTGCGGCTACCTATGAGTGTCTACGAGTTTCTAAGAGAACCAAAAGCTATTCTGCGAGTTTTTAATGTGCAGCTCAGTGCTAGAGAATTTCTAATTGCTCATGAGTTACTATGAGCGTCCTGGAGTATGAGAATTATTTCGAATGTCTTTTTTTTTCATTACACATTGATTATGCTTGTGTTTTTTTTTTGTTTAGACCTGGCTCGTATAATGACAGAATCGAGAGACTATGATGAACTTTTGCATTATTGGCGAGCTTGGCACGAGGCTATTGGTCCACCATTGAAGAACAAGTACATGAGATACGTTCAACTGGCTAATCAGGCATCCAGACTTAATGGTAAATAATTGCCAAAAAATAATAATTCAACTGAAAAATAATTTTTGAGTCAATGAGTTATCATTTACTCTTATTGCTCTTGCGTTAATATTTTTATTGATATATTATTCGATCGAAGGTTTTGCGGATGCTGGCGATCAGATGCGCGAGATCTATGAGGACGATAATTTACAGCAAAACATCGCCGAAGTTATTTCGGCGATTACGCCACTTTACAAAAATCTCTTTACCTACGTGAGAACGAAGTTGGTTGAGCGATACGGTGATAAAGTTCGCGAGGATGGTCCACTGCCGGCCCATTTGCTCGGCAACATGTGGGCCCAAAATTGGGACGGAATTTATGATCTTGTTGAACCATTTCCGGCAGCCAGACGACTCGATGTCACGCTCGACATGATGATTCAAGGATTTACTCCATTGAGGTGAATAAAAAAAAAAACCTCGAGAAAATTAATAAAATGAATCGATAAAATGCATTATTTTTTTGTTATTATTAGCGAATACTTTTTTTCATAACAATCAAATTTTTTTTTCTTGCTTACAGAATGTTTCAAATGGCTGAAGAATTTTTCACGTCACTCGGCATGAAGCCGATGCCACCTGAATTTTGGCGATATTCGATGTTCGAGAAACCAATCGAGAGGGACGTCAAGTGTACCGCGAGTGCCTGGGACTTTTGCAATCGTGTTGATTACAGAATAAAACAGTGCACCAGAGTTACAATGGAGGATTTATTGTCGACGCATCACGAAATGGCGCACGTTCAGTATTATTTGCAATACAAGGATCAGCCATTGCTCTTCAGAAACGAAGCGCTGCCTGGTAATTGTTGAGACGAAAAATACTAAAAAATACTCATAAATTCTCGACAGTTCTCGCAGGCGGTCAAAAATACTCATAAATAATCGAGGCTACTGATGGGCACTCAAAAATACGCACAAATACTCGACGATTCCCACAGACACTCATAAATATACTCAAGGTTTCTCGCAGGCACTCATAACTACTTACAAATACTGAAGGATTCTCGCAAGCATGTATAAACGGTAACTCGATAACGGATACTCGAGAATCCTCAAGGGCACTCAAAAATACTCATAAATACTCGACGATTAACGCAGGCACTCAGAAATAATCATAAATACTGGACGATTCTCACGGGCACTCAAAAGTACTCATAAAAACTCGACGATTCTAGCAGGCAGTCAGAAATCATCATAAATACTCGACGATTTTCACGGGCACTCAAAAATACCGATGAATACTCAAGGAATCTCGCAGGCACTCATAAATACTCGCAAATACCGGAGGATTCTCGCAGGCACTTGTAAATAATACTCCCAAATACTGGAAGATTTTCGCAGACACTCAGAAATGATCATAAATACTCGACGATTTTCACGGGCACTCAAAAATATCCACGAATACTCAAGGAATCTCGCAGGCACTCATAAATACTCGCAGATACCGGAAGATTCTCGCAGGCACTTGTAAATAATACTCCCAAATACTGGAAGATTTTCGCAGACACTCAGAAATGATCATAAATACTGGACGATTCTCACGGGCACTCAAAAGTACTCATAAAAACTCGAGGATTCTAGCAGGCAGTCAGAAACGATCATAAATACTCGACGATTTTCACGGGCACTCAAAAAAACCCATGAATACTCAAAGAATCTCGCAGACACTCATAAATACTCGCAAATACAGGAGGATTCTCGCAGATACTCATAAATACTCGCAAATACCGGAGGATTCTCGCAGACACTCAGAAATAATCATAAATACTCGACGATTCTCACGGGCACTCAAAAGTACTCATAAAAACTCGAGGATTCTAGCAGGCAGTCAGAAACGATCATAAATACTCGAAGATTTTCACGGGCACTCAAAAAAACCCATGAATACTCAAAGAATCTCGCAGGCACTCATAAATACTCGCAAATACAGGAGGATTCTCGCAGGCACTTGTAAATAATACTCCCAAATACTGGAAGATTTTCGCAGACACTCAGAAATAATCATAAATACTCAACGATTCTCACGGGCACTCAAAAGTACTCATAAAAACTCGAGGATTCTAGCAGGCAGTCAGAAACGATCATAAATACTCGACGATTTTCACGGGCACTCAAAAATACCCATGAATACTCAAGGAATCTCGCAGGCACTCATAAATACTCGCAAATACCGGAGGATTCTCGCAGACACTCAGAAATAATCATAAATACTCGACGATTCTCACGGGCACTCAAAAGTACTCATAAAAACTCGAGGATTCTAGCAGGCAGTCAGAAACGATCATAAATACTCGAAGATTTTCACGGGCACTCAAAAAAACCCATGAATACTCAAAGAATCTCGCAGGCACTCATAAATACTCGCAAATACAGGAGGATTCTCGCAGGCACTTGTAAATAATACTCCCAAATACTGGAAGATTTTCGCAGACACTCAGAAATAATCATAAATACTCAACGATTCTCACGGGCACTCAAAAGTACTCATAAAAACTCGAGGATTCTAGCAGGCAGTCAGAAACGATCATAAATACTCGACGATTTTCACGGGCACTCAAAAATACCCATGAATACTCAAGGAATCTCGCAGGCACTCATAAATACTCGCAAATACCGGAGGATTCTCGCAACACTCACAAATAATCATATATACTCACAAATTCTCACAGTCATTCATTGGCACTCAAACGTACGTAAGCATACATGCAGACTCTCAAAATCTCGGCCGAGCTCTCAGGAGAAATTTCTAAACTCAGACAGATACTGAGAGCCACGCCTGAGAGCACTCAGAAAAACTCACAAGACAATACAAACCCTCGCAGAGATATAAAAGCAAGTACGAGACGCTCGCAGACTATCCCACGCACTCAAAAATACTCACTAGCACTCTCAGGCTCTCGAGAGGCCATTTTTTGCAGTTTATTAATAAAAAAAAAAGTGCTCAATAATTATTCCCATTTTACAGGATTCCACGAGGCCGTGAGTGGCGCCATTGAGCTTTCCATCATGACTCCTCGTCATTTGCACAGAATCGGTCTTTACAATAATTCTACAGAGGAATACGAGACCAACATAAATTTTCTCATGCTCATCGCTCTCAGAAAAGTGGCTTATCTTCCCTTTGCGTACATTGTCGATCAGGTACGTTATGGGAGCATTTAAAAAAATATATACATGTATATATATATATATATACATGTATATATATATATATATATAGATGTATATATATATACATATACATATATATATATATATATATATATATATATATATACATATATATATATCCACTAAATTATTTTATTATTATTATTTTTGTTTGTTACTCAGTGGCGATGGCGGATCTTCAGTGATGGTATAGTCGACATGACAACCAGATGGTGGGAGTTGCGATTACAGTATCAGGGTGTCGTGCCACCGATCGCCCGTACCGAGAGAGACTTTGACGCTGCTTCGAAATATCACGTGCCAGCTGATATTCCATATTCAAAATATTTCATTGGTGTTATCATTCAATTTCAATTGTACGAGTCAATGTGCGAGATTTCGGGTCACAGTGGCGATTTGCACACGTGCGATCTTTACCGATCGAGAGAGGCTGGACGATTACTCACGTGAGTCAATGAGACCATTTGTCGAAAAATATTTTTTTGTTTTCAAAATAATTTTGTTGCCAAAAATATTTTTATTTCTCAAAAATAATTTTGTTGGCAAAAATATATTTTTTATTCCAAAATAATAGTTAAAAAAAAAATAATAATAATAAATTGCACAAAGTCATTTATATCGTTAAGATCGATCGTTAAAAATGGAAATTTTCAGTGATATTCTGGCGTCCGGCTCGTCGAGAAGCTGGCAAGATATCGTGAGACAGATGACCCGCGGAAAGACGAACAGAATCGACGCTGGTGCCCTCATACGTTATTTCGCGCCACTCGATAAATGGCTGAAGCGTCAAATACAAATGGAACCGGTGATCGGTTGGATCACGAATCAGGAAGACACAGGTTCGTCCGAGCGATCCATGCGTGGTGAAACAAAAATGCTATTAAATGGCCCAAAGAACTCGTGAAGAATGCCACATTAATGATAGAAAATCCAACAATTTTTTCAGCCCTCTTCGCTCACTGGTATCGAAACGGAGCAAAATTGTCGCGAATTTTTATCTTCTGGATCTTCGCATCGGTCACAGTAACTCTCCTGGCGTGATTCAAAGATTTTAATTTAACGATTTTGATCTGATATATAAATATATATATATACATTGAAGTTTTTTTTTCATCTTACAAGTTTTTCGAAATAATTTTTCTTTTAATATTTTTAATAATTATTTCTCATCGTACAAATTTTTCGAAATAATTTTTTTTACGTTTTTAACTCGATCATGATGTAAATTATTTTACGATTTAGTTGCACAAGCAAAAATTGTCACTCATTTTTCTACGCGGTCAAAGGCGTTTAGCGACGAAGAAACTTGACAAGGATTATCTTTGTAGCAAGACAATTTATCGACGTCGTTGATATTGTGTTCGAGACCAAACTGATCGCCATTCAGATTGACACAGAAACACTCGTTACGATGACACTGCCATGCCTCGAAGCTTCCATCGCTGCAACAACTCGGTAATTCGACAATATTGGCTTTTTTTAAGAGCCACCGAGTTCTCGCACAATCTGTTGGTGAAAATAAAAATTTTCCTTCAAATATCAATATAATAAAATGAAATAATAAATTTGTGCTAAATTGTATGATGTTTATCATGAATCGGTAATTAATTAATTCATTAATGAATTATCCTCGAAATAATTGATAAATCAATTGGTCAAATAATTAATCAATCGTTTAATTAGTTAGCTAATTAAAATCAATTGATTGTACTTATGAAAAAGTTTCTAATGAGTCTATCGATTTAGGAAGCTCGAAAAGTGTTATAAGAAATGAACAAGTAAACGATTTTTCTCTTCAATACTGAGACTTACTGCAATTCATGGAACTCGCCATCGGAGAATCGTTTAGCACCTCGTAATTTTCGATCTGTTGACCGGACGGATCGACGCATATTCGTCTGAAAAAGATTTACCCAATCAATCGATTGGTCGATTAATCGACCAATTAATAAATTCGTCAGTTTTAATTAAATAACAAATTGAATCGATTACCAATAAAATAATTGATTAATCAATTAATCGATTTAATCAATCAGTCAATTGGTAAAAAAAAAATATTATTCCTGGATTCCCCCAACACTCACTTTGTTTCCAAATCTTGTACGCGATAATATTTCCCATCAGGCTGACACTTTGGGCGTTGGAATTCATTCGCTCTGACACTGGCAATCGTCGTTGTAGTCGACTGATCGTTCCATTTCATTTTCATTTTATCACACTCGGTTTCGTACGTGCCAGTGACATGAATGGATGGATCGACTGAAGAAAATAATAATAATAACAATAATGAATTATTTCTTTATATATATAAACAACGTTTAAATAAAATTTATATTTAAAAATGATCAAAAATAACAGATGGATAAAAAATATTTTTTTGCCAGATAGAAATAATTTTGCAAGATTTAATTTACAGCACTTGGGTTTTCCTGGTTTTAATTCCGTAACGGGAACAATGAGCGTGTCACTTTTTGGCTCTCCGGTAATGGGATCGACGCAGACGCAATCGGCTTCGTCTCCCATCATGCACTGTAGCGGATCATAAATGCCGTAGTCGTTGCATCGTGCAGTGAACGTCACATCGATAAACTGAGGATCGACAGTGTTCAATGCCTTCCAATGATTCAAGGAGCAACCTTGTAAATAAAAAACAAAAAAAATTGTCATTCGAAATAAGACATTTTTTAATTTTTAAAAAATCAAATTTTATTCTTACCACATGTCATTTTATTTTCATCCCATGGATTCAAGAATGGTATCTCCCCGAATATTCGTTCTCCCTCGGTTGAGATGCAATAACAGCTTGCAATCAATAAAAAAATATTTCTTAATTAGGGGAAGAAAATAATAAAAATGTGCGCGCGAATTGAATATTTGATTTTTAAATTATTTGAATAAGTCTGATAATTCTTAATAATTCTACTGTTATTATTTTTATAGCTTTGACGATATTTGATAATTCTGAAATTTTTTGGAAATTCGAATGTCTCATTTCAGTGCTCATTATTTAAATTTAAGTATATTACGATATATTTAAAATTTTCGCAAATTGCTAAGAAATAATCATTCGACGTACATGGATCCTGGAATGCAGTGAATCGGAGAGTAATTTCCATCGTCATCGCATTTCGGTCGAACTTCGGTCATGCCCAAATTACCATTTTCCCTTCGTTTATCAAAATCGGCCTGAGCGCGTTTACAGTTCGTTTTCACTGATAAATTTCATCGTATTTAAACATGTTATCAATTAATTGATAAATAAATAAATAAATAAATAGATCGAATTTATTCACTGTAATCACCAGAATTTGTTCTATTGGCCAAAAACACGGTAAATAAAGAATAAAACTCACTGCTCTGACACGTAGCCGGTCCATTTTTGTTAACCGTACAAGCCAAATCAGGTCCACACATTTTTACCGGCGGTGGTAATCCTGGACGTCCTATGAGGCAAATCTCGTCCAGCCCAAGATTCTCCACACAATAATCGCAACAATTGCAAGTATCAGGATAAGGCAAAAAAACACCGTTGTGCGTTGAATTTTGTGCCAGGCAAGCTTCGCTCAATTTGGGACATCCTTTTTCCTTTATGTATTCCTGATCAGGCAATAAACACGAAATAAATTGTAATAGCGATTACGGGCGAGATTGATGAGATAAAAAAATGTAATAAAAATACGCTTTGTTGAACTAAAAATATGATTATTTAAAAAATGTCACTAATGTGACTAATTACTGTGCAAAAATTGTTTGTACAGAGCATATCTTTTTCTTCGAAAGCTGCACATTTCATCACTACGATCGAGATAAATGCAATGTGGCACCATAGCATTTTTTAATTTATTTTTCAATTATGAAAAATTGTATTTCTTTTTGTCAACTTCACGAAACCCGATGGACGAACTAGAGGTTGAAACTGATTGAAATGATACGTTTATGAGCTCGATATGACTCAACGACATTATCTGTATCAATGAGCCGATAAGCCTTATCGTCAATCTATCGTCAATCTATCGAGTAAGAAAAAGAGATCGAATAAAAATTTACTTAGCATTATTGATGCAATTCCCATCGATTGCAGTTACAAACAAAAATCGATGTTATGCGACATGGTCGAATTATTATTATTCGAGTAACTTTCATATTTAACAGAATCATTTTGACTGTTCAAATAGCACGAAAAATACTGATTATTCAAATAAATCCGACAATTATTCAAACAATTCGAATTGTGTTGAATGTTTATAAAATTCGAGTAATCTTGAACGGTCACGAAATTCGAATAATTGAGATCACGCTCAAATTATTCGAACATTGCTGATTATTCAAATAATTTTTATAATTTTAATCCTTTCTGTACAAAAATGGGCCTTTCGTGTCCAGTCGATTCAATGTATCTCTCCAATTATTGATTATTCTTTGATTATTAAACGATACTAAACTTAATTTATTTCCAAAATGAAATAGAGATATTTATTTAACAAAATTCAAAGTATATTCACAAAGTTTTAAAGCAGAAAAAATCATGAAACTCGAAAAACCCATGTTTGTATGGATCAGGTGGCGTTTTTTACATGATAAGAAAAGGCTCAACATTTGCGATAATTAATTTAATTCGAATATTTATTAATTTATTTCTCATAATTTTTTACGAAACAAAACACACAGATTAAACTTCTACACTTGTCATTCCTTCACTGCGAATGCGTAGAGAAATAATTAATACTTTTGCCAAACGATTGTTTTATTATTGGCCGGCATATCTACGATCTCGACTAATCGAATACGATTTTCCTTTGCCAATTTCTCCAATTCACGATGGTCCCGTATTCCCCACTCGGAATTTTGTGATCTCAGTGATTCGTCGAATTTGACGTTACTGTCGGGGGTAATTTTTCCGTCTATCGCGTATGGACCATAACTGAACAAGAGTCCATCATTTTTCAAGAGAATTCCGGCATTTTTGAACAAACCGATCGAGCATCGATAAGGCGAAATGTGGATCATATTTGCACTGTAGATGTAATCGAAATTATTCTCATTGAAAATTCCATGGGGCCATTCGTGAAAATCTGTCGTAACGTCGATTCTCGATGGCTCCCTGACATTGCTGAGGCCACTCGTGTGAGCTGAAATACTCTCCAATAATGTAGCCTCGTACTCGGAAGGATAAAATGTTACTTGAGGAAAATGAAGAGCAAAATGAGCGACGTGCTGACCCGATCCTGATGCGATTTCGAGCAGTTTTTGATCCGAGCCACGGCGTATGAATCTCTTCAGAACGGCAAGTATTGGATCCTTGTTACGATCAGCAGCTGGATAGATCAATTTTTTTGCTGTCATCGTGCTCGTTCTAAATTCAAAAAAAAAAGACGTAAGCGATTTTCTTTGAGTTAACGCGATAAATTTCAAAACAAGATATGAAGAAACGTATTATCTAGAAGCAGAGCTATAACGTTCAGTTTGATGCGAAAATTTGAAATTCAAAATGACGATAAGAAACCAAAATATTAATCTGAGTAAAAAAATCAAAATTAAAAATGGCGGAAACAATATGATCGTTAAAAATACTATAATTTTCCGATTTTTGTGAAATTCGAAAAGCTGCTAGATTTTTTCCAGTTGACTTTTTAAGAGGTCACTAATTTCAAATTTGAGCTCAAAATAAAAATGGCGGAGACAAAATCGATCAAAAAACCAAAAATTATCAGTATTTCATAAAAAAAACTGATTCACTTTGGAATTTTCAATGGCCCCAATTTCGAATTTAATGATGGAGAGAATACGACTGATAAAATACCGAATTCAAGCTCAAATTTCAAAATTGAAAATGGCGCTAACATGGTCGAGCAAAAAAAAAAAAAAATCCGATACCGATATAAATTGAAGAGTTCAGGAGAAAAACCACTTTAGAACTACGCAAAACCAATGGGCTACAGCGGTTTTTCCCCTAATTGGTACCCGGAAGTTATCAAGGCCGCCGATTTCACACCAAACCTAAAATTCTCCAAACTGCGAAAAATGCCAAATCGCAATTGGGCAATGGACAAACGAGTTAAACTCACCTATGAGTAGCGGCACAATGAATGACATTCATCCCACGCTCTCTTCTCACCGGTAAATTTTTTTCAACGCCTCTGAAAAGTATCCAAAAAACCCCCAGGATATTAAAAAAAAGGACAAAGCATAAATAATGATAGAAATTACGTTTTATTTACATCGACTTAGCAACTAACGGCAATCTAATCACAATTCTCTTCGTCTACATTAAATTATAAAGCGCCTTTTGTCACAAAAAATCTTCAAATTCTATTTAATCGTAAATTGAATCAAGTACTATCGCTCTCGGAGCGTGCCCGTCCACGAGACTTTTTCTCACTATTTTTTTTCGTCTTTCCAGCCCCGGGAAGATAAACCGAGTGACCCGTTTTCTTCAGATGATCAAAAAGTTTATTCTTGCTGGAAAATTCACTCTTACAAGCTACGCAAAAATGTTCAATGTCCTTGACACCTAAATTTTTCGTATCTCTCTTTCCTCTTTGTGATTTTCCCGACCCCTCAATTTCCTGAAGTTTCTGAGCTTTTCGCGCCTCTTTTGCTTTTTTCCCTCGCGTCTTTACCGGAACTTGAGTCTTTTCCATCTCTAGCGATTCTTCCTCGTTCATTCTCGTCTCTTCATCCTTTTTCTCGCCATTTTGCGTCACTTCCGGTTCCTCCATCTTTCTAATAGCTTCCACCACGTTCCTCCTCTTTTTTCGAGCTTTCTTCGACAAACCTGCGTCAAGATCAAAGTTTTCCTCGCTTTCAACTTCCAAATTCACCTTTTTCACCTTTTTTTTCTTTCTCCGTGCACTGGAAGCTTCGATTTCTTCCTCACCGGAAGTGAGCTCCTCCAACGATGCTTCCTCGTCCTCGGTCTCCTCATCGACCTTGAAAGCTCCAGGAAGTTCATAACCGCCCAAAGCCTCTTCTACTCCATTTTCATTGCTCTTTTTCGTCACTTCCAGTTCCTCCATCTTTCTCATTGCCTCCTCCGCGTTCCTCCTTTTTTTTCTGGCTTTCTTCGACAAACCCGCATCAAGGTCAAACTTTTCCTCACTTTTCACTTCCAAGTTATCCTTTTTCATCCTTTTCTTCTTCTTCCTTATACCGGAAGTGTCGATTTCTTCCTCATCAGAAATGAGCTCGTCGGTCGATGTTTCTTCGTTTTCTGTGTCCTCTTTGACCTTCAAAGCTTCCGGCAGATCATAACCACTAAAAGGCTCCTTTTCTCCACCTCCATCAAACTGTTTCCTTGATTTTTCCGTATCATCCTCAGAATCCGAATTCAATTCTTCGCTCGATGTTTCTCCATTGTCTTTTTCCATTTTTTCCGGCGATTTGAGCAAAAAATCCGGCATATCCGGTCCTGTAGCGCCGTTTTTCTCCTCCCTCACTGAGCTTTCATCGTCTGAGCAAAATTCCCCATCCTCCTCGACCATCGACCTTTTCATGGTCAATAAATTCTCACGATGTTTTTTGCTGTTCTCATGATTGGTAAACGCTTTATGAGTCTTGAAAATTTTATTACAAGCAACACAATAAAAATTAGAATCTTCGATCTCCTCGTCGCTGGACAATTCGCCAAATTCCTGATCCAAATTAGCCTCGATGTTTTTCAGTTCAGCCTCGATATTGGAAAATTTCGACCAATCGGAAATTTTGTGATTCTTTAATTCTGCCTGACGCTCGAGCAATTTTTGCCTCTTAAATTCTTGTGCCTTCAGTGCATTATCTCGCGCTTTTATCGCCATTTTTTCCGCATGCGCGGCAACTCTCTTGTCTCGTTTTCTCACAAATGCAACGAGATTTCGTACTTGCTCATTTCTCTCTCGCTTTGCCTTGTCGCGAATCTTTTTATTCTCCTTCTCGATCGCTCTCACAACTCGCCTGTTTGGTGCATCGCGAATATCATAAAGGTCGAGCCAGGCAAAGGAGCGTTTCGTCGAGTAACTCTGCCAGTAGGCATAAAATTTATGAACAACCTCGTCATAAGAACTTTTCGAATTGCCAAAATTTGGAATTTCCTCATCACTATCGCAATCTTTCGAAAATTCAGAATCTTCAGCTGCAAGAGTCTCAAAAACATGACGATAGACGGTGTAAAAACTTTTTTCATCATCGCCCCAGCCACGATAACAACTTGCCGTGAAATATTGGAAAAGATCGATAGAATCGTCTTTGTAATTCTCGCCAATACCACCTTTGAGTATAGCCTCTCGGTGATTATCATACCACGCACGCTCGTGGGAATCGCTCAAAATTTCATAAGCCTGTTGAATTAGCTGAAATTGTTCTTTTGCAGCGGCCGAATTTCCGGGATTTTTGTCAGGATGCCATTTCAGTGCTAGCTTTCTGTATGCTTTTTTTATCTCATCGTCCGTGGCATCGCGCTCAACACTCAAAACTTCGTAGTGGCACTTCATGATATTTTAAGAGTTTTTCTTTTCGCGGTTAAGACTCGCGAGAGCGATTTTTCACAAAGTTTGTAGTTTTTGAAGGCATTGCAGTGAAAAATGAGGGTGAAATGTGTATTGGGAGAATTTATGACGCGATTCCTTTTTTTTTCAGGTTATGTTCGTCGAGAGGTTATATCGTGCGAAGAATAATGAGAGTCGTGTATCGATTGATAATTATAATAATAATTAATAATTAATAACAATTATCTTGATGTACCTTTTGTTATTGTTTAATTGTTTATTTGTGATTTATTTTTTCGAAGATTTGTATACGAAGGTAGAAAGAAGACCCTTGAGGCACTTGACTTCAGTATTACTCAGTTCTCACTGAAATCCACGTTGACTCGATCAGCTTTGGTGCCAGGAGCGTATCAAATAATTTTCATTTTGCCCCGAGGTGAGGCATATGCACGGTCTTATAGACAGGTCTGGGCACTCCGGCTGTAAAACCGTGCTCGAAAATGAAACCGAATGTTGTGAATTTTCGCCGCTAGCGCTAGTGAGCGAAAGGCCTACTTAGTACGCATGCGCGGCAACTGTTTCTTTTTTTACAATCCGTTAACCTCTTTCGACAGTTCACTCAGTTCAATCTCTACGCCAGTATTTTATTATTTATTCAGTATAAATTTATCTCTATGTGTTTCGAAATATTTATTTTAAAAAAGAAAAATGGGTAAAAAATGTATAATTCCGGGATGTAAAAGTGGATACACGAGCAACAAAGAACGCGTCTCTTTGTTCCTTTTTCCGCTAAATGACGAGTTACGTGCAAAGTGGATGAGCGTTATTCCTGCTACAAGAATAAACGTAACGAGCGCGCACTCAATATGCGAAAAACATTTTCTTCCCTCCGACATTGTACGCAATTTCGTGCATAAAGATATAAATGGAAAGATCATTGCTAATGTAAGTAATTCTGTTGATAATCATAAACTGTCCCATTGTTACTCAGCAATCAAGCGTAAAAAATCATTTGGCATGCTCAGCGAGTAGCAATATATTTTTTTCTTGACATAACTGATGTTTTAAATGAATATGCAGGTTGCTTATCACCATCCAAGACTGGCAAAATCAGCCATTCCATCGATATTCCCATCGACTGGCAAGTATAGTGACAGTGAAAGCATGGTAAGTAATCATTTTTTAACTAATGCATAGAAATATATCAACTCATTCTTTTGTTAGTTGGTTTACTTCTACTTTATAAGTTTCAAATAATGTGGGACATGTTTTTGTGACACTCATTGTACTTCACCGTACTTCACTGCTTAGGCCATTTATTTTCTACCTCTACAGACTTGATTGATGTTCTATTTCATCCGAAATCAATTTTTATAGTTATAAAATATTTGGGATTAATTTCGGTGACAGTATAATTTGATCACATATGCAATAGATATGTGCAATCGGCTTTTATGCTATGTTTGTTTTTGCTTTCTTTTCTTTCATATGTTCGGTTATCATTCTTAATCTCAAGACCTGTTTTCAGGCGTAACGATGTGTTAAGAATACGCTATAATAATTTCAATTTGAGTTTTTTTTTTTTTGTTTCAAGAACACGAATACAAACTTCGAGTCAGCAGCATTTACAACGTGGGGTACCTGAACTGTTAGAATGTGAATCGACAGTTGCATTCTGTCAGACATTGAACGACATGTTCGACGCGTTGAACAGAAAGATGCCCAATGAGGGTGTGACACCGGATGGAAAAGATATGGAAGTATGTACTCGGATTTCTTTCTCAATTTATATTCCTTTAAGCTTAGCACACTTTTTATTGGTCTGAAAATCTTCGGTAGATTCTTGAAACTTCTCTTCGTTGGCTGGATGATTGGGAATCCAACTATCAAAACGGTTTAATCCGACAAGATCAGTTTCTTACCAGGAACACTGCTGAAGGTCTCCGCGTGACTTTGCAAGCAACGATGGATATGTGTCACTATCTTCATGATAGATTCGGATTTAAATATCTATTAACGGGAAAAATTAATCAAGATTCCCTGGAGGTACATCGTCCTTAGTCAACCCTCCTGTGGTGCTTCAAAATTAATGGTTGTCAATTTATTTGAATTAAGGTGATGTGAAACACATATGGATGCGAGAGTGATAGTTGCTTTTTTCGGAACAAGCGTTCTCAGAGGCTGTTAGCAATTTGCGAAAAAGAAAAATCAGGCCACGCAAGCCTGACTAATTGACGGATGTGGCGTGAATTTGCTTTTTCCCGAAATGTCAACCATCTCCAAATGCCATTGTTTACAGTTCTCGTTACAGACCGCGATATTTCACATTCCTTTAAGAATACAAATGTCTTTTATATAATTGATGGATTCTCGACCATTACATGGTTCAATATGTAAAAAAAAAAGTTTCTGCAATCGTATATGATCAAAACACCACAGAAGGGTTAAGCGCAGTGTTCGAAAACTTGATGAATTTTGCCTTGTGCGGTTTGTTAAACTAGAATAATTCTTTCGGTGCAACAAACAAGTTCGAGGTATAAATCCTGATGGTTTGTACGCCGGTTTATTTATTGGGCGGTTCGGACTTGATAAAGCCCCATACGACATTACCCGATTATATTTTAGCAATTCTTCGGAACGATTCGAATAGCTGCTGGTTCCAACGAGCATCCAGCAACGCCAACGTTTTTGCAGCTGTACAAGCTTTTGTCGACGTTCAGTATTTTGAAGCCCCCTGTTGCAGGGAACTGCACGGTCACCGAAGACAAGCCGCCCCCAGTTTTGATAACGATTACGGATTTGAAAAATATATATAATCCTGAACGTAAAAATCAGACTGAAGAGATCCGTAAAAAGTTGAATTCTCTTATCGAGCATGAAAACTGGGAAGCACATGAAATATTCGAGCATGATTATGCGCACGCTCCAGTTGTTGAGTGTGTAATCTACTATGTGACAGGTTCATTTTTTTGTTATTTTTAATTTCATCTCAAAAATTGGACAAAATTTGAACATTGCTCTTTCCCATGGAAAAAAATATGTGAAATATATTCGAAAATATATTTTATAGATATGAAATTCCGGCGAAAAATTGTGTCAACGAAATATATATATATATATATTAGGGTGACCCGAAAAAAAACTTTTTTTTTCCTCTCCCACCGGCTCAAACTCAAGTTTGCGACCCCAAACAACACCATGCATCGTTTCAGACCGGTAAAAAAATCCTACGAGGTCGCAACATCGAGTTATCGATTTCCCATTTAAATAACACGTAGCACACTTGACTTGTCAGTAAAAAGTTAAATATCTTATTCGAAAATAATGATAATCCAATTTAATAAGCGGCGTTTTGAAGGGGACGAATACAGCTTCATTTTGGATTATTTAAAAAAAAATTGCGATTTTTTTCCGCAGAGATATTAAGTTTTTCGTAAAAAAATACTGGTTTCTGGAAAAATACTGGAAAAATGTGGCGCAACTCAAAAACGATGGGGTTTAATGTGCCCAATTGTGTATGAAAATTCTGAAATTTGTTTAATACGTTCGAAATTTTAAAAGATGTCTTTTTCTTCTCTTGACTTTTCCTTTCAAATCTCATAATTTCCGAGTTACATCAATAAATTTATGAGACAAATCAGCGAATTTCGACTAAAAATATAAAAAAATAATTGAATAATTTCGAAAAAACAATCTAAAAAAAGTTGAGTGAGTTACAAATAACCATATACAACTTTTTACTTCCCGGGCATATTATTTTAAACCCCATCGTTTTCGAGTTGCGCTGAATTTTTCGAAACCAGTATTTTTTTACGAAAAACTTAATATCTCTGCGGAAAAAAATCGCAGAATTTTTTTAAAAAATCCAAAATGAAGCTGTATTCGTCCCCTTCAAAACGCCGCTTATTAAATTGGATTATCATTATTTTCGAATAAGATATTTAACTTTTTACTGACAAGTCAAATGTGCTACGTGTTATTTAAATGGGAAATCGATAACTCGATGTTGCGACCTCGTAGGATTTTTTTACCGGTCTGAAACGATGCATGGTGTTGTTTGGGGTCGCAAACTTGAGTTTGAGCCGGTGGGAGAGGAAAAAAAAAGTTTTTTTTCGGGTCACCCTAATATATATATATATATATATCTCGTGTTTTTGTTATGTTGAAATTTCAGGATATCTTTGCAAGCAACTTCTCAGGTACACTAAATGCGACGTCTGTAGAAATGCCATCAAGAATGCAGATTCATATTCGCAAGAAGCGAGTGCACAGCTTGTGAATTTAAAAACTCGCGGGGGGCTCACCCATCCGAACAAAACATTCTTCAATCTCATCATGGCTTTAGAGTCGCGCTTTATAGAAAATTGTCATTCACCAAATGTATACAATCGAACTATCGACGATATGTTAATGTCATATAAATTTTCATTCCCGTGTAAGGAGCATGCAGATAGCTTTTTATCGTATGCGATCCATTATTATTTGCGTCTTCGTATGCGGCAATTTTCTGCGCAGCAAACCAAATCGCTTCAAAAAAAAAGTAGCGAGAAGAGAAAACAAGCGAAATTTCATAAAAGCTAATAAATAAGAGTTTTGACACTACAATGTAATATTTAATTAATGCCGAACGCACCCTACAATCCTATTTTTAGTATTCTTTTTAATCCTTCAAAATGTTTTTTTGATATAGTTATGATAACACATTTCGCCACACAGTAGAAACATTGATATAGCTGGCTAATAGAGTAAAATAAAATATTTTGAAAAATTCAGAACCTGCGGGTACAAATCCAGAGCTTTAAAAGTAAAAACGAATAATTTTTCATTCCTATATATAGCAGGCTTGTACGATAATAAATAGGGATTGATACTCGTTTATAACTTTCGCTCTTCCACTTGGTTCTTCGGCTTGCGATTCGATTTTACGGGTTGAATTCAATTTACTATTGATGCACTTGTTAATATGAGTCTTAATTACGATCTGAATTAGAATAAATAATCCATCAAAACATTATACAAATCTGCAAGCCTAGCACCCAAGCGCACGAAGAAAAAGACGGCTGCCCTATATTCCTCTCTTTGTTGCACACCGGCCTCGGAGATTGCAGCGCTGTGCACAAATTGAGAAACACAGGCTTCAAGACGGTCACGCTGCGTTATATAGGAAGGGGCTTGGAGTGCCCAGACCTGTCTATAAGACCGTGGGCATATGTCAAAACGTCAAACTGAGCAGAGCTTTTTTCGAGGTTAAGATTCGCAGGAGCGATTCTTTTTAACGAACTTTGTAGTTTTACAAGGCACCGCATCGATAATGATAGCGAAATGCGTTCGTGTGGGTTTTCGATTACACTTACAATAATATTATGGCGTAAAGGAGAAGGTAAAGCGGAGTATATTGATCGACAATGATAATAATCAATGATAATATAACTCGAATAGTATTCTTATCATTGTTTAATTGTTTGTCACTTTTGGCAACGAAGATAGAGATCTACTATCTTCGTTGCTTTTGGTGATACTCGAGTAGTTTATAATTTTTTTATTTTGGTACTGGAGTAAAAGCAGCTTTCTCTCTCGCACTCACAATGGCTTACGCAAAATCTGTTTTGCCGACTGAGTAGTAGCACATTACCTTAGTGTGCGATTAAACTTGATTGATTTGAACTTAACCTTAAATAATACAAATAAAATATCGGATGTTTATTTATTTATTATACAACAAAAATATTTATATTAAATCATATATTTCACGACATGTTTTCGTGATTATAAAACTTTTTTTTAATTTGGAGGTTGCCCTAGAAAGATCAACAAGATCTTGGAAGAAATTTTTTCGTCACATTTTCTCACTACTTCTTTTTTTTCGAGTCCTTGGCTACTTTTGTGCCAACATTCCAGTAGTACAAAAGTTGCGCGACGATCACAGCGTTTGCCACCGTCGAACAAACGTACATTATTATCATCGTCGTGTCACCGGTTTCTTGAATCGAGGTGAAAATTCGCGCCAATGAGCCAAAGAACAGCATAAATACAGTCACGGCGGACAACTGACCGGTGCTGCCGTTCTTGTAATTCGTGTGCGCTTGGGCGAACTGCATTGTGTGATAAAAAAATGCTGATACTTATGCAGTCATTACACGATATACATAAAAACGCATAATTATCGCAATAGAATGTAAATATTTGAATTTCAACTCAAGTTGATTATTTGCAACTTTTTACGAGATATTTATACAATTGGTAGATTAAAAAGTGATTAAAAAAATCGTTTTTTTTTTTCGTTTTTTTACCCGGAATTTTCGGATTTGGGTCGACAAAAATTGGGAGTGTTTTGTAATCAGCGGAAAATTTGAAATTTTATAGAATCATTAAATAATCCCAGAGTTAGGGAAAGATTGCTTACAATTTTCTCAATAAAATCAAAATCACAAATTTAAGAGGTAATTTGACTTCATAATATCAATGAGCTTTCCTTGCTGATTACGAATGCGCTACATTTTCTTCAAAAATTCAACAATTGACATAACAAATTGTAAATAATTATTTTCGAGGAAAAAGAAAAGTAAAAAAAATTGTCGTATTATTTACCTTGCTTATCAGAACAATTGGAATGTTGAGAGTTTGACATGCCCAGAGAATTTTTAATGGAGTAAGGCCGCTCAATGCGGCCGAAACTACTGCAACGTAAGCCCCTAAAAATCCCGTTGCTTTAGTAGTCTCGCCATTAAAATGAAATACCAGTAGAGCGATTGCCAAAGTTTGGAGTCCCAAAAATACACCGTCGCCCCACGCGCTAAAATTTTAATTACAGTGAATGTTATGTATTTTTTATATCATCAAACTAAAGATTTATTTTATTTGTTCATTTCAAATATGGTTAATATATGTATTTATTTATTTATTTATTTATATGATACAAATTAAAGTTTATAGATACTTCCTCTAACTTTGTGACAAAGCAATTTATGTACCTGAATGGAAATCCACTAACAAAGCTGTAAGATACCATGGCAGTGATTGCAAACAAGTCCAGAAGAACGCTAATAACGTTTATTCCATCGCTGCTCTTGTTTTTCAAAATTTTTAAGATCTGTGGCACTTTTACTGTAATTTTCCACCCCATAAAATTTCCAGATGAGATCGTTTTGCAAATACGATATAAATTAACATCATCCAAATAAAATGAATTAATCCAGTTTTTAAGGTGAAATAACATATGATCAGGTGAGTAAAAAATCTCGTATTTCCATTTTCTACGAGACGGATGATATTTCGATGAAACCCGGAGGGTCATTCTCTGTTCTAAGTATCTGGATGATGACATTCTTTCTTTCCTTGAAATATTGACCAATTCGGAGAAAATAATGAAATACGTTTTCAGCTATTTCTCTTTCACTCATGGCCACTTGTTCGGTTATGTAATTTCATCTTCAATTTCATGAATTCATTCATAAATTGATAAATTAAATTTGATTTTTAAATAAAAATCAATTGATTAATCCAATATTTTTATTTAATTCATTGATTAAATGTATTAATCGAATTAATTAATTTGGATTCAGCTTGTTGAATTTTAGAAATCGTGAAATTACCGAGAAGTGATCCTGCTATTATTCCCAGACCCAAGGCCTTGCTCAGAGTCGCCTTGAAGCATTCAACTGGAACATGTTGAAAGTCATTATCACCCGTGCACATACAAAAAACTTCGGGTCTAAAGGATCTTTGAAACATATTCATGTTTCGATAAAATTGAGTTTTAAAAAATGATTTTTTTATTGACAGCAATTTTTTTTCCGTTAGTTCGATAAAATTCCGACGATTCGGTTGACATAGCCTTGTAGTTAAAATAAGTCAAAAATTTACGACCGTCTTTCTTTTTTGTTAACAAAAAAAAAGGAGCATAAAGAAGTTTAGAGGGAGTGAAAAAGGTCTGTATGTAGTACAAATAAAATAATTTCTAAAAAAATTACAAATAATTATTAAGAATTTTATTTAAAATGAAGTGATTTAATCCCGAAAGATCCTTTGAAAAGTTCTATTATAAAATAGCTGACTTTAGGTTTAATTTATCTATGTAAAAAGAACGATAGAAAACACTGAAATCGAAAATAAATTCGATATTTTAACCATAAATGAGTTAACTTTACATTTAAATTTTCAATAGAAAAAACTGAAAAAACATCGAAATTAAGTATAAATAAAATAGATTACTATTATATTATGTATTACGAAGCTTAAGCTAAAAGAATTATTCAACGACTGCGAAAATATCATGGGCAAAAAAATCAATTTTAAAATAGCTAAATTTATGTTTTAGTTTTTTTTTAATCAAAAACAATGATAATGAAATCAAATTAAAATCCCATAACACAAAATAATTTATTGTGTAATGAACTTTTAACGAAATGATTCAAACAATCTCAAGCTATCCTTAGAAGGTTGAATAAAAGATTGACCAACAGACGCCAATTTGTCTTGTAATAAACATAAGTTTCAAATTATTTGAAAATAATTCGTTTTCCCGCCTCCAGCGATCGCCCACATTTCAACCTATTAAGCCAGTCAAACGAAGATATGTCGTACATGCAAATGCCAAACGGGAAAAATAAAGATATAATTTTTGTCAAGTATCACTGATAACAATTAATTTGTGATTTTATCTTACCGTGGAGAAAATTGAAATCGACAAAATACTCTTCGAGACATTTTTCCGTAAAAATGAGCAGTGGCGCCTCGCGTATAAAACGTGCCATATTGCTGGTGAAGAGTAAGGCCGTAAATGATCGAATTATCGGTTTTTCGTTAAAATTATTCGAATGCAAGGTTTCTAAAACTCAGCGCTAAAATTGTAACAATGTAAAATTGTCGGTGGTCACTGCATCACTGATCACTGCTCGTCATTCGTCATTTCAACACGTCGACAATTCGACAAAGATTCTTCGGCAGTCAACCCGCACCAGCAAAAACTTTTGGTGCTGTCATCCCGGGTCAAAAACACGAACTAACCTAAAATTTGCTTATTCTGCGTATGCGTTTAATTACACTACTACTCAGTCGGCAAAACAGATTTTGCGTAAGCCATTGTGAGTGCGAGAGAGAAAGCTTATTTTACTCCGGTACTAAAATTCTCCTAAACGGTTGATCTTTCGGATAAACAAAGAGCACCACGAATTGCAGAATTGTTATACGCAGTTTGTAGTTTTCTTCGTTTGTCCGGTTCTTGAGTTGTCAAAATTCGTTTGTCCGGTCTTCGGTTGTCAAAATTCTTCTAAACGGTTGATCTTTCGGAGAATTATAGTACGCAACTTTTGTTACCGACAGAGGAGCAGCACATCGTCTTAAGGTAATGTGCTACATGTTCACAGGGTGTCTCTCTCGCTCCTCCACGACCGCTGATCGCGTTATCTGTCTCCCACCCGCGCAAACTCCAGCCTGTAGCACATCATGTTGGCGATGTGCTACTTTTCTATTGGTAACAAAAACTGCGTACCAAAATCCTCCTAAACGATCTTTCGGAGAATTTTGGATACCGGAGTAAAAGCAGCTCTCGCACTCGCCATGGCTTATGCAAAATCTGTTTTGCCGACTGATTAGGATCACATAACTTTAACGTGATGTGCTACTGGCTGGAGTTTACGCGGGTGCGAGAGAGATAACGCGATGGTCATGAAGGAGCGAGAGAGACACACCGAGAACATGTAGCACATTACTTTAAATCATTTTCACGTAACTTTTACAACAATGAAAAATCACAGGGTTATAATAGGGTCATAATAGTTGTTTATTGAAATAGTTTGTCATCATTTTTATTTTAAATGCATACTTTTTTTCGTAACTTTTCGCTTTGCCTCTCGACAATTTGCACGAACGCCACGACTCCACGACTCGTGGCGCCAAGAGCGCTACTTACGCCGCTTACGCGACTTGCGCGAGCCGCGAGCGTAGAAATCAGTGTATACAAATTTACAGCGTTTCCATTTTCTTGCGACTATTTTGCATTTTTCAGTGAGAATTTGTAAAAAAAAAACTAATTCATCATGACGATGGCCATGCTGCAACGTCGGGCAAACGTAATGAACATTTTTTTTTGTATTAAAGATTGACAAAATAGTCGAGAAAAGTGTTAAATAAAATTATCGTTGACATAACCTCAAAATTTTGTTTTCGTATTTGGAAAAAATGTATCATATTTTCTTATTGTTTTTCAGGTGAGATTACCGCCCGAAGTAAACAGAGTTCTTTACATAAGGAATTTGCCGTACAAAATAACGGCTGAAGAAATGTACGATATATTTGGAAAATATGGAGCAATCAGGCAAATTCGAGTGTAAGTTTCAAACTTCAAAGCCCTTTTTTATTACGAACAATAATAACTGTTACCTGTAATATTTCAAATGTTTTTATACCTTGTTACACTTTTTTTCAAGGATCTTTAACTTATAACAGTCACATAAAAAATTTACATTCAATAAGTAATTTTTGTACATACGAGAAAACAAAATCTTAAAATCATCAAGTACATTGGAAACTTCCAACTTTGAGGCTTGATATTTTTATATTATGTAGGTGAACACTTTACACAACTAGTTCCAAAATTTTGAGCAATATTGATCGTATAATTATTCTGTGATAAAATAAAGTTGAAAGGTCAATGATTTTTGAGTTGATAAAAAATTTCCCCTTACAGAGACCATCTCAGACGTTCAGTTATCACAGTTTTGGAGTTTACAGATTGTAACTTAGGTGTTTGAAAAACTAACCGTCAACAAATTAAACAAAATTATATATAAAAAATGAAATAATCGTACTTGCGTAGATTCACCTTTAACATTGCCACAAAGTTGGTTTTCACGTTTCAAATTACAAATATGGCGCGTAAAAGCTGATGTTTTTGAAAGTTCAGCCTAACCTCACTTTTTCGTACAAACTTAATTTGTCTCTGAAAAACAACCAAGAAAGCATGAAAAAATGCCAGAAAAACCGTTTCAAATGCTTTGCTAATAATTTTTATTCGAATTCGAATCGATTCTTAAGTTGTCTCATCAGTATAGACGAAAATAAGCGAGTTACAGAGGTTAAATTTTTCATGGGCATACTCGCGCACATCCGGTGACTTTCGAGTCGTCGAGATTCCCATACTCAAATTTTTACTCATTAATATCGAAAATTACGACCGATATAGTGCATAAAGGGCAATTATAATGAACAAATATCAACAATTAAACAAATCTGGACAGCTGTAGTTACAATATTTTATATTTAAGTACTTTTTTCACTCCAAAGAAATAGTCTCAAATAAATAAATCAATGTTTAGTGGCAACACTGCCGAGACCAGAGGAACAGCTTTTGTCGTCTACGAGGATATATTCGACGCCAAAAACGCTTGCGATCATTTGAGTGGTTTCAACGTTTGTAATCGTTATCTCGTTGTTCTGTACTATCAAAGTAACAAGGCATTCAAGCGCATCGACGTTGACAAAAAGATGGAGGAAATCGACAAGCTCAAGACCAAGTACAATCTTAATGACGATAAAAAATAATATGAGCCCTTGGCAATAATCATCCCGACCAGCACCAATTTTTCCACCACAAAACTGTACATATAAAAATATGCTGCTTTTTCATTATAACTTACGATATTTTAGTCATTAAATTGTAAATTTAAATTTATATCTAATAAAACGAGTTGCAAAATTCTTATCCACTCTTTTTCATCATCAATCTTATCACAATTGAGATAAAAATGAATGAAAAATATTTCCCAAACTCCATTTTTTCTATCTCGCTCAGTCAATTCTATGGAAATTAAGAAAAAATGCTCCAACTTTAAATTTTGTCCATCTTAGTTAGCGCCTCAACTATTCTAGAGCTCCGGATATTTGGATTATTGGAATAATCTCATAATATAACTTTACTAAATATTTCAAATCCGTGCATGTTCTCTCGACTTTAGTCGTCGTATAAGTCGTGTCGTGCCATATAAGCTGCGAATTACGATGGCCAACCATCGTTCTGCGCTCTTTACATGTGAACAAGAGCAAGCAAAACCTGAAGGCACGAGAAAATCAATCTTTATAATAAATTAGTCATTGAATAAACAGAAAAATATCAAAATCGGATAATGGTGGAAAAAAAATTGAGAAAAGATGATACATGTACATGTGAATATGGTACATGGTATGTACATGTGGAGGATTCTGCGATACTCAGACTGTAACCAATGGCTGCAAATCGTCCAGTAGCTTTATAAATAAATAAAGTTGGAGAATTAACTCATACGCAGAAATTTACTAATCGTAAGATTTATCAACAAGGTAAACGAGGGGCGGGGGGGGGAGTCGAGCAGCAACTACATTTTTGTTGGAATAGCAACGTGTCCGGAACAATATCACTTAGTACGTCGATGAAAGATTTTGTTGAAGTTGAAAAATTCGGATTTGTTGAGATGTTATTTGTCAGGTGCTATGTAGATTAACATGGATCCGGATCCACGAAATTCGGCGACATCGTTGTTGCGTGGTCGAACTCAACCGGGAAATCGTCCGCGAGGTCCAGATCGGCGAGATGAGAGGAAAATATGGGCATGATGGAAAATTTAAAGTTTCATTGTAACATTTTTCCGAAAACCTGAGCATCAATTTGACCATGAAGTACATTCGAGTTTAATTTTACTTCGTTGAGCCTAAAAAAATGGGTCTCACGGAAAATTGAAGGTTTTTATTGTAACATTGTTCCATACAAAGTAAGTCAAAGCGTCAATTTAGCCATTAAGTATAATTAAGTTGAATTTTTCTTCGTTGGGCCTTGAAAAAATGGGCCTCACGAAAAATTTAAGATTTTATTATATAATTTTTCCCTAACGATAAGTCTAAGAATTAACTTAGCCATCAATCACAATCGAGTTCAATTTTTCTTCGTTGTGGCAGCACCGTCGCAAATCTTGCTGCACGCGGCGAGTTTATAAACCATGTATAAACGCGTCACGAAACCCTGTGACGCAATAGTAGTCATACAATATATACACACACACATGTAAAGAGACTCGCCTTGCTCTTTAAATCGCACACACGCAAAGCGAGACGCTGGCTCACGGGGTCGTCCGAGGGGAGAGACTCGATTTCAATGGAAAGCGAAAACCTGACAGTGTGTTCGTCGTGTTTGGGTTTGGGTGTGCTGCGCATGACTGAGAAATAGTAACAGAAGGTAGTGGGGGGTAGACAACAGTTTCTCTGTGTGCGAAAGAGAGAGAGAGAGAGAGTCACAATGCTTTATCATTGCCAATTATATATTTACGAAAACAGACGCAATTCAGTCCCGACAAACGTAAAAATAGTACACCAGAGCGACTTGACAGTCTGGTCATATAAAAAATCTCAAAGAAAACCTTAAGAATAAAAAGGCAAATGTCATTTGAGTGCTGCGGAAAGGTCGAAACAGGAGCCGGTGAATCGTTCGCATCGTCCTTGAGATTTGTATCGCGACTGCTCCGTTTAGTCTACGATTACGCGGCTGATTCTCGTACTCGTAGGAATATCGTTTCATTCGTAACAAGTGAAAATAATTATTCGTTCTTGTTCCTTATCGTCATATCAATTCTCATCTGTTCGTATCTTTGGCGAATCTTGAGGAAAAACTTAAATTCATCGATACGGAGAGGTGAGAGTGAAAACGCCAACGGAGCGTGGTGACGTTTCTCGTATGGACGATTGTGGCGCTGCATTTAACTACGTCAGCGCCGGTAGAGATTTTAAGGAACTTTACCATTAGGACAATTATGCTTTTATACGTCGTCTGCTGATGTTGTTGTCGTTCTGAATGCTTTTGTGTGATGCGAAACGGTCATCACTCTATATGTAGCTCCGATCGGTTCATCGCTTCTCCTGATCAGTTCACACGTCGCTGAAGTTCATTTATCGAGCGTCGTCAGAAGAGGTTAGGAACGAAACTTGGCGCGACAGAGACGCTCGACGATTCCTGAATGAATGATGGTCGGGAGGATTTGAACAGTGGCGACAGTGGTCCATATTAGCTAGAGCGTCTGGTGAACAAAGAGTGGGGGGAATGAGACGGTCAGCGTTCTGCGGAGACGGCCAGATGCTTGCCTTCCGATCGGGAAAGAGGTTTGTCTCGCTTTTTTTTTCCTGCCATGTTTGAACTACTACTGTATGTTTCGTATATATGTACATACAAAATGGAGATATTTCAAGACCCACTTATTGATCGAGCGTTTAAAAAAAAACGTAAAAGAATGTTTTTTGAGGTTTCTCATTGAAATATTTCAAATTTTAAGAAAATGGCGGGAAAAATTCATTTATATGAGGCCCAAAAAATAAATTGGGTGTAACTCACTGTTTCGCAATGAAAATGCGATTTCACTCTGGAATTATCTTGTTATTAATTTTGTGAAGAATTTTTTACGAATTTTTAGTCAATGATCGATAGAGGCCTAAAAAAAAAATCAATTTTGCTATTTTCAAAGTTCTCTCATGGCCATAAAAAATCAAAAATCAAATCGTACCAAACGCCAGTATCTAATGTAAGTTTACTTGCGGCGTTTTCAAGACCCTACAATTCTTTCCGCGTGAATTGGACAGTAATAAAGTTGATGGCCGTTTGAAAAAGTCGATATTTTTCGAAACTGCTTTTTATTTCTGCGGTGTCAAAAGTATGTGTTTTTTTTTTTTTTTTTTTTTCTCTATTCGTTGTCCTATTTTATCGGAATTATTTCGCTGACTACGAAACACGCCAAGTTTTCATTGAAAAATAATAAAAAATCTATTTGAAAATGCAAACAAAAAAAAATTTAAAGAATTGAGTAACGAAATATTCTGGTAAGTTGTAAGACTTTATTAGTATTTTTTAAACGCTAACATCATGCACGGTGCCAAGTGCATCGAAGGACAAGAGTTCTTTGCACTGCAATAGAGAATAATCCATTTCGTTATAATGCCATCGTCAAGAATGATCAAGATTTATATGGGGCATTCCAGACCAAATCAACAGGTCTGGGATTTGGTCCCCAATTTTTTATAGGCTTGTATTTTTTTTACCCCAAAGGTCATGCAATTTTTTTATTTTCATGTTATTTTTTTAAAGAATTAATTAAGAAAAAAGAAAATACACGAAACAAAAGCTTAGACATAATTTAAAGTACGCTTCCATTTATTTATTGTTTCAATTTTTTTCGGTTTAAATAAATTCTCGTAATAAATGAAACCGTATGATGACTGACTCTGGGATAAGGCTTGAAAATTTTCATATCTAACACAGGATTTTTGTAAATCTTTTGAAATTTTTGAAAATAAAATAAAAAAATCGCCTATTGATTAGGAGCAGGTCAAAAAAATCTACAAGAAAACTGCATGTTTTTTAGATATGTGACAACCATATAAAAAATTTAGAACCGAATCCCAGAGAGTGGGGAACGCTCGAAATGGACTGGAACACCCCATATGCTATCGATGCTCGTGTAAATTTATAATGAGAATTGTATTACATTAACGACGTTATGTTGCTCGTAACTTGGCTAGATACGAGCATTATAAGAGTCTCAAAGGTCATGCATTTTTTTTATTTTCATGTTATTTTTTTAAAGAATTAATTAAGAAAAAAGAAAATACACGAAACAAAAGTTTAGACATAATCTAAAGTACGCTTCCATTTATTTATTGTTTCAATTTTTTTCGATTTAAATAAATTCTCGTAATAAACGAAACCGTATGATGACTGACTCTGGGATAAGGCTTGAAATTTTTGATATCTAGCACAGGATTTTTGTAAATCTTTTGAAATTTTTGAAAATAAAATAAAAAAAATCGCCTATTGATTAGGAGCTGGTCAAAAAAAATTGCAAGAAAACTGCACGTTTTTTAGGTATGTGACAACCATATAAAAAATTTAGGGCCGAATCCCAGAGAGTGGGGAACGCTCGAAGTGGACTGGAACACCCCATATGCTATCGATGCTCGTGTAAATTTGTAATGAGAATTGTATTACATTAACGACGTTATGTTGCTCGTAACTTGGCTAGATACGAGCATTATAAGAGTCTCAAAGGTCATGCAATTTTTTTATTTTCATGTTATTTTTTTAAAGAATTAATTAAGAAAAAAGAAAATACACGAAACAAAAGTTTAGACATAATTTAAAGTACGCTTCCATTTATTTATTGTTTCAATTTTTTTCGGTTTAAATAAATTCTCGTAATAAATGAAACCGTATGATGACTGACTCTGGGATAAGGCTTGAAATTTTTCATATCTAACACAGGATTTTTGTAAATCTTTTGAAATTTTTGAAAATAAAATAAAAAAATCGCCTATTGATTAGGAGCAGGTCAAAAAAATCTGCAAGAAAACTGCACGTTTTTTAGATATGTGACAACCATATAAAAAATTTAGGGCCGAATCCCAGAGAGTGGGGAACGCTCGAAGTGGACTGGAACACCCCATATGCTATCGATGCTCGTGTAAATTTGTAATGAGAATTGTATTACATTAACGACGTTACGTTGCTGGTAACTTGGCTAGATACGAGCATTATAAGAGTCTCCCTTGTGGGTCAATCGCATGTGATCGTCATGAATACCAATTGCAATAAACGTTGACAAAGAGCTATTAGAAAAACCGCATATCAAATCAGACGTTTCGATCCACGAAGCAAGAAAAAAAAAATTTGTGATTTATTACAGACGGTGCAATCTAACGTCATTCCTGACACGAACTCATGGGGTAAGTTTTGCATTTTTCCATTACAAATAAAAAATGTATTTCGAATAAGAATTTTAAAAAAATTAAAATCCTCGTATATTTTCATGCAATGAAGTTATAGAGCCCGAGATATCTTTTTGATGCATTTTATTAAATGCATCAAAAAACGCATCATCATTAAACTGAGCTCAAATTAATATTTATTTTACACTACATTTTGTGAAATATGTTATTAAATATATTAGGTGTACAAATTAATTTCTTATACTTTTTGTTGTTGTTGTAAAGTTTTTAAATTTATTTATAAAAGTTCAAGAAATAATTTAATCAATAAAATAGTGTCCATAATTTTCGATGACCTTAGGTCATTCAGCAGCTGACGAATCCCACTTGGATATTCTAATTTAAAATAGTTTTCAAGATCGACAAATATAAAAGCAAAAATAATAATTTTTATACACCACCTAATATCTTAAATATTATATAAAATATTAATTATATTGATTAATTATTTTCTATAATTGTTGCTCTCTTCAGTGACAAAAAATGTATCGTTGAAAGTAATTTCGATTGAATTTATTTATAAATTAAAACAATGTAATTATTTCAAAAGTATATGTGAAAATAAAATAAAAATAAAATGAAAAAATTGAAATAAATTTCCTCTCCGTCTTTGGAGACGAATAAACGAATAAATATGTGACGCCACGGTGCTTTCACATCATGTATGTAGTACAGCCGATGTGCTCTCGGAGAGATTTGAGATAAAATGTTTTCTGATCCGCGGCATGGAGAATTATTCAAGCTCTCTCATTTATTCATGCTCATTGATAAGTAAATTTTGTGGTTATAAATGGAAACTTCTCGGTGCTCTTATCGGTCGAATCTGCCCGAGTCTCGAAGCGAAGAAACGTTGCACAATTTTCAAATTTCCAGACACGAATAGACGATAAAATCGAAATTAATTCTTTTTTTTTTCCATCAAATACGTGCATTTTCTTATCGATGATTCGTTTCAAATATATTAGTGAGTCACGTGCTCTAAAACTTGCCAAATGACTCGCTTTTTTTTTCATTTTTTTAACACCTTTTTTTATTGTTCTTTTTGTCGCCTCACCAACTTTCTTTTATTGAACTCTGGAAATCGAGTGCCAGGACAACTTTCCACTACGTATAGTCCTGTCAACCGTTGAGCTGTTTATTTTTCTGCTTCCACATTCACAATATGCCCGTTCGAATTATTTCAATATTTATACTTCAATGTTTAATAATTTCGATGTTTTAAGTGGTAATCTGGAAATATTGGCGATTTAGAATAATTCGCGTTATTCACAGTATTCGAATTATTCAAATTTATTCAAAGTATTCCAATTATCTCAAATACCCGATTACTGAAAATTTTCTAAAGTTTTCCTATATACCATATTTGAAGTATTCAAAGTATTTGATTTATTTCGGAGTATTTGAATTATTCAAATTATAAAAACTGTTCAAATGTTCAAATTATCCAGAGGATAATTATATGTATATATATGAGGCATTCCACGCCAAGTCAGCCACCCAAAAAATGACTATAGCTTAAATTTTTTTTACATATCGGGGTATCTAAGTACAATACTTTTACAGAGTATTAAGAATACCCGATTACTGAACAAATTCTAAAGTTTTCGTACCATATTTGAAGTATTCAAAGTATTTGATTTATTTCGGAGTATTTGAATTATTCAAATTATAAAAACTGTTCAAATGTTCAAATTATCCAGAGGATAATTAAATATATATATATGAGGCATTCCACGCCAAGTCAGCCACCCAAAAAATGACTATAGCTTAAATTTTTTTTACATATCGGGGTATCTAAGTACAATACTTTTACCGGGTATTAAGAATACCCGATTACTGAAAATTTTCTAAAGTTTTCGTACCATATTTGAAGTATTCAAAGTATTTGATTTATTTCGAAGTATTTGAATTATTCAAAGTATTTGATTTATTTCGAAGTATTTGAATTATTCAAATTATAAAAACTGTTCAAATGTTCAAATTATCCAGAGGATAATTATATATATATATATATGAGGCATTCCACGCCAAGTCAGCCACCCAAAAAATGACTATAGCTTAAATTTTTTTTACATATCGGGGTATCTAAGTACAATACTTTTACAGGGTATTAAGAATACCCGATTACTGAAAATTTTCTAAAGTTTTCGTACCATATTTGAAGTATTCAAAGTATTTGATTTATTTCGGAGTATTTGAATTATTCAAATTATAAAAACTGTTCAAATGTTCAAATTATCCAGAGAATAATTAAATATATATATATGAGGCATTCCACGCCAAGTCAGCCACCCAAAAATTGTCTATAGCTTAAATTTTTTTTACATATCGGGGTATCTAAGTACAATACTTTTACCGGGTATTAAGATCGATAATGCTTTATTCGTTGGATTTTGTCATTTTTTCATTAAATACATAGATATATCCTAACAATGATGCATCGTATTGGAAAATTATGAAGAATAAAAGTTTTTTTTATTTTCATAAACTATGATGAAAAAATATGTATTAAAAAAATATATATAACTTCAAAACGGCCCGATGTCCCATGCTAAAATTTTGCACAATATTTATATCTTAGCTACAGAATATTAAAAAAAAATTCAATGACCCGGATGTATTATAGCTTTTGATCAGGAAAAAATATAATATAATTTTTTTTTCCAAAAAAGGATTCACGTCGCTGAAATAAATTTATATATATTTTTTCGTCGTAGGTTATGAAAATTAAAAAACTTTTATTCTTCATAATTTTCCAATACGATGCACCATTGTTAGGATATATCTATTTAAAATAAAAATGACAAAATCCGTGTACTCCAACGAATAAAACATTATCAATCTTCGGTAAAATTATTGTATACTTATAGATACCCCAATATGTAAAAAAAAATTAAGCTATAGTCATTTTTTGGGTGACTTGGCATGGAATATCTCGTATATATATACATATATGTATAACGAAATAAATAACGAAATAATTCGAAAAAAATTTGAGAATCTGTTAGAAATCATCTGCTATGTCGTTTCGCACGAATGGTACGTCATCACGTACGTACTCGCATCGAGTTTAACTTAAATTAGGTTCTTCGTAGAGCGGCTCTCGTGTGTTTAATGAATCGAATGAAAAGAATCGAGGCTAATGATGAAGACAAATGATCTAAACTGCTCGCGAGCTCAAGCTCGGTCTCTCTCTCTCTCTTTCTCTTATTGCATGGTGGTATATGGACCACCATACAACAAGAGAAAACGAGACAGCTTGCAAAACGAAATCAGTTGATATGTAAATATGCCCAAGTGGCCCTAATTGTACTTACATTTTATTTTCTCGAGAAATAATTTTGATTTATTATTTCAAGCTATTACTGTCGAATATTCATATAACTTTTTATTTATTCATATACGAATTATTGATAAATTCCTCTGTCTTTTAAAATCATTGTCTTATGCAGATTCTTTGTTTTTTTTTCTTTTTTTATTCTCGAATTTTATGCTTATTCTCGTTCGTTCACTCATGCACCAAAGTTCTAATTCTGATCTAATCTTGTTTCTGAGAATACACACATGACTTTTACTCCACCGGAGCTTACGAAGAGATTATGCGAAATGGGAATTCACGAGAAAATCGTCATTGGTCGGGTAAAATTTGTTCAACGAAATTTATTCTTTTAAGACATTATTATTTGTATTATCATTTAGTTCGTTTGTATAATAAATAATTTTTCATTTTTTGTTGTTGAATTTTTATTTGTTTTATTTTTTTATTACGTTTTTTTTTTTTTCCCAGCAATATTCGGGTTAAAATTTGTGTTAATTAATTCATGATATTTAAAAAAAAAGTAGGCGGAAGGGAAAAAGGAAACGGAATGGGTAAAAATACATATGGAGTTACCAAACCGAGTGAATTTTTTTTTTTTTTTTCGGTCACGACCTCGACTTGGCCTAGATCGCACTTGGCCCAGGTTGACCCTGGTTTGAACTCTTGCGAACTGCTGTATCGATTTCGCAAATTCGCCGAGACCTACCGACGAGTTTACGAAGTTTTCTAACATTTTTGGTCCGAATTTATTTTTTTTTTCGGTGAAAACTCGGCGATTTTGTAATTTTTTGGTTTTGTGGGAATTTTACGATCTGGGAATAAACTTAAAAATTTTTAAATCCTGTCAAAACGACCGAGAAATGAAAAAATATCAAAAAGTACCAAATTTTATAGCTTTGCTTAGCTCTCATCGATTTATATTTAATTATAGTGTTTTGAAAAAGCCCGCGAGTAGACTCGAATGATGTTTCTTGGCTCATTTCGGTATCTACATTTTTGTGAACGCGAGAGGACTTTTGAAGATTGCAACAATTTTTAAAAAATTGTCCATTTCATTGTTTAACTTTAAAAATCGGTAAAAAATCGAAAAAAAAAAATACAAGCTCAAGAACGCGACATTTTGAAAATTAAACGACTATGAAAAAAATGAGGACAGACAGGCTGAGCCTCATTTTAAAACACAGTCAGCAAACTGATTATTAAAATAAAATTAAACCAAAAAAATCCAATCGAACCAAAACAAACGCAAACTAAAGTCCATCTGCTGCTTGCAAAATGCAATCTTCCCTGAAAAAAATCTTCCTAACAGCCCAGAATAGTCGAGATAAACGACACTCACAATCTATAAGCATTATCAATGTAAAAATATGGAAAAAAAAAAGTTAAAAAAATCTCGCTCTCGGTTAGCTCGGGAAAATTCGCTACTGACGCTTCTGACTCGACGCCTTTGCGTATGTGCTCGTCGTGAATTCGACGAAAATGGCCCGTTGGTGAAAATAGACGTGCGACAGAGCACCGAGAGCGAGAAAATGAGAGCGAGGAAAGAGAGAGAGAGAGAGAGAGAGAGAGAGAGAGAGAGAGAGAGAGAGAGAGAGAGAGAGAGAGAGAGAGAGAGAAAAGAGAAGAGAAATGAAAAGTGGTGGGAGTAACGTGCGCGCTTCGAAATGGGGATGATGCAGTTGGCCTGGATAAAGGTCAGTGGCCGACCTAGCCCCCAGCTTGCCATCCCAGTCCAGCCACCCACCATGTATTGATTTTGTTAACCTTCTGGATTTCTACTTTGCTTGGGCTCCTTCACTGCTATCGGCCTGGACAACGTTCACACCGATAATTTTTCTCTCAGTTTTTATTCGTCCCTTTTTCAAACTCTGAGTAATTCTCAACTCTTCATAAATTTCTCGCTATATTATATAATAATGGTAATAAAATTTAATAGAATAATAAATATTTTTAGTTTACGAGACACTTACAATATTATCGATAAGTTTAATTGAATAATTTAGCATCGATTAATCTGTTGGAAAAATACACAAAGTTCCCGGAGCGAGTAAATTTATCGATCGACGAACACATCATAGAGAAAAATTTGTAAATCCGGTTAAAAAAAAAAAAAAAAAACATGGGACAAATAAACGAATTACGGGTGATATCAATAAATTATAATCAAATAAATCTCAGGAAGAATTTTGTAGGCTCGCTACAATTATTATGCGACAGATAAATACATAGATAAATTTTGAGATAAATTAATTAATTAATCAATTATGAGATAAATAAATCAATCAATCAATTATGAAATAAATAAATCAATTAATCAATTATGAGATAAATAAATAAATAAATCAATTATGAGATAAATAAATAAATAAATCAATTATGAGATAAATAAATAAATGAATCAATTATACAATAATAAATTAGATGACAGGTAAATGCTCAGACTAAAAAATTAACAAATTTAATTTCTAAGCGACGATCTTAAGCATGCGTGAAATAAAAAACAGATCGTGGCACATCGGAATCTACTGAATTATTGATGCTATCGGCTATCTGCAAAAAAAAAAAAAAAATGCATTCGCCTTGCTGGCTGTTCTGTTTGCTGCATTCGTTCACGTTACGCGAAATATACGATCTAGCAAACGTTTAGAATTCTAATGCCACGATATCTGTGCCATCGTGCGAATTGAATTGCAATCGTCAGAGGTGGGGGAGGGGGGGGGGGGGCGAGAATCGATTATTTCGCCAATTGCAGAATCTACAGTGCATTTGAATGCAAAAATAAATGTGAAAGGCGAGTTTTTTTTTTCCATTAATTTACCAAATTGGTCAATTTTTGGGCCTGACTACTTCGATTTTCAACCATGATTTTTCCATGTCAATGTACTAACTCTGAAGAGCGCGCTGAGTTTTTTTAAACATTTTTTTGAGAGAGCCAATTTTTTAAATGAATTATTCAAGAGTCAAAATTATCGCCACCAATTAAAAATTGTACAAACATTTGCAAAAATCCGTTGTCGGATTAACAAAATTTGAAAGTTATGTCAAACAGTGAAGGGACATTTGTGCCTCCCTTGTTCAGTTCAGTTCAGTTCAGTTCATTTCAGTTCAGTTTAGTTTTTCAAATTTTGAATAATGCCCAAAAACGCTCTGAGCAATTTTCATTTTTGACCTATCGAGGTCAAACTTTCTACATAAATGCATTGAACAGTTTCGTACTAAATTTGAGAAAACTCGTTTGATGCTTTCAAATAGTATAAAATCTTGAATTTTTCTTAATTTCCTGCAAACTAAACTATTCTCAAGCCTCGCGCTATTGTAAATCTCAGGATATGGAGCTAAAAATATGTTAAACAGCCGAACAGATAGCAGACTTGAACAACGAAGATAAAACATAAATTTTGAGATGAATCGATATGTTGT
This sequence comes from Dyspetes luteomarginatus, assembly GCA_963669185.1. Classification (NCBI taxonomy): domain Eukaryota; kingdom Metazoa; phylum Arthropoda; class Insecta; order Hymenoptera; family Ichneumonidae; genus Dyspetes; species Dyspetes luteomarginatus. Next base: position 16,224,143 of record OY769906.1, read on the forward strand.
AAGATTTATTTAACCGAACGACATTTATGAAAAAATTGAAAAACTCTTAGATTCCACAAATTTACGGTTTATCGTTATTTCTAGTTACTCTGAAGAGATGCATAAACTAAAAAAAACTTGGATTGGATTACTTCTTACATACAGTCGATTTTCGATATAATAATATTAATAATAATAATACCGACAGCGATAGGTAAGCGGTTCGTGCGTGGTTCTGGCAGTCATGGATGGGCATTTGGATGCGGTCATGACTTGGTGCGGTGACCGCTCTTAGCCTCGCGCCTGCGCGTTAACGTATCGGATTGTTGAGTGGGGGAGGCCATTTTTCTAGAGTCTGGTGATCCCCTGCAGAAACATCAGAGTCTGTCGAAAAAGTCGTCTCTCATTGGTCTGTTCAGATTTTTCGTACTTGCCCTGCGCGCCTGCGCCCTCGCGTGCCAATGCGATACAAGAATGAGGGGAAAGTGGACCTGCGCGTACGCATTTCCACGAGGCGATCACATACAGGAAATTAAAAAAGGCAAAACGCTCTGAGCAATTTTCATTTTTGACCTATCGAGGTCAAACTTTCTACATAAATGCATTGAACAGTTTTGTACTAAATTTGAGAAAACTCGTTTGATGCTTTCAAATAGTACAAAATCTTGAATTTTTCTTAATTTCCTGCAAAAAAATGGTAAAGTGCGTGAAAGTCACTTATGAAAGAGGAAATGATTCGTATAAAAACTGAAAATGGCACAAGTTTGAACAAAGCAAATAAAAATAACATTTTGAAAAAAGAGAGCTGCTCCTTTCTCATTTTTTCTTTCACTTATGGAAGAATCGTGATGAAGGGATGTAAGAGAAAAATAATACGAAAAAGGTCACTGTCGTGAAATGGACTGCGAAAGATTGGCCGGATAATTACGAAATGGAATATCACGACTATCCGAAAGACCTTGGCTTTATGCAGTGAAAATAAATGACTATGCGAAGGAGAGGAATGAGAGAGGAGGGTTAAAACGTGACGTGAACGAAAGGTTGCAACTACAGGCTACGATTTCGTCACTTATCGATGAAAAAAATTGTTATTTTTAAACCAAACAACTTCCAAAACTCCATTACAACTTTCCGACATTTTTCTCGTTAGCCATTTATCCAAATTCACGACAATGTACCAAAAGTACGTGAAAAATGAAAAAAATCATTTATCTCGAGTGGTCAGAAAAAAAAATGTTATAAATAAAATAATTAAGAATATTAATTAAACCCTTAATTTGTAAAATTAAACTAAAAAAACGTTTTTGTAAAATAAAAAATTATCACTCTTGAATTGTAAAACGTTCGTTGAATGCTGATACGAAGAAAGAAAACAAATTTACTGATTTTTTTTTTTTTGTTTGACGAAGAGACGGAAGAAAGCTTTGCAATAGCCAGAACTTCACTGTGAGCTCTCTGTTTTGTCGTAATGTCTTGGCGAGCCTTCTGTGGAATGAGGAAGTCTCGTAGTCAGGAGAAGGAGCGAGACTGAGACGACGAAAGAATACTAAAGTCTGGGTTACTAGTCGCGGGATGAAGCCTGAGCTTTTTCTATATACATATATATATATATGTATATATATATATATAGATATGCTCCTTCGTTCAAACATTTATCCACCGCCAATTTGATTGTGAGACCTCCGGCAATACAATTCTAGGGAATGTTATTTCAGTAAGAATATACAAAACGTCAATTTACGAAAAAAAAAAATGCATCCTTTGCAGTTACTCTAAAATTATTCAACGAAATTCTTTTAATATTTAAAAATTCTGATTTTGCAGTTATTCCACATTGAGCAAGTCCGCATTGATTACACTTGTGCAAAAAAAATATGTATATATATGTATATATGAAATTCGAAATTTTTATATTATTTTTTAAAATATATATTGCTTGTAGAAGTTTTCAAATATATTTTTGGATCGCTTAAAATGAATGGATGACGAGACGTATAGGTAATGCCGGATTACTTCTGGTTATAATTGAAAGTCCCAGTCGTAAATGTGTTATATCTTGCAGTTTCACTGCATTTAATTCATGAGGTCCTGATATTATTTTCCGTTCTTATAATAACCATAAACTCACATCTGGAGAATTTCTAGATCTGACCCGGATTTCCCCCTGAACCGGATTACCCTCAGACCCAGAATGCCCGCGCATGCATTACCCTCCGACCCGAATTCCCCCTTGATCCTGTTTACCTCTACCTAATCTGTACAAGCCTCGGACAACTATGTCGATACTCGTATAAATTTCACTTACTCAGATACTCACAGGCACTCATATATATATATATATATATATATATATATATATATATATATATATATATGTATATATATGTATATATATATATATACATTTACGTAGGGCGCACTCGTTTAAATGTACTTATTCAGATACTCACATAGAGACATTCACGAATACTGACAGGCGCTCACAGAGAAGCACTCACGGATATTCACAGATACTGACATGGACAATTTATATGGACACTTGTATATAAATGCACATATGCAGATATTCACATAGACACTCACGGATATTCACAGACACTCATATATATATACATTTACGTGGACGCACTCGTTTAAATGTACTTATTCAGATACTCACATAGACATTCACGAATACTGGCAGGCACTCACAGAGAAGCACTCACGGATATTCACAGATACTGACATGGACAATTTACATGGACACTTGTATATAAATGCACATATGCAGATATTCACATAGGCACTCACGGATATTCATAGACACTCACGGATATTCACAGAGACGCACTCACGGATATTCACAGATACTGACATGGACAATTTATATGGACACTTGTATATAAATGCACATATGCAGATATTCACATAGGCACTCACGGATATTCACAGACACTCATATATATATATATACATTTACGTGGGGCGCACTCGTTTAAATGTACTTATTCAGATACTCACATAGACATTCACGAATACTGGCAGGCACTCACAGAGAAGCACTCACGGATATTCACAGATACTGACATGGACAATTTACATGGACACTTGTATATAAATGCACATATGCAGATATTCACATAGGCACTCACCGATATTCACAGACACTCGCATATGGACACTCGTTTGAATACACTTATGCATATACTGACATAGACACTCGCGGATACTCACAAGCGCTCACGGAGTACTCACAGATACTCACGGACACGCTGCTTGAGCTATAATCAGCGAGGTCACGAAATGTCTGATTGTGAGCCGCAGAACCACTATAGTGTTATAATATACCACACTCAAGTGTACACGCTCACAAACACTTACAGACATCTCACATAATCACTCACAGATACTTACACGGACACACACTCGTTAAGTTTGAATAAAAATTGAGTAGAAGTTGCCTGTGGCAGTGCTCAAATTTTACTCAACTTTTATAAAATTCTTCCAATTGGAACTTGATGTGTCCTATTATTTTTGTGATACGACTTTACAGGCTCGAGAAATGGACAATTGTCAAGTTTCGTTGATTACTCATAAATTATACTCAATTAAACTCAATGCGGAATACAAAAAAAAAAATTATCAATTTTTCACGCACAAATAAGCCTGTTACTGGGGATTGCGTCAGTTCATCACCCTCTATAGAACATATTGTACGTATGCGATATATATATATATATATATATATATATCGCTTTACTATATCTATTTATTTTTCACTTTTTAAACCGCGGAGACTCCATGTACTATATTATATACTCTATATACTATATATCTATTACGTATCTCATAATATATAAACGTTTACAAGCACACTTGCCAAACGCCCACATGCTCTCCAGAGTTTCCCATCGCGTATATAATTGTCATTCGGATCGTAAACGGACGTTGCCTCGTTCAGTCTCGGCTTCCCCCCGACTCTTCTGTATCCCATTCCACGGTCTCTGTCGGTTTCCGGTATTTTGCGAGTACATGTACATGAAAAATTGCTTCGAGGCATAATTCTCGTGATTGCCAATGAACTCTTGAATTTTTCGGATAATTAATTTTTTTTTAGACATTATAAAGATTTTAGAAATTGCAGAAAACTAAAAAGTTGGAAAAATCGTTAAAATTTTGGCTTCTTAAAATTTTTCAATATTTATCCATTCTTGGAATTCTAAAAATTGTAAAAAATACAAAAAGTTCTTGAAAATCTGACGTATTATTTTTAAATCCTGTTAATGTTTTTTTGTACTTTTTTTAATGGTTTCATTCATCGTATTATTATCTTAAAAAACATGCCCGCTTGAAATGTTAAATGGTCGAATGTGACTTTCGAGTGGGCTCTACTGGCGATATCATTGCGCACGCTCGTCTCTCAATTACACAGTCATGACATTGTAGCTTTGACCCACGACGCTCAATCGCTTCGAGTCGTATTTTTCTTCTTCTTCTTCTTCTTCTTCTTCTTCTTCTTTTTGATTCTGACCAGCCGAGATCGAGCTTCAAGCAGGTGAATTGCAAGTTAAGCGATCCGCCCTTGGCCCTGCTCGTCGCTCTGATTTCACATCGTTAAATCGATTGTGCTTCAATTTGAAGGTCCCCCAATCTCCTCGACATCCTCTATATATATATATAAATTAAATGGGGGCCCCAAGGTCCGAGGGCGAGGAGAGAGTATCACTAAACTGGCGTTCATAATATCTCTCGATGACTCAGGGCATATTTCGTTGAAGATAAACTGTCACTAACCAGCCATAACTTGGCCTGAATACTTTGGGCTACACCCGTACACACACACACATATATATATATATATATATATATATATACATATATATATATATATATATATACGTTTCAATAACCGTAACTGTGTAAATTTTTTCCTAATTATTCTTTTGATTTTGTTTTCCATGTCCAATAATGTTGACCCTGAATTTCACATAAAATTTTACTTTAAATTATAACAAGTTTGTTTTATAAATTTTATTTATTTATTCAATAGATTTTTTTACATTTTCTTACATTCATTCTAAAAACTAATTTATTTAATTAGCCTTTAATTAAACGATAATCGAGAGGGGCTGAGTTAAGGTATTCGGCCCAATTGTTGACACTGTACCAGTTGTTGACAGCTCAATAGACCAGCAAAAAGTTTGAGAAGGACGGAAATAGAAATTCTTATCGAGGGTCGACAAGTGGTACTGCGTCAACAACTAGGGGCCACCACCTTACAATTACGTTTCTATTGCAGATAAAAAAAAAGGTACATAGATAAATTTTGCTCGCGTAATTGGTGGATTAAAATGATTATTTAGGAGGTGGTAATGAATTTTCCGGTTTTTTTTCTCCAAAACGAGAGGCGAGCCCTTAAATTTTCTTTTTCGGCACTCGGGGTGTGGCAGACAGAGAGCATGAGAGAGGGAGGGAGAGAGAGAGAGAGAACGGAGGGAGAAAATGGCGAAAGAGGGAAGAATGCGTAAATCGATCGTCACTTTGTCGGCGTTTCGTACTATATCTCGCTCTGCGTGGGAACAGCTGAAGGACCTTTTCGAAAAAATAAAGATTTCATAATTATTATTTTTTTGTTCCAAATCTTACTCGCGCTTAATTAAAGTTTTTATCAATTTATTTCAACGATATGATTTCTTATTTATTTCTTTTTATAAATAATTTTTTTTCGCTGCACTCATAAATTTCTTTTTAAATTTGTCAAGAAGTAAATTTGATTGGCCAGAAAAATAAAAATTTAATTTTAATCTTCATCGATTTTAATTCATTGTTTTATTTTATTTTATTTATCAAAAAATAAATTTGTTTTTCTCAATTTATTATTCACGGTGCAAATGCATCGATGACCATTAAACGATTGACATCGTGACCAAATAGTTTGACCCCATGGAGGTCATGGTCAAATTACACACGTTCATGATTTCGTCCTTTTTCGTGTCTCGCTTCATGGAAGCTCCCTCGTCTTGGGTTCGTTTCGTTTTTTTTTCTTGCGTTTTATTTTTATACTTCTCGAATTTAATCGAGTAGGCGGGTATATAATATCTATACATATGCGATGGGGGAGAAAAAGATGCAGCATTCAATCGCGATCGCGATGGTGGCTCGCGCAGCGTTCCGTCTAGACGGCCTGGTGACGTCACGAGACAAGGTCGAACACCATTTCTTTTTCTACGAGAGAAAAATGCAGCCTGCCATGGAGAAAGTGACAAAAAAATTCAAAGGGTTGATAGAAAAATAATTTATAATATAATAATGGGTGAAGCATCGTCAGTAAATCATGAAAAATTTCAAACAGTTGTGATTGTAGAAAAAATTTAACGAGTGATTACAAAATTACAATTAATATTAGTAAAGGCAATAATAATGTTATGAGTAAGTGGTGTATGTATGGGAAAATATTTAGAGAGACTATAAAAATTTAAATTTTGGGATATTTAAAAAAAATATACATTGACAGTAATAAGAAAACATTATAAATATACTAATAAGATAATAAAGATAAATAATAATAATAGTAATAATATGCTTTGCAGCCTATTCAAAATTAATATTATTGCAAAAGCGTTAGTTTTGCTTTGGTTGTTGTTTTTTTATTTGTTAAATCTTCATTTTTTCATATTTTTTTCGCATAAACTGATTTTTAAAGTGTTCAAGAAGGAAATGATAGCCAAATTTGTTAATTTTTTTTTCATATTACGTGGTATTTTTTTCCGGAACTTTCAGCTAAATTGATGTTAAAAAGGTCTCATAACGTTGATAGTTGCAGCCATTAGTTTCTACGATATGAATTTTGTAATATCCGAATTTTCACTGCAATTCGCGAATTTACAAAATTCACAATTCAAGAATTGCCAAGTTCTAGCTTTCACTATATAGGATGCGATATTTTTTCCGTCAATTTAACTGATGGTTCCGAAAAGAAAGTTAGTGGTAAAAAAAAATGATGATACCGAGAATTATTTATAATAACAATGATATTATTTATCCAATATACTCATTTAGTTATAACTGCTAATCTTTTTTAGCATCATTATATTTTTTTTTTTTGGAGCAAAATTGAAGGAAAAAATTATAGACAGTGAATTTACTAGGTAAATAAATGAAAATTGTTAACTTGCAATTTTTCAAAATTTGGTGCATTTGGTATAGCGTCGTTCGTGCTCTCCGATGGCGTTTGATTGCTTCAGACGATGATAAGAATGGGATTGATCATTCTTATCACGAAAATTCTTACCAAACGATTGGATATATTGTAAATGACTTTAGCTCGTGACTATTACGAAAGGCTTTTACGATATTCTACGAGCCACTTTCCATTTTATCCATCGCTCTCTTAATCACTGACCTATTGTACTTTCGTACTCATCGCTATTTATGAATCCGTAAATATATTAATTGAAAAAAATGATTCATTTTTTCTTAAAATTGTAAATATTAATATTTAAAAAATTACGGAAAAAATATAAACAACTATGATATTTTTTCTTAATAATATGAAAAAAAATTCAAATGGGGACAAATTTTTAACATATTATTTTCTATTTTTTGTCTGATTTTTTTTGCTCCGGTTCCGGATGTGAGTTAGACGATGCGCTGCGGTAAAAATTCGATTCAAGTTACGATCGTTTTCATAAATAATTTAGCGATTCCTCACGAGTTTTGTCGGGGATAAAAATTTGACTAGATCTTTCACAAATCATGTCGATCCAAGTGCGACGCACTCGCATAAGATTGCATTTTTTATTCGCCATTCTGATACAGCGATAAGAGAAGAAATCCGTCCGTTGGACTGTCACGATATAGTTGATTTTATTTCACGTTTTTTTTTTGCTCATATGTCACCGGTAACATTTCAGGGCATCTGATGTTTACGCGCTAAAAATAAGAATAAAAAGAATTGGAAGAAAGATTTTTTTTCGAAGATGGTTATTTTATCTTTTATCTTAATCAGAATTAATTATTTCGTAGACAAATTAGCAATCATAAACAATTATTGACATTCACTTTGACATTTGAATGAATTTACAATTTGGAATAATAGTAATTGAACTTTTAAAATTAATTTATCAAGTAATTAAAAATGAAATAAAAGTTAATGAGGCTATCGATTTTTCATTTATTTTGTATTATTATTTTATCAAACGATTAATTATTTTTAACGTTGAACTATTCAATACAATATTAGCAGCTATGACGACGATCCATTCTATATTCTATAGTATATATATATATATATATATATATATATATATATTGCATTCGCGAACAGAGTTCATTGGGAAACGAGACACCGTGGCCCAGATATACATATATCGGGCGAATAAACTGCATTTCGCTGACGAGAGCAGCATTGTAAAACTGACAATTATTCGAGCAATGAGAGAGATTTAAATCAGTGCTAAAATACCTTTTAGAAAAAATTCATCAATTGCCAATTATTTTAGTACAACGAAAATTGCTTTAAAAATCCGATTAAAAAACAAACAATTTATTTGCGATAATAATTGAACTTTATTTATTATTGTACGTCGGTTGTAATTTTATTGAAAATGATTGTTCTTTTATTATTGTAATAAAAAAGTTATTTTGATTTTTACAATAACATTCTGCGATATTTTTCATAATAAAGAAATTATATAAGGCAGAGCAATTGCAACATTGTGTCTTGTTTCTCATGTATATATTTCGGCAGTCGCGATTCCAAGAAGGCAATTATGGATAAATTAGTAAATTAGGTAATTGAGGGATAGGGTGAATAATGCTTTCATTGGGCATTGTCGAAACTAGATTGAAATCTCGGTCTCCCACTTATTCCTTCGTCTGACTTGTTTGTCTGATCACAATAAGAAATATATATACATCCACATTTAATGCTATTAAAATTATAGCCGTTTTAAAGCCTTTAATTATTCAGTACGTTTATCGCTCGCCCCAGGTGATCCTGAATCAATATAATAATGGAAAAAGTAATTAATTAATTAAATGAAATGAATGAATGATATATATATATATACTTAAAAAAAGATTTTATCGGTGTTATTAGATATATTTTTTGAAAGTTGTTCGCTTATCTCTCGTTAAACAAAAAAAAACTGAAACAGATCCGAAAAAATGAAAATCGAAAACTCACAATTCCAACCAACGGAGTCGTTAGAGTTCTGAAATGGCTGCAGTCCCGGCGGTACTCAATTTCCGGCGTGCCTCCAGTCCCGGAGGTATTTAATTTCCGGCGTGACTCTAGTCCCGGAGGTACTCAATTTCCGGCGTGACTCTAGTCGCGGAATGGCGAAAATTCCAAATTAGTTGGAATCTTGCAGTACACGTTAACTCACCGTTAGAGTCCCGTTCGCTGAGTAAGTCTATCTTCGGAGTGGTTTTACGTATCCTGAAGTGACTGAAATACCGGAGTGACTAAATTTCCCACGTGACTGCAGCTTCGGAATGAGTACAGTCCCGAACTGGCTCGTTGGTTCAGGGAAATACGGTGATCGTTGATATACGATGGCATTTCTAAAATAAATTACAAACATAAAGTAACGAAAATTACAACAAACCCAAATTACTAGCACAATAAGAATATACGTATTATTGAAAGCCAACTGCGAGTACAGTATGCGAAGACACATCACCTGCCAATATTAAAAAAAAATCGAACAAAATATAAACAATTATCCGTTGTTTTAGATTTTATATGCATTTTTATATATTTGTCAAAATAAATTATTTTAGTTAAAAAAAAAATCTTGTGAACGCACCGTTAAGATCGCATTGATTTGTCGACGAGAGTGCAACGTCGTCGGATATGCAGTTAAAAAATATATATATAACTTATTGCCGTTGTCGTCGTCTTCGTCAGACAGTTTTCTATGAACTATTCCTGGGCAATGTTCGCGATGGTATCTTATTGTCTCTCGTGTATACTATGACGACAAACAGATTAATCAGATTCTCCGCGGTGGTCTATCGATTCGATCAAGAGCTCTTGTACTATAGTCATTTATAGACATTTTATAGAGTATTTTAAAAAATTGAATTTTCTATTGAAAATGGAATTGATTTCTATTTTGTTACGAATAAAATTGAACATTCAAAATAATAGAAAAATATTTAATAGAGAAAATTTTATTTTTATTTTATTATATGAAATATTACATATATTTTGATAATACCAAAAAATGTTTCTTACGAATGAAAATTGGATTTCATAAAATTAAAACAATTGATCTAATACAGAAGAAATTATACTTACGTCAAACAAATATATATATATATATATACACATATATACGTAATGAGCGTATATGGCTGCGAATGCAATAAAGTGAAGCGAGGAAGATGAGAGGGAGAGCATTGAACGAGTTTAGTATGACGAGGGCTGCGAACGTACCAATGTGGGCCAGACGATAATAATTGTTCAGCATTTCCTGGTATGTTATATACAACGTTTTAATTGTTACAGAGAAGCCGACATTAATATCTTTGCTGTTACCATCTATCTTTCTGTCCCAGTATAGTCACGTTGAATTCATCGTCAAAAGGGCCATCCACAACAAGTTAAAATTTTCTAAAAAAAAAAATGAAGTTTTAAATCGCAATTTTCGAAAAAAAAAAATGAAGCTTCAAATCGCAATTTTCTAAAAAAAAAAATGAAGTTTCAAATCGCAATTTTATGAAAATTTTTGAATACAAAAATTTCTCAATTCTGAGCAAAATTATAAATTAAAACAATGATCAACTTCTAAATCATTTTTCTAATTAAATCTTTTGAAAAATTTGAACTTGTATAAAATTCCAATTTGACTTTCCATTCCTCTCTCAATAGAGGAAGATTCCCACGTTGATATTCACATAACGGTTTTCGTATACATATACAGCCTTCTCTTGCGTCGTGAGTAAACAAAACGAGTCTTCGAACATATCGCGTGGAGGAAAAACTTCCCAACTAATTTTCGTAAAATAAATTAAAAAAAAAAATATGGTGTCTCCTTTTGTTGTTGAATGAAATTGTTTTTTTTTCGTGATGCACAATTCATAATCATCGGGAAATTTCTGATAGGATAGAGCAGCTGAAACAATATTCGATGTTCTTTCATCTAGGTACTCTATCCTCTTGGAAAATATAAAGGGTAGAAAAGTATCGATTTTCAAATAATCATAACATTGTCGCTGTTGAAACGATTTCCACTCAACCCTTACGCCGTACAGGTGGGTAATTTTTCTTCATATAATTTTTAATGGTATCGATCGCTTGAAAATTATATTTGTGATAATAATGTATTTAAACAAATTATTTTTACAATCTTTTAGATCACAGAAAGTATATGAATTTTTTCAGATTTTTTAAAACTCTTTTAGCCTGTAAAAAAACGCGTTGGACATAATTGACCCACCTATACCAGGTGCGATGGTACCAAAAACAGCAATACGATGTAAGGGTTAATTATAGTGTTTTGGAAACTTCGTATGTAGAATTAAAGAATGCCGTACAATTCATCCTGACATATATGAATTTCTGTAGCCGCAGGAATAATTTGAAAATCAACGAAAAAAAGTGTGCAGAATCAATTAACGAATTAACTTAAAAAATGTTTTTAAAAATTAATTTTAAAAAATTGTGTCTCAATGAATCAAGGAGAATTTTGAATTTCGAACGATTGTGAAGAAAATACATCCATACTTTAATGAACCAACAATTTTTCTCAAAAATCCAAATAAATTATATTTCTTCAAATATATTTTCCAAGTATTTTTTTCCCTGATCCATCATTTATTTTATCAAAAATAAATTTTAAAAAATTGATGAAAATGCTTCAAATATAAGTTTTTCTTCACTCATGAATTCTTATGTAACATTTGACGATACAATTTTCTTTCCACGTATGAAGGTTGTATTTACTCACTCGACAATGCGTTATAACGCCACACGTTCGTTCCCCAAAGGCGTGCGTTGTACTACCAGGGATATACACGGTAACGAACCTACAAGGCATGAATGCTAAATGATCGCAAACATATATCGCTTTCTCTCTTTCTCAATCTTAAGTACATGTCCTGTGCTTTATGTGCTCCTCTCTCTCTCTCTCTCTCTCTCGCTCTCTCTCTCTCTCTCTCTCTCTCTCTCTCTCGCTCTCTCTCTCTCTCTCGCTCTCTCGCTCTCTCTCTCTCTCTCTCTCTCTCTCTCTCGCTCTCTCTCGCTCTCTCTCTCTCTCTCTCTCTCTCTCTCTCTCTCTCTCTCTCTCGCTCTCTCTCACTCTCTCGCTCTCTCTCTCGTGTTGGTGGCGTGCGAAATTTTTCGTCGTGTGTTCGACAGCTTAATCGATTCCAAGACCGCGAACCGTTCGAGTTCGACGAATATGGGCGCGACACGTACCTTCCTACACCTTTCTCTCTCTCTCTCTCTCTCTCTCTCTTTCTCTGAGTGAGTCTTCCTATACTTTAACTGGCGACAAGATCGCACATCTCTTCCTCTTTTTAATTTTCCGGGTTTCATGACTCGAGATTATCAATATTGAAAATGACTGATTGAAAAAATAAAAAATTGTAATCATTGGATCAATAATCATTTTTAGATAGAATTATTTGCTGCAATTGGTTGAGCGAATTATTAAAATAAATAAAACAATTGTTTGAAAATTCGAGAGTATTAATTATCTTTTATGTAATTATAAAATAAGGGAATTATCAATATTCCAAAATACGATGGAATACTGTTTTTCGTTCAAACAAAAAGATGTATCCAAAATTCTGAAAAAAATTATTCAACAATTTTAAATCTTCTGAAATTTTAGAATAAAAAAAATTAATCATAATAACCTGTAGAATTGTTTATTTGGAAAAAAAAAAAGAAAAATCATCCGATGTTGCTTCATATTGTCTGTCGATTTAAAACTTTGTGTAAGGGAGAGAGCCACTGAATTTCTGCGGTCAGTCGGAAAACGAAACAAACGATTATGAAGAACATTGGAATGAAACAGAGTCAGAAGGATAATAAATAGGATCGAATGCCGGCGGAAATAGTCACGATCGTTTTTTTTTTTTTTTTTTTTTTTTTTTATTTCGAGCTCTATCTCGAACACTTTCTATAAGATTGAATTCGCTGGAGCCAGTACTGGATATTTAACACGAGAATATCTAAAATATTATTTTGAACGATACTGGCCATCTTTCAGGATAATTTAAAATGAATATATGAGAGTTTTTCTAATTATGAGCTTAATTTTTTTTTTTTTTTATAGTGAAGTAAAGCATAAATAAATTTTAGATTATCTGTTATTGATAATAATTGGCCTATAATTATTAATTATTAAGTCAATAATTAAATTCAACTTAAAATCATTTAATTTTCTACGTTCTTTGAACGCAGGAATCTTCCACTCTTGGTGAATTCACCCCCTCTAACAGCTGTCTCGACGAGGATAGTTTTGTGCAACCGGTTTGCCCTTTATTTGGTGTAGTCCTACGGGTGTTATTTTTTAAAATTTTTTTTCCCGTCTCCTCAACGCTCTTGACACGAGAAGGGTTGGACGGTAATTTGAAGCAGAATGTCCGAAACAATTTTCAAAGCAGGTGTTAAAAATTTGACGCGATTTTTCGAAGCAAACTGAAAATGATACAAAAATACATTTTAGGCTCTAAAAATTGAATTTTAACGCGGGTGATAAAAAAATAAAATAAAAAGTCTAAAATGCAATCCTTGTAAAATTCTAAAATATCATTTTTTTAAAACTTTTTATTTCGTTTTTCTAAAGTCAAAATGTATCCATCAGTCTCGTTTATTGCTCTATATACAGCATCTAATGCAGCGTCGCGCGCACGACTGTCAAATAGCAAGGAGAGATTCGACTGGCTATAGCTGTATCTAGAATTTTTCTCCCGTCCCCCCTCCTTTCTCTCTCTCTCTCTCTCGCTCTCTCTCTCTCGTGGATGGAAAAAAGTAAAGCGAGGGAAGCGCGTCTCTCTCAATGTCTCCCTCGGGAAAGAGACGGCGATTGAAAGAGAGAGAGCGAGAGAGAGAGAGAGAGAGAGTGAGAGAGAAAGCTCACGGCTAGGCGGCGAACTCACGCATTTCGGTTTCGTTTGACGGCTCTAGGAGAGCCCTGCGTGCCTCCCGTCGATGCGGCGTGCGCGCTTCTCGCGACTACGTACCACTCTCGGCCTCAGTTGCCCGCGGAACGCGAAGCCGCGAGCATTGATCGTGGGGGGGGAAAAAATAAATATTTGTTTTTTCATAAATTTTGCCGGTTCTCCAAAATTTTTGCCAAAAATTTTCATATCTAAACATTTATCATGATTCCGTCTCACCAATGGCAAATTAAAAGATAGATGCGTCAATAGAAAAAAAAAATTAAAAAATACCGTAAAATTGATATTTATTCTTGATTCGTCAAGAAAATTATTTTCTTTTATTTCAAATCGCTCACGGAATCGAAAAGTACTTTTTACAGTCGCTCATTAATCGTAATTTTTCATTCCCAATATTGGAGCAGTAAATAAACAGCCATAAAAATCAATAAAAGTAAACAATTTTTATTTGGGATTTTAGTTTTTTAATTCTCGATCGGTTTTGTTGATATTTTTTTAACACAAAATATCTTAATAATGATAATGATGTTAATAAAAATAGTAATAACACCATGAAATAATCTTTTACGTGTACGTATAAGAGGGGGAAAAAAAAAACAAAGTTCAAAGTTTTTGAAAAAATTGGCACGTCTAGCTCTATCTGTGGCTGGGAAAGTGCGTCGGTGCGTATATACATATGCATGTGTATAAGTAATTGTGACCGCTATCGGAGTGAATGAAATATGCCGATCAGCTGGTGCTCGGAGTGAAAAAACGATCTCGTCGATTGACCATTTAATTCTCCATAATAATAATTTAAATAATAATAAATTTAGCGATGAATATCGTTAATAATCTCATGTCTGGCCAATTTTGAACGGCAAGTAAGAAAAAAAAAAAGAAGATAAAAAATAAATACATATGTAAAAGACTCGAGCGCAAAGTACAATTATTATTAGCGCCTCGCTCACTGAATTTTCGTGGAACGAACGAATTTCTCGTCGACTGAGCAAGAAAAGTATACGAAAAAAAAGAATATTAGAGGGAGAGAGAGAGAGAGAGAGAAAGAAAGAGAGGGGGGAGAGAGGGAGGTGGCAAACAAAAAAGAGATAAAAATATCTGGGAGAAAAAAGAAATTTCTCTCTTACTTTTTATCACTCTTGGGAAAATCTCGTTATCAGAGACGCCTTCTAGAGATAAAGTTATCGCACGCGAGCACGACCCGTTGTCGCGTTCTGTGTTTAAAGAGAGGAAGACAAGGAAAAAGAAAAGATTCGGTAGGGTGAAAAAGCATCGCTGGAATTTCAGCATTTGGATAGAGGATATATATATATATATATATACATGCAACGGGGAATTTTTGTGATACGAGAGGGATGACGAACAGTGGACGAAAATATGTTTAACCCCGGGAGCTTCTAAAGGTAATTTTCACGAGCATTTTTTTTTTTTTTTTTTTCCAATCACACTTCATTAGATTATTAAATTTTTATTCAACTTGTTCGAGGCATAATATGTGATAAGAAGGAATTTAAACAACGCTACAATATTTAAATACGTTTCAAGGAATCCTAGGGAATTTTGTGTCAACATTGCGTAAAGAATATAATGGAATTTCAACTTTCAACATTGTTTAACGTCGTTAAACGGAAATTCTGAATACCCAAGATTTTTAAGAAATTTTACGGTTAATTATTATCGGAATATTCACTATATAGGGAATTTCAGCACTGTCGAGCGTGATATTTCATGTGTCTAGAAAATTTCTGAAGAAAATCTAGAAAATTTTAGTTGTGAAATTCTTTTTATGGAAAATTTTGGAGATTTTGTATCGATTATTTTGATAATTCGTACTGATTCAATGTAAGAGAATTTTAGGTAATTTTCGTGTTAAAGTTTCCCATGAATATGAGTTAAAGTTTTAACTTTAGTTATAACTTAAACATAACTTAACGTTATAATATGTAATCCAATGAAATGAAATTGGAAAAATTTCTAGGAAATTATAGAGTTAGGATTCAGTACATAGGGAACTTAAAAATTATCTATTAACATCTACTAGCGATTCAGTATATGTAATGAAGCAAAATTCTGAATTCCGTAAATATTTCTAAAAATATATAGGGAATTTTTGTGATGATATTCGCGGCGTGAGGAATTTTCAGGTAATCCACTCATATAGATATTTGCTGTTGAGAATTAATAAAGAATTTTACTAGTGAAATTCTTTTATGGAGAATTTTTTACCTTGCCCTGAGGATTTTAAGACTTTTTAGTGATTAATATTCTATTTAATGGGATTCTAGGGAATTTTTGTGTTGTTTTACTACTATTCGATTTAACTTCGATTTAAGGAATTCTAGTAATTTCTACGGAATTTTTTTGTAGGAATTCACTATATAGAGGAATTTTCCAATTCACAAATAATTTATATAATATGTCGAGTGTCTCATAGTCTATTTTCGAAAATTCTAGAAACGGTCTAGGGAATTCCCATCTCATAATTATTTACATGAGCAAATTTGAAGTACGTAAGGAGTTTTGTAATGAAGAGATTAATTAATTCTTCCGATAAAACAACAAATTTCATCTATATAGGGAATAGATCACGAAATTCCTTCCATGGGCAATTTTTACAGTGGATAAATCATTTGAACACTTTTCACAGACTTATACACTATGGGTAGACAATTTTCAAAAAAATTGAGTTTAAACATTTTCTATCCGGAAATTTTTTATGTCGCACACGTTAATACTAATACACGTTAAGACTAGAGTTTTATCCTACTTTTATGAGAATTTTATAAACTTTTAGAAATGTCTAGGGTATTTTTAAAAGCCTTGCAGTTAATAATTCTCTAGACAATAATGAGAGAAAATTCACATTTACAGAATTTTCGTTGTAAACGAAAAACTTGGTTATCGTGTTTCAAAAATTGGTATTTTTGTCATCCATAATGACGTCACATCGACATGCCACTTATTCTCATCTCTGAAAGAAATCTAGGGGGTTTTTTGATCCATAAATTTTCATCTGTGTGAAAATTTTACATGAAAATTTTTAGCCTTTTCTTTGCCGCATATAATGAAGTTGTCGGGAATTTCCCTGTTTACATTATCAATATAGGGAATTTTCGTGCTGTAAAAAGAATTTTGTACAATTTTGTTGAATTTTACTATGATTATGGCTGAGTTATAAAAAATGTTTTGCAAATTTTTCAACTCAGCCTCTCGGCTTCTCTCAATAATTTCCTGATGAATTAATTAAAAAAATTGTAAATTTTTTTTCTCTCTGGACGAAAAAAAAAACTTCGTCACCGTCGCAACAAAAATTGGCACCGGCAACCCGTGAGAGCCACAACGGCGAAGGTCGACCGGCCACTTATTCTCATCTCTTCGAGAGAAGAGAGCGAGATCCTTGTACACCAAGGCACGGGCAGATTTTTACCTCTCGCGAAAAGTGGCAGAGCAAAAGTGGTCCAGGAGCGCATCCAGAAATGATGTGTAGCTCGTTGGTCCCTCCTCTTTGCCACTGCGCTTTGGTCCATCGCCTCTCCCCGTGGAATTCGTGGATCTAAATTATTTTAATTATAATCCCTGGGGACTTTCGTTCGTCGTTAAAAGAAAAAAAAAAAAAAATCTCCTTGCCGATTTTATTTTTGATATACATTTTTCGTTGTTATCATGAAAAATGTACGTATGCGTTTGTAGATAAGCGTTTATTTTCTGTACGTAATTATATATTTATATATGTAGCGAATAAATGCATCTATGGGACACTCAATGCCAAATCACAGTTAATTTTTTTTTTTTAATTCCTGACCTTAAATTTCGTAATTCTGAGGGGAGGGGTAAATTCAATATTTTGAGTAGAAAAGTGAGCCACAAAAATAGTAACAAAAAAAAAAAAATTCCAAGTAATTTTTTAATTTTTAATTTATTTTTGTAACTCAATCCATGAAACTTTTAGTACATTTTACGTAGGATACGTAAGATACACAAGTATAAACACCCACATTCGATCGACCGTTACTTGTTTAAGATTCTATTCGTCTTTTTGAGTGCTTCTGGCCTCTCTTTTTTTTTTACCATACCAGACACATTTTCGACTATCAACGTGGACTTTCTCACCCCTCTCTCTCTCTCTCTCTCTCTCTCTCTCTCTCTCTCTCTCTCTCTGTCTCTCTCTTTCTTCCCCTCTCGTCCCCGATAAGTGGAGGGAGCGCGAGACAGCGAGGGAGGGAGGGAGAGAGAGAGAGAGAGATAGAAATGTTTACCGTTAAGTAGATTCCTCATGTAAATGTGAAAATTCGTAATGAATTCATGAATATATTATTTCACGTCGATTTTTCGGCCTCGTGGTGTCAAGTCCAGAGAATATTTTTGACAAACAAGTCATCGCACTCAATCTACGAATGGGGTGTTAATGAAAAAAATAATGTTAAAACAATTATTTTCACTATTTTTCAATTATTATTATTGTTGTTAAAATTCTGTACGAATTATTTTAGTGCGATGAGTAAAAATTCATTGTGTCCAAAATATTGAGATATCGAATTTTTATGAAAATTCTAATTTTAATTACATTTAAAATTAGATATCTCCTGAGTACCATTGAGATTTTTTTTTTTTTTCGCTATACAATGAAACTTTCTCGATTCTTATCTTTCTTATTATCGTTTTGAAAAGATTAGATTTTCGTTTGCTAAACAATTAAAGAATCGTAAAAATTCGTCATGGTCAAGAAAGATGAAAATGTTTTCTCTCTGGTGCTTTCATTTGTTCGATGATAAAGAAATACATGTATGGAAAATTTCACTCAAACTCAACCTACGTTTTAATCTTTATTCGTGGTTTGTTGGTTGATGATTTTTCAAGTTTTTTTTTTTTTATGTATCATTATCGAATAATGATTTTTACCAATACAAAGAGTTGACTCCAATAAAAATATTTAAACAACTGTCAAAAAATTATTTCAATTATTATAAAAATTTTAAGCTATAGCGCAGCGTTAGTTGCCACTCTATTCTCTTCCTATTCTCATTTAAATTAAATAAAAAAATTAAAGTTGGTGTCGAGTCTTTTGTGTGTGTGTCCCACCAGATTTAGGAAGTAATAAATATAATAGAAATAGCGAGGCTCACGGACTTGTCAATTTCACCTGGAATGCCCCATATACATTATATACTACAAGAGAAGTGAGAGTAAGCTGATAATGAGGCAGAGCAAAAACGATCACGCTCCCTTTCGGGACAGGGCTCGAGTTTCGTGTTGCACGCATTGTATATAGTCTAGGGACCAACGTTGGCTAGTACCTTAAGAGGTCTTCACAATACGGAGGCTCCAATTATTAAAATGGAAAAAATAAATAAAAATAAAAATAAAAAAAACCAAAACGCCATTGATGGCTTTTTGTTGGATATTTAAGCATAATTCGCTGGACCAAATATATCATGACACGATAATTTATTAATGTCTATAAAAGAATTTTTGAAATGGTAAAAATGGCAGGGTCAAAGGTAATTGTGATACTTGGAATAAGAGTAGTAGTAATGTTTTTACCAGGAAGAATATATTAATTTGTATTCTCCATTATTGCACATTGCAGATGGTACCTTCCTTCAATTTGACTACGAGGATAAAATGAAAATAATTTGTTTATCACGAAGAAAACATCGCTGTCATTCTCAACTCAAGAATCACAATTACATTAGTTAACCCTACACGTGCTCTATTTTATGACTGTTTACTTTCGTACACAATTGTACGGTTGGACCAGGACACCTAGTATATCGTTCGGCTCTTTTTTGGTACAAGATTCCATGATAAAAATAGGACACCCAGTATGTAACTCAGCCCTTTTTTAGTACACGATTGTACGATAAAAATGGTACACCCAGTATGTGGCTCGGCCCTTTTTGGTACACGATTGTACGATAAAAATGGTACACCCAGTATGTGCCTCGGCCCTTTTTGGCACACGAATGTACGATAAAAATGGGACACGTGATATATTTTTCAACCCCCCTCTCTTTGAACTACTATTTAATCCTTTCCTGTTATGTACGGACATAGTGGTACGATTAAAAAAGCGACACCCGGTATATACAAGACTAATTATTTTACATGCGCGGCGACGGCAAGAGTTTTTTTTTATTATACTTATAGACATATGATGTCTTGTGTACTTTGATTTTTTTTTGCAAATACACATATGTACGCGGTACGCAAAATAAGCGACGAAACGATCGTGAGAGATGAGGACTTGAAGCCCCGGGCGGAACCAGATTTTTTGGCTTCAATTCTCACTCCACCTTTTCATACTCCGTTCAGCAGGTATATAACCTTCTGATTTTACGGTGCAAACAAATTCTTGTCTCATATACACGAGCCGAAATATGCAAAAAAAATTTTTTAAAAAATAAACATGTATGGTACATTATATATGGGGCATTCTACCTCAACCTCGATCATTTTTGATTTTTCATAATTATATTTTGCTTTATTAAAGCTCTTGCATCATCCTTTGTATTCCAGAATTAGGCAATTCCATAAAATTTTGAATGTTTTAAAATTCAAACAGCCGAGATCTTATAAATTATCAATCATATTTCGAAAATTTATCAGGTCAAATGTCAAATAGTATTGGATGATATTTTCGTGTGGATGCATTAACAAAAATTGTTAATAAAATTGTTAGCCGAATAATTTTGATCGAATAACTATCGTATTGTTGAATGGCAAAACTTAAAGTTCAAATTCATTATTGTTCATAGCCAATTTTCAAAATCGTTTATTAGCATTTTACTTCATCATAGGGAAAAGCTTTATTTTCATGAAGAAAAAAAATTCAATTCAAAATTTCAATGCTAAGGTTGGGAATAATCTAGAACGTTGGAAAATAATTTACAAAAAATTTCCCCCTATGTGTGTGTGTGTGTGTGCATGTGTCAGTGTTTGCGTGCGCACTACTGACAAAATTTAAACCCCTATAACTTGAGAACGGCATGAGCTATATAGAGCGGAACCCACATATAAGGCAGTGAAACATCTTTGTTACCTATGACTTTCATTTAAATTGACGGTGCAATTAAAATTTTATGGGAATTTTAAAATTTTGAAAAATGTTTGTCCTCGTTTTAACTCGAGTGATTTTCGAGTTATTGAAAAATAAAAATATTTCAATATTTTTCTATTTTTTTATTTTTAGATTTAATTTTTTTTTTTTCTTGATTTTTTTTGTGTTGAAAAAAAAAAAATCGTTCCAAGCGTTCAGATTTTATAGAATATTTAGAAAAATCGGTTTAAACTTTTTTTTTACCTTGAATCAATTTTCAGGTATTGATATTATACTTTCCTGATGTTTTTTTAACGCTAGATGCGAGATGGAAAAAGTAACATTCGAATCGAAAACAAATGTCAGATGTAGCTGAAATACAGGGGAAAAAAATTCAATACGAATGAAGCTTCTCGATTTTTTTTCATCGTACGTTCATATTTAATAATTATTTAGTATATTAGCAATAATTTGAGGGAATAACATGAAATGTAAGAATGGATAAGAATGATAACAAAAAAAATTAATAGGAAAGAAAAAAAAGCCACAGGGGAAAACTAGTAAAAAAAAGAACGTCAGAAATAGAAACTTGATGTGACGATGCACTGCTGCAACTACTCACCGGCACTCTGCAGAGACGTTTCGTTGCACCTGTCCGTCACTCTCGCTCTCGCTGGGTCTCCGCGAGTGAGCAGCAGTGAGCGTGACCGCAGTGAAGTTGCATTCACTTGTACGGATATGTACACGCATATACATATATTGTATATATAAATCTGCTGGTACACAATGCGCGTAGGGTAATACGGGTCACTCCAATCTCTTATTTATCCTTAAAAATAATTAACTATAAATAATAAACAATGATAGAGTAATAAAAATTTGATGAACGCAAAAACAATTTTTGTACTGTCAAAAAATAATAAGAATACATCAAATTAATAAAAAAATTAAAAAAAATCATGCACATTTTTTCCAACAAATTCTCATTATCCTTATCGGGAATTTATTCATGATATGTGAATTACGGTAAGAAAATAAATAATAATAATAATTTTGTCCCTGGAACTTCTCTTGTGGTGCAATGTGTACTCGCCTACGAGGACTTCTCTTGACCGTTGTCGTGGGCTCTCTCTCTCTCGCTCATGTGCCCGGCGTGGCGAGATCGCGAGAGATTAATCGAAATGAAAAATATATATAAACTCGCTGTCAGCGCTCTCATGGCCTCTCTCGTACTTAATAATAAAATGCTGCGCCCTTATTTACGTTCTTGGTGTGCGTGATTGCAATTGCGATTTGCCCTGCACCACCTGCAGCTCTTTTAATGGCATTTTCAGCCCCTCATATGGGCAGTTCAATGCCAAATTGAACGGATATGTGAATAAATAAATAAAATCTTGATGTATCAAGATTTTTTATTACTTATTCTTTGAGAGCTAACGGTCGAATGAGATCGTGGAAAATGACCTAAAAGATTGTTAACAATATTTCATGAATTAATTAGCCAGTTAATTTTTTTCATATAAGCGTGAATTAAATATTCTTAAGGTAAAAATCTTAAGGTGATGTTAAATATAGACTGGAGTCCCACTGACTTGAAATGCTGTCGTGATGTAGTGTTAAGGTGATGGTAAAAGGTATTTCAATTTAAACAAGTGGCCCCGCTATTATTATTTAGTTAGTTTAAAAGAAAATTAGTACAATGGAATTATTCCTCGACAAAAATAACGGAATGTTTAGTAAAATTAATTTTTGACATATCGACAATTCAATTAATTCATTTTCATTTCAATTTAAAAAAGTGGCCCCGCTATTATTTGTTAGTTAGTTTAAAAGAAAATTAGTACAATGGAATCATTCCTCGACAAAAATAACGGAATGTTTAGTAAAATTAATTTTTCACATATCGACAATTCAATTAATTCATTTTCATTTCAATTTAAACAACTGGCCCCGCTATTATTTTTTAGTTAGTTTAAAAGAAAATTAGTACAATGGAATCATTCCTCGACAAAAATAACGGAATGTTTAGTAAAATTAATTTTTCACATATCGACAAATATTATCGTTTTTGGTGAATTCGAAATTTTTCATTTTCAAAATTATAGCAATTTTTGTTGAAAATATAAATTGAGATTTGTGAGAATTTTAACGATAACTAAATTGACAAATCAGATAAATTTATTTAAATTGGTATTGAAATACATTTATTTTTTTTCATATTATTTTCACAAAGTTATGCATGCTGGCATGAATATAAATGGATTTATTATTTTTACCATTAACTACTTGTGTATCGAGAGCTGAAAAATCAAAGTTCCACGATAAGACAGATCGCAAAATTTATAATCTGACATATCTAATAACTTAATAACATCATATATATACACCTGTGACTAAACGCAACTTTATATCTATTTTTATGTATATAATATGTATATATATATATATATATATATATATATATATATATATATAGATAATGCAGATCGAAATTCCAATTGAATAATAATTTTTTTTTTTGCATTCGAACTGTCACATGTCGATATTCTTATATACGTCACGCAACAGTGACTATAATACCGTTGCGTCATATATATCTACGATCGCCATTCTCGTGTCAGCAATACTGAATGCACATGCGGTAATAAATAAATACGATAAAATTTTTTATTAATTATTATTATCGTAATTATTATTAGTATCACTAAAAAAAAAAAAAATCACTAGCTGCTTCACTAAAATGGCTTTACTTTGCGAAAAATCAACGTTTCTTTGATATTTTTCAACGGTACAAAATGAAATTTATTTTCCCTCAATTATACCTAAGTCGATCACTAATTCTCCGCCATTCGATGGGCACGAGAAAACGCAACGTTTTTGTCAAAAGGTAAAAAAAAAAAAAATCAATTTCCAAAATACGACGTGGGGAACATTTTAATTTTTTTCCAATTAAACATTTCAAAAGTTTTGATAAGACGATGTAATCAGTGACTTGCACTTTGTTCGTTGATATTCAATGCCACGAGAGAGGATAAAAGGTCATCAGCAAACGATTTAATACAACGCGTGAAGGCAACGCTGATTATTCGCCACGTGAAATGAAGGAACGAGGGAAGGGGACTCGAGGATTTCTCGTAACAAACTTTTAAGCCGGGCATTGCCCACGAGATGCTATCTTCCGTGATCGTAATTACACCAGGGGGGCAGAGGGGATGCACAGTTATTTATAATGGCTTTAAGACGTCATGAGCTCGCTATATATGCTGCAAGTTTGGGTTATGACATGTATGAATAATATATACATGTATATATATATATATATATATATATATATATATATATATATATAATATACGATATATGCGACATGTGCTCTATGACCAGTAATAAATGATTTACGATCGATTAAGACGTCATGAACTCGCTATATACTGCAAGTTCGGGTTATGACATTTATTAATAATATATATATATATATATATATATATATATATATATATATGTGCTCTACGATCAGTAATAAATTATTTATGATCGATGATATGTAATTTCTAATATATGATATATCACACCCTCTATATATAGAACAATAGTTTCAAATTTTGCATGGAAACTCATTAGCGATGTTATGAAAATGATAATTGAATTTTGATACATGATCTGCCATGCGTGATCTGTAACGTATATTTTTTGCATGATAGACTTTTAATTGTCATATGCAAAGCTTGATTGACAATTATCTATGGTATCTGAGAAGCATACTCGGCTGGTATTAATCATCGAAACTTGAACTTTATTCATAATTTCAACATTTTTAAGATTTTATATATTTTTATATTATTTATTTTTTTTCCCTCGTTGCCTTGAATTGGCTCAAACGACGTCTGACCTTTTGTCGTTTTTGTTACCCGATATATCACCAGATATATTTTATTTATAGAACGATAAGAGATATTGTCGTCCCCTCCCCATGATATGAACTGTAAATGACGAAGAAAGCGAATAATGGGAGAAAGTACGTGAACGAAAGTAAGAGATAGTGGCTGGCGATGTATGAAATTTCCATAATGACGAATCCATCATCCGGAGTGAAAATTCATTTATTTTAATTTCAATAAAATTTAATTCCCGTAAAAACATATTTTTATCAATGACAATTTTAACGGAATGAAATGAAATTTATTAGGGCGACTCAAAATATGCGCAGTTTGAAAATTTGACAAATTTATTTTACTCGATTGCATTAAAAATTCTTTTGAATTAAACAAATTATCATTCAATCTTCAATGTTAAATTTTGAATATTTTATTATTCATTTTTTTCATTGTCGTTCTATCGTGGAAAGTTTATTTGTAATTCGACACTTGGATTCCAGTAATTCAACTTAAATTTGTTTATTAAAATTTGCAATTTATGTAAAATAAATTTCTATAATCAAATTTGAATTTCTATAATACAATTTGAATTTTGAAAATTCATCTTGAATTTTCGTAACCACGAATCTGGCTGACCGAGAACTGCACGAGCAAACTCGCCCCTCTGAGTCTTGAAAAGCGAACACGATATACTTTTCCACTTTCTCCGGACGGCCGAGATCTCGATCCTGTGAGCGCGGGAGCCTCTTGAAGCCTTGAAGAGAGAGACCACGCCGACGGCCATGGTTCTCCATTTCTTGGCTCATTTTAACGATCGAGATTATTTTTCATCCGTCATGTGATTTTTGATTTTTTTTTTTTTTTTATCCCCCCACCCCGTCTACACAAGGAAACTCTGTTGTTAAATAACAAAATTCAAAAAATAAACAATTTTTTAAATCATTCATAACGTTATAAAGATTAATTTAATTGTTTACATTTTCAATGTTTTTCGTATATTTTTTATTTGTTTAATTTAAAAAAATTGCAATCATTTACATGGACACGTTTAAAAAATTAAGATTGACGACAATTTTTTACTTTTCTTATTTGATAATTCATTTTTTTGTTTTCTATTTCTTTGGTTATTTATTTATTTGCGTTAAGATGAAGCTTTTGACGTTTATACATGAGAACCACTGTGTGTTCCCATTTCTTCTTTCAGTGGATCTCAAGCTGTGTGTGTGTGTGTGTGTGTCGCTCGATTTGCGGCGCGCGCGACGCGGTTGTATAACACCAATGAAAGTACTTTTGTTAGTACGTCGGGGAAACAGACATCGAGTCGTGCTCGATACGATCGATTCCTTTTGCTTGATGAATGATCAAACTTTTTCTTTTGTTAACCAGTTTTTTTTGGCTAAATTTTCAAATCATATTTCACGAAATAATAAAATATATTATCGGATTCGACACATAAGCACTTGTAAAACTGCATTAAAATGTAAAAAAAAAAAAACAAAAAAATCCTGAAAATTATATAAAATATTTTTTCTCATCGATTTTGCATTTTTTGCATTGAGAAAAAAAATTGGGTGTAATTGGGGATTAATAAAAAATGAATATTATTTTTTTAAAACATTTTTATTGTACAAAAGCTACAACGGAGACTGCTAGAAGTGGAACAGGGCCCTCTCGTCAATTTGTATTTTTTTACCTTATCGATCCGAGAGACGAGAGAGCGACCTCGCGGGACGATGACTCCGATGAACGCTGAGAGAGAAAGAGGCAAATATATATATGGAAGCGCGAGTGTTGAGATATAATAGAGACGGGGTCGAGTGCTATTTACGCTTACGGATCGTGCACGAGTGGTCGCTTACATCTGCGTGATACACAGCTCGAGAATAGAGTAACCGAAGCTTTGCGAAGCTTCTTTACAATTCAAACTCAAAAGCGACAAAACGATGCTATTGTACATCTAATCGACGAGATCTATAAAATAATACGAAAAAATCGTCTATCCGAATACTCCGAATAATTCAAGTATCTCGAATACGTAACAAGTCCAATAAGAATAATTTGAGTGCTCGTTAAATACTTTGATTATTTCATATAATTGAAATACTTCGAATTGGGCTGGTTTGGATTGGATTCGGAACACTTTGAATATTTTAAGTCTTTCGCGTATGCAAAGGTACTTTGAATAGTTAGATCACTTTGATTACTTTGAATACTTTGAGTACTTTGGATGCTTTGGGTATTTTAAATACTTTGAGTACTTTGTATACTTTGAGTACTTTGAATGGCCAAATACTTTGATTATTTCAAGTACGTTGAACAAGCAACGTTTAATGCTTGAAATACTTGAAATATTTAAAGGACTCTGAAGATGCGCAATACTTAGAATACTTTAAGTACTTTGAGTACGTTAAATACTCCGACTGTGAGTGGAGTACGTTGATTTGCTTTAAAGACTTTGGAGATGGGAAAGGGACTTTGGAGTACTCAGAGTATCTTCAATTCTCTGAATTAATTGGGTACTTGGAGTACTTTGAGTGACTCAAATAAGTACTCAGAGTGTGGTCATGGAAATATTCAATAAAATATCTCCATAACTTCAAATAATGATAAAAAATTCTATCGATCCAAAGATATATCCTAATTCTAATATTGTTTGAGTAACTCTCAATTCCAATGAAAATTTTAAATTCGTTTCCGTACTCATGACGGAAATTTATTCAAAAATTCATGGTATATTCATAATTTTGTATACTTTGAGTACTTTAAATGGCCAAATACTTTGATTATTTCAAGTACGTTGAACAAGCAACGTTTAATGCTTGAAATACTTGAAATATTTAAAGGACTCTGAAGATGCGCAATACTTAGAATACTTTAAGTACTTTGAGTACGTTAAATACTCCGACTGTGAGTGGAGTACGTTGATTTGCTTTAAAGACTTTGGAGATGGGAAAGGGACTTTGGAGTACTCAGAGTATCTTCAATTCTCTGAATTAATTGGGTACTTGGAGTACTTTGAGTGACTCAAATAAGTACTCAGAGTGTGGTCATGGAAATATTCAATAAAATATCTCCATAACTTCAAATAATGATAAAAAATTCTATCGATCCAAAGATATATCCTAATTCTAATATTGTTTGAGTAACTCTCAATTCCAATGAAAATTTTAAATTCGTTTCCGTACTCATGACGGAAATTTATTCAAAAATTCATGGTATATTCATAATTTTGTATACTTTGAGTACTTTAAATGGCCAAATACTTTGATTATTTCAAGTACGTTGAACAAGCAACGTTTAATGCTTGAAATACTTGAAATATTTAAAGGACTCTGAAGATGCGCAATACTTAGAATACTTTATGTACTTTGAGTACGTTAAATACTCCGAGTGTGAGTGGAGTACGTTGATTTGCTTTAAAGACTTTGGAGATGGGAGAGGGACTTTGGAGTACTCAGAGTACCTTCAATTCTCTGAATTAATTGGGTACTTGGAGTACTTTGAGTGACTCAAATAAGTACTCAGAGTGGTCATGGAAATATTCAATAAAATATCTCCATAACCTCAAATAATGTGAAAAAATTCTATCGATCCAAAGATATATCCTAATTCTAATATTGTTTGAGTAACTCTCAATTCCAATGAAAATTTCAAATTCGTTTCCGTACTCATGACGGAAATTTATTCAAAAATTCATGGTATATTCATAATTTTGGATATTCTCACGTACCTATAGCAACGACGATTGTCAGTAGTGGCTGGTGGGCTCATCTCGTCTTCAAAGCTCGGCTACGCCCAAAAGACGACAAGACTTTCTTGCCTTAGCATGGCAAAACCCACCACTTCCCCTTCCGTCTCTGCCCTCTTGTTAATTCCAAAGGCCCGAAGGATGAACACTCGTGTGTCGCATACGCGAACGGTATCGTCCCGTCTCTCTCTCTCTCACACTCTCCCCGTCTCTCGAGTGTTTGCCAAAAAGAATTCGCGAGAGAAAAAGAGCGAGAGGATCCCTCCCTCTCTGCCACACAGACGCACACACAGAGGCATGCACTCGCTGTGTGAGTCTGGCAAAAATTCCATAGGACGTTGCCTCTCGGTCGTCTCGGGTTTGGCAATGTCACGGCCACGAAAATTCTACATCCGGTCCCTCTCGTCAGGCTCGGCAGGTATATCGATAAACATAATATCGATGTTAAGCACGGCGAAACAATTTTTAAATAATAACAAAATTATACGTAACAAATTATAGTTGTAGCAATTTATTTTTATTTTATCATAAAATTTAAATTTTTATTCTTTATTTGAAAAAAAATAAATAAAAAAAACAATTTTTTGTTCAGAATAGGTCGATAATGAACGGTCCAAATACCAAATGAAATTAGAAAAGTATTCTCTACAATTCTCTAAAATTTACTGCGGTTATGTATTATCATTATGGGACTATTTATTTGCCCTTTTTGCCTCAAACAACTCCCCAAAACTTTCATGCGATCCCTCCAGACTTGCGCTCTGTTTACATCTGCGTACTTTGTAATATTGAATGGGAAGAGCCGGGCAGGTTTTGTGGTATAAAATAAAAAAACGAGAGTGAGAGTCACGCGTGACTGCAGTTATTACGAGGACATAGACCGGAAATTCAAGGACGATTAAGTGCAATACAGAACACTCGGTACTATACAGCTCTTTGGAGTTTTTTGAAATATAATAAAGTTTTTTTCTTCTAGAATTTATAAAATTTCTTCAAATCTTTAACTATTTCCTAAAATTTTTAGCATTTTTAAGAATTTCTAAAATTTAGGAGAACTTTTTAATTGTTCATCTTCAATTGAACAATGTTTACCCACCAATCGTATCGAGCAGATGGACTGGAAATTCGAGGACAAATAAGCACAATAATGAACGTTTTAGTTCATTTCAATTATTCAAATTATTTCAATTTTCGAAATTTTCAACACTTCTTAGAATTTTTCCGAATTTTTAGAATCTGTAAACATCACAGTCTATTAGAATAAATATATATACAATATATATAATTTAGCAGAATTTCGGAATATTTCAGGATTTTAGAAAACGCTGACGATTTGTTGATCATTTTAACCAGCTGTGTTTGAAGTAATGCAATTAGCCAACTAGCGCCGCTTGTGGCCAGTTTTGATGCTCTTTGGATTTACGATAGCATTAAAGTTTACATGGACGGACGAGCGTTGTAGAATTTTTATAAAATTATGGAGAAATATTAGCGACCCGAGAATTTTACACGATTGGCAAAGTTTTTACAATGCTATACAAAAAATTAGAGCTCAAAAAAACAGTACGTTGATTTTATACAATATACAGAATCGTCCTTTTGAATAGTTCTTTTGAATAATTTAAATAATTTGTACTTTTAGTTTTATAGAACTTTGAAAACTTTCCGAATTTTTAGTATCATTTATATTTTTAGAGATATCAGAATGTACTCAAAATTTTAAAATTGCTAAAACTATCATGATTTTTCAGAAATTCTAACATTGCCAGAATCATTAGAATTTTTTAGAATTTCCTACAATTTTTAAATATTCTAGAAAAAAAATTCTAGAATTTTAAAAAGATTTTAGGACTGTTCAGGATTTTTTCAGAATTACTAAAAAAATTTGGATTTCTAAAATTTCTAAACTTAAGATCGTTGAGTTTCGCGTGTTTTGAATGAAACGAGAGATTTTGCATGTAGGAGGACGAGGTGTTCACCACGGTTATTCCCAGTGACAAAGTGGGTCACGGGCCATCGTATATGCGATGAATAAAGAGAATGGAATAGAGGTAGAACTCTCTGTACGAAGTAATATGTTTCTGCTAATCTCGGTACTTGCTGGATTTATAATACACCCTGCCGGTATTTAACGCCCCTCTGGCGAAACGTGACCTGTACACCTGACACTATCATATATATACTGGTGGGGCTACGCGCCCCTGGGCGCTTCGCGCGCCAACCCCCCCGTCCACCCTCAATTCTAAACCCAAATCCTCTCTGGTCGGTTAAAATAGGACACTCGGTATATTGGAAGGCTGTGTCTATTTTTTTTTTTAATGGGACACATATGGGGGTAAAAATTTTTTAAAAAAAGCTAAAACAATACCATAAAATTCATAATAAATAAATAAAAATTCACTGGATAGAGAATTTTATTGCCACATCGTAAACTTGTGCTCAAAAATATAAATTATATAAGAATAATTATTTTATTCAATTACGCAATTACTTTCACTTTAGAAACGAGATCGTCAATGACTAATTATTCTTATTTATTTTTTTCGATTGAATTTGAGTCGCACAAACCGTGCAATTTTTTTATCTGACTCATAATAATTACAACTCTCGGTTTACGACGAGACGGCGCAAACAGTAATAGAAAGTATAACGGGGCGCGCTAGGGAAAGAGAGTTGGGGAAAATCATAAGGAAAAAAAAACGAGAGGAATCGAGTTCATCTTTTTTCCACGATATAAATGTTTTTTTTACTCTCGAGAGTAAAAAAAAACTCGATACTGAGTGCAAATTTGTCTCGTCATCAATGATATTCATCAAGTTTTTCATAAATTAATCATTCGTTAAATAAATGTGAGATCAAAATAATTAATTGGTTTTTGATTGTGAGTGAGATAAATTATTTTTATATAAAAATTCACCTGATAATAATCAATTGAAAATCAATTATGAATTAAATTGACAAACACATAAGTAGGACGAATAAATTGTTCATTATAAACATTTTCATGAAAAATTATTCTTAAAATTAACTTGTTCAAAGTCCATAAAACCTTTTTAAATTCAAAGCTAAATGTGAAAAAAACTTTCACGATGTTTTTTTCCTGTCTACAAATATTTTCCTTATTCACGTTTGCATTCTTTCGCATTTCTTATCGGTGAATAACTTCTTTCTTTTTTTTTTTTTCTCAATAATCGCCCGCGACAGATATAATTAGATTCGTCGTTTTTTTATATCTATATATACATAAACGAGTTTTTTGACGTCATCCCTCAAACATTTACCGATTCGACTCGAGTATATATTTTTTAAACGTAAAAAAAGTAATTATCATTTTTTCTGCGGTCAAATTTTTTTGCCCCTCCTACTTACGTCATACGAGATTTATTTCCATTTTTTTTTTTTTTTTTTTCACTCGAGAGAATTGCAGCGTGCGTGAACGTGTGTTCAAAGTTGCAACGTGACATGAATGTTTTCTCGAATTAATAGCAAGAGAGAGAGAGAGAGAGAGAGAGAGAGAGAGAGAGAGAGAGAGAGAGAGAGAGAGAGAGAGAGAGAGAGAGAGAGAGAGAGAGAGAGAGAGAGAGAGAGAGAGAGAGAGAGAGAGAGAGAGAGAGAGAGAGAGAGAGAGAGAGAGAGAGAGAGAGAGAGAGAGAGAAAGAGAGAGAGAGAGAGAGAGAGAAAGAGAGAGAGAGAGAGAGAGAGAGAGAGAGAGAGAGCCTGCCACAAGTGTATGATCACGTTGACCCAGTTGGGAAAGCGATAACAAATCGTCTTCCATTTCCCTCCGTTATAAGCGCCTCTTCGCGTGAATTATCCGCGATTGTTTTGTTATTTTTTAACATCTGCGTGAACCTAAGCATTCATGAGTGCCTGTGAGTGCCATTGAGTGTATTCAAGTGTGTATGAAAGTTTATGAGTATTTTTGAGTGTCTTGAGTTACTGTGAGTGCTTGTGAGTACCCATGAGTATTCAACAGTTCTCATGAGTGTTCAAATTTTCCTGAGGTGCTTTGAGTGCCTTTGGCTGGCACTGAGCCGATGTTGATGTGCGTGAGTGCCTTTAGTTTGGCCCGCGTGACTTTGTTTGAGCTTTGACCCAGTGGAAATGCGAATAAGTTCGTTGAGTGGCTTTGAATCGCCTGTGAGTATCAGAGGTCTTTATCAGTTCTCACGAATGTCTTTGAGTGTTTCTGACGTCGCCATATTAGTGTCTCTGAGTGACCATTAGTTGCTGTGAGTGCCTATGGGAGGACCTTTGAGTGCCTATGGGAGGACCTTTGAGTGTCTATGGGAGGACCTTTGAGTGCCTAGGTGAGAGTGTATGGCTCTTTTTGAGTTATCAGAAATATCTTTGAGTGAGTTTTTGGCTGGTAATGAGCACTTGTGAGTATCTTTGAGTGCTCATGAGTGCCTCTAACAATTAATGTCATTGGGACAAATTGTTTCTGATTTTAATTCTAGTATATCGAATATTTGACTTCGTCCATGTGCGAAAAAGACAAAAAATGTCAATGACTCTTATACATTCACCTCAGTAGCATGAGGGTTATACAGGGCAACTGGTACAATATATATATATATATATATAGCGGTGTTCATGACGATATATTGTGTGGCAGCGTTCGAGTCAGCCCTATAGCAACGCTCGATGACGTTATCCTCTCTCGTTGACCTAGTTGACGATAGCTCTGCAAACTCCTCTGCTGGGCCTCGCCCCGAGCCTCCCTCGCTGTACTTCTCCTCTCTATACGTGCTCAGCGCATGTGCTTCCCCAGCAGCAATGTGCCTGGAATACAGGGAAGCCCCCGATCATATGTATTTTTCTATTTTATTTTTTTATTTCCTAATAATCCTAATTATTATTTATATATAATCATTTGAATTTTCATTTTTATCCTCATCACAGTACCCTTTTGAAAATTTCTATGTGCATAGACAAGAAAGAGACCAAAAGAAAAATATGTATAAAAAAAAAGCAAGAAATAAATAAATAAAAAACCGGCGAGAAGGGAGTGTTGTCACCCATTTCAAGGTGAATTTATAGAAGTGCCGATGCCACGCGGCCTGAATTATTTTTGGCTGGGACCACAGCGAGGCAAACACATGTGTATAATATGTATATATATATATATATATATATATATATATGTATATATATATATTTCGTACTGATACGAAGAATTTTCTGTTGACTCCAAAACACGAGAGAAAGATAGGGGAGAGAATAATTTATGTGTTTTTTATCCCGATGCACCAAAGTGCATCACAGACTGCATTTACTTTTCTCATCTCTTTTCTTTTAGTTTGAGGAATTTATTCAAACAATTTAAAAAATATATATTTTTTTTCATAAAATGGACAAATATCCGTATAATTGATTGGATTTTTAAAATCTTACTGCAATAGAAGTTCATCGCAGAATGCATCATTTTTTTAGAAATTTCATTCGAGCAATTTGGTTAAATAATTATTGACATATTTTCTTTATAGAATAATAAAGAATCGTATAATTTATAGGCATGTTGAAAATTTGTGTTGTGCGCAAGTGTATAAAAGTGCATTTATCAAAATGAATTGATTTGATTGTTTCGTAAAATATTTTGTTTATAAAATCAAAAAGAGTTGGATAAAATTTTGATACAAATATTTAGCTTAATTTAAATAATATGCAATAAAATGTGGATAAAATTAACCAAGAATTTAACAGGGATAAAATTTTCCATGGTCAATTGCGATTATTTATATAATTGACGCTAGTCGTCACTGCGCACAAAAGCTCGCGTGTACAACAGACTAAATATCTACTTTTGTTTCTCGTTCGAGGAAACCCGATAAGATTAGTCTTGGAAAATAAAGATAGGAGTGAAAAGAAATATTTAACGAAATTTGCAATCAGAATAAACAATTTCAATTGCCAAAACGTTCAGGCTTCGTATATATATATATATGCCAGTACGACGTTGCAAACATAAATAGTTCGTGAACTTGATCCGAGTAGTCAAAAAAGGGGTCCATGAAATATTAAACGCGTCAACCGATTGGAGCTGCCAATGGCGCACACTCACAATAATTATGCACAGTTTTTCGCCGTCTCTTTTTAACCAATCTTTGCTTAAAATATTGTTTCCGGAATCTAAAAAAGTTCGACCAAAAAAGGAACTGTGAACATAAAATATATTTTCCACTCATTAGGAAGTGAAAAATAGGGAAAAATTTGATTCTTTATTGTACATCCCCTTAGGCAATTTGAGCTTAATTTTCGTATTTTAGAAACAACGCGAGTAAATTTAGAAAATACCGTTGGATACATCACGATTCGACAATTTTTGTGAGCGTGAGAAGACTTTGAAAATCGTCGAAGAATTTATAAAAGAGATTTTATCATTTTTTAAATCTGTAAAAATTGCAAAAATATGTTAGCCTAATGAATAAATCACCATTTTTAAACTTGAGCAATTACGAATAAAATGAGCCCTAAGTGGAGGGACGATTATTCAAAAAAAGCCACGTTGCCGCCATTCTAGTGGAGCAGCTTGCTTTTAGCAGAAATGCAAACAAACAAATTTGAATCAATTTTTTTCACAGCTCTGACCGTTTCATTTTTCCTCCTGATCATCAATCCATCAGCCATGTGCTCGAGAAATTAAAAAAATCTGTGAAAAACAAAAAAGAATTTGTAAAAAATTGAAAAAATATTGCAGAAAAATATGAACCAAGTGTCATTTTGAAGCTTGAACAATTACGAAAAAAATGAGCGGACAGTGGTGGTCTATTGTCTAAACAAAGCCAAGTTATGGCAATTATTGTCGATAAATAACTTTTACCCAAAAATGCAAAAATCTTTTTCTCTTTTTTTTTAACACACAAGCAACGTGTACATCACATTTTCGCTAATGCACGATGCCGATGCACTGCATAAGGATGCTTCGAGTTCGCTAGCTCGAAAGCCGGGTCAGAGCCCGTGTCGGCGAACCGTCCGCCTTGAAGTAGGTCAGGTCTCAATGGTGCCCTGGCTTACGTACTTATAGACCGGTATGTATATCGGTACGTGGCACTGCCCTCTCTCCCTCCCCTCCTCCTGCCCCTCTCAACAGCGTCATCATCCCCACTCTCATATTTTCCTCCTCTCCGTACAATGATTGGCCACCCTGAATTGATGAAGAATTATAACCTTTGGCACAATTCACGATTACCTCATTTTATTTTATTTCTTATTAATAGTTTACAAAAATAACGTATAATTATGTCAATTAATGAATTAATTGTAATGAAAAAATAAAATATAGAATGAAATCAATTTTTTCAGCTTGTCCCCTCGTCAAGAAAACTTTGTTTATTATTTTTTCCTATTTTTTATTTTTATTATTATTGTATATTATTTCACCTACGAGAATAGCCATATCGCTGTAAAATGGCAAATCAATGTAGTATTTTTTTTAATACAAGATATATTTATATACACGATGCATTTGGAACTTTTATCGCACATGCGCGACTCGCGATTGAACATTGTATGTATGTTCTCTTATCTTTGAACTCTGCACGTTCAACGTCATCCTCGGCATATGCCAATGTTGGCCGCGGTGGGAGAGAGAAAGAGAGAGAGAGAGAGAGAGAGGATTGTGTTAATCTCTGTCGAGACGTTCTTCTTCGATCCATTCTTCTGGTCTTTCGTCAAGTTGAAGGTGTTCGCAAACGAAACAACGTTAGCTGGCTCACATATGAGCCGATCGGACACTAATGGTGCTCGCACATAAAACGTTGTTGTCGGAGATCCAGTGACCGAACATACATGAGTCGTGCATCAGTCACCAATACATAACGCAGGCCAATAACCTATGACTTATCGGGCCGATTCGAACGTGACGCTTTGGTCTCCGTCTCGGCCGGCTCGCATACGAGTTTGCGATGCTACCGCTACTGCGCTTTGCCACCAGAGTTCGGGTATTGCTGGTTTTTAGCCCGAGGATAGTAAGGACAACGTAAGGACAAGGTCACGTTCGGACCGATCCGAAAAGTCATCTATTATTGACTTGTGTTATGTATTGGTGACTGTACCGCTCGTGTGTGTTCCGTCACTGGATCTCCGGCAACAATATTTTATGTGGAAGCTCCTTGAATGTCCGATCGGCTCATCTGTGAGTCAGTATACTCCTAACGTTGTTCCGTCTGCGAGCACCTTATTGCACGAACCAGCCCGTCGGAACACAGACGACTCGATCCAGTGGCGGAACACAGGCGAGCCGATCCAGTGTCGGAACACAGGCGAGCCGATTCAGTGAGCCGGTCGGAATGCAGACGAGCCGGTCGGAATGCAGACGAGCCGGTCGAAACGCAGACGAGCCGGTCGAAACGCAAACGAGCCGGTCGAAACGCAGACGAGTCGATCCAGTGAGACCGTCGGAACGCAGACGAGCCGATTCAGTGAGCCGGTTGGACACCGATACGAGCGCGCCAGTTAATCACAGCCATGTTTGGTGTCCGACCGGCTCATCTGTGCACGCGCAAGCTGCTAACCTTTTTCATGTGCAAGCACCTTCACTGGGTGTCCGGCGATGGCGTTTTATGTGCGAGCACCATTAGTGTACGAACGGCTCGTTTGTGAGCCAGCACACTCCTAATGTTGTTTCGTTTGCGAGCTCCTTTAAGATGGATCAGACAGCGATATGTACACGCACTCTGCGCGCGGCTCTGGCGGTCACCGAAATTAAGCGGCATTGGGCGCGGTTAGTACTCGGATCGGTGACCGCTCTTATTATGTTTTATGTGGGAGCTCCATAACTGTCCGATCGGCTCATCTGTGAGTCAGTGTACTCCTAACGTTGTTCGTGCTGGCTCGTAATCGTGCCAGCGAGCCAGTGGCGTGCTGGCTCGTAATCCGGAACAAAGTGAAGGGTAGTAAAAAGAGTAATGACAACATAAAAAAAATTAAAAATAGAGAAGACATTGAAATGAATTTTGAATGACAATTTAAAAAAAATTTATGAATTCTTAAATATATATAATTCTTAAAAATAATAATAATTTTTATTTTATTGAACGAAACAATTTTTTTAAAAAGGATCTAGGCCATTCATAATTCATAAAGCAGCATTTACGTTGCAACTTTTGCTTCAGCAAGAGTCGCGATTAGTATTTTCACATAAAATTTTATCTGCTCAAGAATACCCGAAGGCTTCGACCCCCCCTCGACCCATAATGATAATTTCCACATGTGCAATTGTAAAATTGTGTAAAAATATAATAAAAAAATACGTAAAAAAGAAATTTCGCATCCTTTTGCAGCGCAGAACTCGAGGGTGATATCCGCGTTTCTTAATGATCGGTTATCGATAATAATCATGGGTTTATCTTTAAAAAAAGGAATACATTTTTTTCTTGACCTTAACTTAATGCTGCATATATCGTTTGTATGGTTAAATAAAATAAAATTCATAAAAATTAGTTGGAAATAATTTTTTATCCTATACTAATGGTGGTAACTTTTCATCGACAAAATACGCCGTGAGATATCAGTGATTTTTAAAAATTTCTATCGAAAAATAATTCGAGATAAAAATTAATATTTATTTTGATTCATTTTAAATAGAAAATTATTACTTTCATCCCATTTTTCATATTAAAATCAATTATTTGATCTCAAAATTTATTGTCCAGCTTCTGTTCTTTTAATGTTTGTAATTTGCATGAAAAAAAGAAGAACAAAAAAAAAAGTTTAGCAGTAAAAATTAAGTTCAAGTTTGGATAAAAATAAACAAATTGCGAGGATATCCATAAGGATACATATGGTTAAGTCACAGGGCTGTTATTTGCCAAAAAAAAAAAAAATGATAACTATATGCACGCCAACTTTCGCACTCACTCGCTCCTCGGTTTATTTCAACAATTTCGCTTTCTCTCGGCGTCTCTCGTGATTGTTCATAATTTGCGGTGGGGCCTCCAGGTGAGTACACCGGCCGTGAATACAATCTATTATTACGTCGGCCAAGCTGCTCTTATGGCCACCATAATCCCTATATACACGATTATTACCTTCGTGCTTGTATTGGATTATGTATTAGACTATAGTACATGAGATGGCGTGTGTATATATACCTATTATATGTATATACGTAGAATAACAACAGGAGCAGCTAAAAGAACAATAATAAATAATATTGTAATGATAATAATAGTAATAATAATAATAACAGTCCCACCAGGGCCTTAAACTTTCGACTAGAGCTCCTGGGGGTGCGGGGTGGGTTAACCTCAGAAGGGGTAGTCCATGGAGGGTGTTTTCTTGAGTGGCTATGAGACCATGGAAGGAGGTTAAAAATCACAGGATTTTGTAAGATCCTGGCATGGCTAGGCCGAAGTTGATAGGATCCGAAAGTTAAAGGAAAAAGAAGCTTATAGTCTCGGGCCACTTTTCATTGATTTTTTATTCCGGCCATTTTTGTTTTCCACATTGCGCCTGAACCACGACATGTGACTAGCTGCTACGAATTCAGATAGGCGTCTGAATTCGTTGCGAGCTAGCATACGTGCTATCTATATAATGGAAGGCCTTTTATATGTGCATATATATAGCTCATACTTCCAGTCTAAATGTGTAGATTTGAAGTCTGCCTTGTCCCCAATGTCAATACAAGAACGACATTTTACACCATCAAGACTTTGGAATACGGTTGCTTGAATGCCTACATGAAATTAATTGAATACAAGAAACGGGATATTTAAAATTTGCAATGTTGACTGTATGGAAATTGCCGCAGGCGACTGCGGTCTCCAGAGCAGATTGCTGCCAGTTTCCATGAAAATAATCGGTAGTGCTCCATGGACTAGGCTAAAAAAAATTGGGGAACAAATTTTTGTCAACATTTTTTTTTACCAATTAAAATTGGAATGGATGTAAGTTGGCGTCATGATGAAGTTGGAGGTCTAGTCTATACTTATTCTCTTCATTTTCGTTCGAGCTTAAAAATGAGACTTGATTCATTGGGCTACTATATTTTTTTGAAATTTAATTCAACCGATTTTTCAAGGTGAACCGATTTTTTCAATTTACAGTCGATTCTCAAAGTTCTATCTCGCGAATAAAAATTATAATGAGGGCATGAACCCAATGGGAGTTTCTCAGGCTAGTCACGACGTTTCCAAAAGACTGCGAGTGTCTATAAATCGGTAAACAATTACCAAAGTTATTAAGTGAAATTTTGACATTTCTTGATGCCTGAGAAGAAGAAGAATTCTTTGCTTATAATACTTGACAAAGAACATTGAGATCCTAAGCGTGAAGCTTCATTCTATGATTTTTTTTTTTATCAACGAGTCATCACAACAAATTCTTTAATTTTCTGAAATTTTGCGATCTTCTCAACAGAGAATATCTCAAATGAGATTCGCAGGATGTTCGTTGAGAGTTTTTTAAAAATCCTTTCGCTCTGCCCGTCTTGACGTTGTCCTCATTCTCGCGGCGAAAGTCACGTCTCCGATTATTGAATCTCTCACAGTTTCATTAACCCCAGATAAAAAAATAAAAAAAAATATCGCGTGGGACGAATAAGGATAACGAGAAATCTTTCGTGTGAAAGTCTTTGGGATTTCAGAATACTCGAAACTCACGTAACTTATCGTACATAATCATCTCATATTTCGAACGTTTCGAAGAGTGAAATACAATAAGACTGAAGATAAATTAATTATCCTAATGAATATTTGTTTATTCAATTAAATTATTTAATCAAGATGCATCGTTTCCTTTGATATTATTTTTCGATTTTTATAATTACTAAGATTGAATGAACGATACTGTTTGTATGTTTTATAAATAATAAAAATTGTGATAAATAAATCTCATATTCAACGAAGATTTTTTTTAATTAACGTGTTGCAGATTGAACGAGAGGAATTGGCAAAAAATCCAATCGATCTTAACGTCCGAGTGGATTCACCCGCACTGAAAAATCCTGGTTAAAAAGGAAATAAAATAAGAAGAAAAAATAAACAAAATTTATCGAAAAATTAGCGCGAAAGATAAATTATAAAAATTTGAAAATTATGGCGGGCGAGGATACTCAAATTTTGGCGAACGGAAACGTCGAGGCATTGACGATAATACCGTCGGGTGAGAAAGTCACAAATGGTAATGGCGTTCACTGCAACAAACACAACAACAATGGCTCGATACCAAATGGCAAAGTATTGGATATCGTTAATGGAGAAAATGGCAAGCTCATTATTGCTGTTGACGAAAAATCCAACAGTCTTCATACAGAATTTGACGATCCTGAAATATCGTGCGGTTGGGGTCCCTGCAGGCCTCACTGGCTTCAATTTTTCGCGACTAAGCAAGCATTTCTCGTCACATTTTGCATCACATGGGTTAGTTTGATCATTAATTTTGAAGATTTTAAAATATAAATAAATACAAAAAATATCACAATCACACTGTCAAATATTGTTTCAAGTAAAGATAATAAAGAATGAAAAATAGTTATAATTTTTTTTTTTTACAAATTCATTTATTGTGTTATATATATATATATTTTTTTGTTGAAGTCATACAAATATAATATGGGTCGATTTCGGCTCATGATCAATATCAAAAAATAATAAATAAAATGCTCACATGACAAAAAAAAATTACGAACGAATAAATCAAAAAATAAAATTTTCTTTCATTTTTTTTTTTTTTTTTTTTAATTAACAGGTTCTTCAGGGAATGTACTATACGTACTTTGTATCGGTAATAACGACGATTGAGAAGCTATTTCAAATACAGTCAAAAACGACAGGTATAATAATGTCAGCGACTGAGATCGGACAGATCGGTTCGTCTCTTTTATTGACCTATTACGGCGGTCAAGGTCATCGTCCAAAGTGGATAGCCTGGGGCATGATACTATTCGCGGTTAGTTCGTTCACGTGCTCCATGCCCCATTTTATATTCGGCGAACAGCTCATACATCAAAACGAGATGCTGTTCAGCGGTGTCGGTAGCGAGTCAGGCGGAACAAATTCTTCCTATCCGATTCCCGCTAATTTATGCCGATTTCCTGATCATCATGAAAATGGCACTGCTGGTCCCGATGGGTGAGTAAAACAAATATCATTTTTTGGATAAAGATCAAAAATATTATTATTATTATTGTTATAAAAAATTATAATTGTAGAGGAAAAGCAACTTTTTTATTTGCACACAATGAAACATTCACGAATAAATAAATAATTTTATTGAAAATAATTCTTGAAATTTATAATAATTTATTATTAATTCAATTATTATTTTAGTACATTTTTATTTTGTCTCAATTAATTATTGTTAATGAAAATATGATATTTATTTGTTTTATAAAAACAATGTATTTCGAGCCCGCATATCGACTTGTAAAGGGGCCATCGCATTCGTAGATTGCAATTATTGTGGACGATAATTTTTTTTAGAAAAACAAAATAAATAAGAAAGATTTTTTTATTGGTTTTTTCTTCCAAGATGGATTTACCCAACTAGTACGCCGAATCATCGTTCTGATTCGGCCGAGTACTGCGAGGGGGAATTTCTTGACGAGCAGAGAATTCAAAGCAAGATAACGACTGTCGTATTGGCGATATTTTTCGTCTCGTTGCTCGGTGTAGGAATGGGCCAAACGGCAGTTTATACACTTGGAATACCATACATCGATGACAATGTTGCGAGTCGAGAATCACCTCTGTATTTCGGTAAGTCAAATGCTCCTATTTGTTGCTAATAAAAAAAAGTACCGATTTTAAAAATTGACATATCTAGATAATTGAGATGGTTAGAGACATTTTGGTTGGAAGGATTTCGATACCATTAATCTTCATCTTGAATTTTACTATCCAGAGTTATGATTTTTTAAAGGAAAAACATCGATTTTGGGGAAAAAGTTACCATTTTTCAAATGGCCTTGCAGCCAAAGATATTTTTGTTACACAGATCTCATTTTTTCTAAGCATAAGTTTAGTCTCCATCTTTAAAATGGACCAACTGCCGGTTTATTATTTCGTTCATTGACAGAGTTATGATTTTTTATGAGGAAAGTAAAATTTTTACGAAAAGTTACCATTTTTTTTAAAATTAATCCGCAGCGAAAGATCCCTCGGATTGAGTGAGTCTCGATTTTTTTCTAGAATCATTTTGATATGCCTGTTCAAAATGCTCCGTCAGCCACGTTGACAGATCGATTATTTTTAGTGTTACAATTTTTTCATCACAAGTACCATTTTTCAAATTGCGTTGCAGTTGAAAATAGTGTGGCAACAGTGTGTGAATCTCGGT
The DNA here is from genome assembly GCA_963669185.1 of Dyspetes luteomarginatus. Taxonomy (NCBI): domain Eukaryota; kingdom Metazoa; phylum Arthropoda; class Insecta; order Hymenoptera; family Ichneumonidae; genus Dyspetes; species Dyspetes luteomarginatus. The sequence goes on from OY769906.1 coordinate 16,267,182, forward strand.
TTTTTCACCGCCTTTCTTTTCAAACTGACCGATCCGCCATGTTCATATCTCTGTAATTTTTATTCAGTCACCATTTTCTTCAAGTACATACAACTTTTTCCAAAATTACCATTTATCAGTTTTTCTTATTAAAAAAAAGAAATCTTTGTTTTTTTTTTCTAATTCACGTCAACTTTTTCATCTGATAGCTATCACAATTGGCGTGAGAATACTTGGTCCAGCGCTCGGTTTCATCCTGGGCTCACTTTGCACAATGCTGTACGCCGATTTATCGGCTGAACCACAAATAACACCAAGCGATCCAAGATGGGTCGGGGCATGGTGGTTGGGTGAGTTTTATTATTCGAATAATTTTAATTAATTTTAAATTATCATAAATATTAATAATTCAATTAATGAATTATCATATGACAACTTTCAATCGATGACGTTGATGATAATAATAATAATAATAATTTAACTAAAATTTAGTTTGATTTATTCGTCATTTAATTCGACTAATTTATTGTTTGTTAAAGGCCTCGTGCTGATATCGGCCATGTTGATGCTCGTGAGTGTCGCGATGTTTGCATTCCCGAGTCGTCTACCTACAAGCCGATCGCCATCCAAAATCGAGGACTCGAAGAAGCCTAGTCTAAAAGGTGAGTTGACAAAAAAAAATCCTGTTTATATTTTTAAACTGCCCCTTTATGGTAATGAGAAATCTTAAGATTCACGTGTCGAATCAATGCGTGGCTCGTGATCCATGCCTAGATTGAAAATATACGTCAGTGCATATACATATATATATATAGAATTATCCCCATTCGGGTCCGTATGGAACTTGGTAGAAAGAGAGATTTTGCGATGTAGAAGTAAAATTGACGTTGAAAAGAGATGGCGGAGGAACGAGGCGGAGAGGAGGTGAGCGGATCGTGCAAGGACCGGGCCAGATTCAAGGACGCGAATATATCTTTTCGAGTCTTTCGGCAGTTCTGAGAATTCGAGTCTCGTTTCGAAAGGAATGGAGAATGTCGATTTCACGAGAGAACAGTCGTGGTCGTTTGTCGTTCTGATGGTCTCGTTTGACTAGTAAATATTTGAAAAAATAAGGAACTAAAAATAAAATAAATCCTCATATAAATTTAGACTCGTTGAGATGTATTTTGTGTGAAAAATTCGTGGGAGTAACAATTGAAAAAGTAAGGATAGAAAATTGTTGAATAGAATCATTAAAATTATGAGAATATGAGCGTGGGCTTTGATTGAACGATATGTTGAATACGATCGATTGCCCATTGAACAATGGATGATTGATGATGACATTGGATGTGGAATTAAGGTTGAAAGTAGGAGTAATTGAGTATTAGCGATTTGGAATTTTTTTATCGAGTCAAAATAGTCGCAGGTGTCGAGAGTCATACGCGGACTCGGCCCTTGAAAATTGAGGCAAACTTTGTTGTAGTGCGAGAGACGTTGGAACATTTTAGTGGACTCTTTGATAGACTGTGGCAAACTTTGGTAGACTTTGAGAGAATTTGGCAGGGTTTGAGTGACTCTAAGAGACTTCGGCAATAGTCTGGCAGAGTTTTTATTGGGCTTGGGAAAGTTTGGGTTTGGAATTTACTTGACTTGCCGGACTTTATTGTAGACGCCATTTGAGTTTCCCTTCAGTTTGTCTCCTCCATTTGATTTTGTAGATTTTATTGAATTTTCGGACACTTTTGTACACTTTATTGAAGTTTGAAAATTTTTTTGTGGACTCGAGGAAATATTGATAGACTGGGACTGAAATTTAATAAAGTTTTATAGACTTTAGCGAACTGTGTCAAACTTTGAAAGATGATGCTGGAGTACGAGAGACGCTAGGACGATTCAGTCGATTCTCTGGTAGACTTTGGGAGAGTTTAGTAGATTTTGGGAATATTTGACCAGGTTTGAGGGAGTCTAGGAGACTTCGGGCATAGTCTCGCGGAGTTTATTGGGCATGGAAAAGTTTTCCTAAACTTTACTTGAATCGTTGGACTTTATTGTAGACTCCATTTTCAGTTTTGAAAACTTTATTGAATTTTCGGATACTCTTATACGCTTTATTGGACTTTGGAAAACTTTTAGTGGATTCGAGCAGGAAACTTTTGTAGACTGGCACTGAACGTTGGTAATGTTTTACTAGGATTTAGCAATCTTTGTCAAACTTTGGCAGACTTTGAGCCGTACTTGGCGAAAATTGGGTAAACTTTGAGTGAAGGCTGGTAAAACTTTGCCACACTTCAAATCGTTATTTGCGAAACTTGGATAAACTTTGAGTGTACTTGGAAAAACTTGAGAAAACTTTGAGTACACTTGGCGAAACTTGAGTAGACTTGGGAACTTTCGGTAGAATTTCCGTCGTACTTTGCGAAACTTGAGCAAACTTTGAGTGTACTTGACGAAACTTTAGTAGACTTTGATTGGACGCTGAAACACTAGTAGAATTCAAGTCGTTATTTGCGAAACTCGAGGAAACTTTGAGCGTACTTGGAGAAACTTGTGAAAACTTTGAGTGCACTTGGCGAAACTTGAGTAGACTTTGAGTGGACGTTGAAAAATTTCGGTAGAATTCCCGTCGTACTTTGCGAAACTTGAGCAAACTTAAAGTGTACTCAACGAAGCTTGCGTAGACTTTGAGTGGACGCTGCAACACTGGTAGAATTCAAGTCGTTATTTTCGAAACTTGAGCAAACTTTGAGTGTACTTAACGAAACTTTAGTAGACTTTGATTGGACGCTGCAATACTAGTAGAATTCAAGTCGTTATTTGCAAAGCTTGAGGAAATTTTGAGTGTACTTGGAAAAACTTGAGAAAACTTTGAGTACACTTGGCGAAACTTGAGTAGACTTGGGAACTTTCGGTAGAATTTCCGTCGTACTTTGCGAAACTTGAGCAAACTTTGAGTGTACTTGACGAAACTTTAGTAGACTTTGATTGGACGCTGAAACACTAGTAGAATTCAAGTCGTTATTTGCGAAACTCGAGGAAACTTTGAGCGTACTTGGAGAAACTTGTGAAAACTTTGAGTGCACTTGGCGAAACTTGAGTAGACTTTGAGTGGACGTTGAAAAATTTCGGTAGAATTCCCGTCGTACTTTGCGAAACTTGAGCAAACTTAAAGTGTACTCAACGAAGCTTGCGTAGACTTTGAGTGGACGCTGCAACACTGGTAGAATTCAAGTCGTTATTTTCGAAACTTGAGCAAACTTTGAGTGTACTTAACGAAACTTTAGTAGACTTTGATTGGACGCTGCAACACTAGTAGAATTCAAGTCGTTATTTGCGAAGCTTGAGGAAATTTTGAGTGTACTTGGAAAAACTTGAGAAAACTTTGAGTACACTTGGCGAAACTTGAGTAGACTTGGGAACTTTCGGTAAAATTTCCGTCGTACTTTGCGAAACTTGAGCAAATTTTGAGTGTACTTAACGAAACTTTAGTAGACTTTGATTGGACGCTGCAGCACCAGTAGAATTCAAGTCGTTATTTGCGAAACTTGAGGATACTTTGAGTGTACTTGGTGAAACTTGGGAATACTTTGAATGGATATTGCGAAGCTTTGGTAGATTTCAAGTCGTAACTTTACAAAACTTGAGTAAATCTTCAGCGTACTCAGCAAAAATTTCACAAATTTTACTGAATTTTTGGATAACCAACTCTCCCCCCCCCCCCCTCCTCCAAACTTGAGTAAATGCTGAGTCTTAAAAACTTATTAAAAAAAAAAAAACAAAAGGTGCCGAAACGCTCCGTAACACTGTATCGCGAACGCATCAATCACCTGACATCATATATTCAAGGATACTCTTGTGTTTCGAAAAAGGGTTTCTTGACCTGCCAGAACCTGAGCATACTCTTAAGAACTCTTGTGCATATGTATTTGTGGAAGGTCCGAGCTCGCTGGCGAGCTCAGCGAGCTCGTGTGCGTTTAATAATGATGACTGACCGGGTCTTTCGTCTTTCGTGAACGACGGTGTGATCTCTGGCAAGTTCATGGTCGTATCACTGACGACACGTGTGCCCATGCGCGCACCCAAGAGAAACGTTC